>CM058044.1:62879337-63059337 GCA_030169165.1 Centaurea solstitialis | reverse complement strand
CGTGAATTAGTATATTGTGTGTTAAAATGATTAGTAGTATTTAAAACTTGAGAAAAATATAGAAGACAAAAATAAATAAAAAAGTCTACAATCCGAACAAAAGTAAAAAAAAAACGTATATCCGGAAGTCGAATTAGTCTTCTCGAAATAAACCTGAAAATATTAAAATAACCATTTAAAAAATCATATTGAAGATTATTAAGGTTATAACTAAGATTGTAATACGTACTTTGAAACTTTGATTATTGTACCGTTCTTGCCATCAAAACACTAAAACTGTATGAAGAACAAACTCACCGGTTTCATTTGAATAGTGTGTTAAAATGATTAGTAGTATTTAAAACATGAGAAAAATATAGAAGACACAAATAAATAAAAAATTCTCCAATCCAAACAAAAGTAACAAAAAAGGTATACCCGGAAGTCAAATTAGTGTTCTTGAAATAAACCTGAAAATATTAAAATAACCATTTAAAAAGATCATATTGAAGATTATTAAGGTTATATCTAAGATTGTAATGCCTACTTTGAAATTTTGATTATTGTACCGTTCTTGCCATCAAAACGCTAAAACTGCTATAAGAACAAATCCACAGGTTTCATTCTAAAACACCTAAGAAAAATATAGAAAACAAAAGTAAAATGAAATCACTCTAAAATCCCAAAAATGGTAAGTAAGGAATAATCCCAACAAAAATAAAAAATATATATACCGGAATGCAGGATTAGTCTTCTCGAAATAAACCTGAAAATAAAATAAAATAACCATTTAAAAAGATCATATTGATGACTATTACGGTTATATCTAAGATTGTGATACGTAGTTTCAAATTTTGATTGTTGTACAGTTGTTGCCACGAAAACGCTAATACCGTTATCTAAAACAAACCCATTTGTTCCATTGAAAACACCTGAGAAAAATACAAAAAGCAGAAGTTACAAACACAATTCTAAAATCCCAAAAATGGTCAAGAGAAAATAATATTCGAATTAGTATTCTCAAAGTAAACCTGAAAACAATTTTGTTAGTATCCTCAAAGTAAACCCGAAAACAGTTTTTTTGAAGAAGAATATATTGTGAAATGAAGAACAAATCAAGTAATGGAGTGGGAGAAAATGAATTTACCTGAAAAACATGTAGGTGAAGAAAATTATGGTTTGTGAAATTAGTCATGTGATGGTGAGTAAGAAGAAAACATTGAGTAATGAACATTTATACATGAGCAAATGATAGGTTTGTAAGTTTAACTTCAATAATGAGAAATAACTATTTTTGGAGGTTTCATTTTTAAGAATGAATATGAAAGGACTTGAAGGTTATACATTTTAAAATGACCAAAACACCCCTATCTAAATGAACTTAATGTTTTAAGCATAGGGATAGAAAGGTCTTTAACATATCTAATATTTAAAAAAATCAAAAATCTTAGAAAAAAGATAAATAGCTTTCTTGGCCTTAGAGGATGCCACATAGGATCTTGGGGTTTTGCTTTTAAGATATATATTGATGATTGCATTAACAAACGATGTTCAAAGGTGTATAATGTGTTTATATCCATAAAATCTTCATAAGTATATAATATTCATATGCATGTGTATAATGTGTTTATATCCATAAAATCTTCATAAGTATATAATATTCATATGCATGTGTATAATGTGTTTATTTCCATAAAATCTTCATAATTATATAATATTCATATGTATTCAATAAGATTGTTTGGAAATGTTTATATGTTATGATTCACGTTGTTACATTCTAGGAACAAATCATACGAACACATAATGTGTTAATAACTTAATATGCAAGTTACCTTGCGTGGAAACTATTTCATATGTCATAACAAATTGTATTTTTGTTATTGACAATATGATTATAGATAAAACCAAAATTTAATTTAAAAAGTTGCACTGAATAACCAAATTGATGTTTGTCTTTTATTACATATAATGTAACTGAATATGGTGGTCCTTTATTGCACATAATGTACCGATAATAGTTATAAAATCACCTTTTTTAAACATTAATATAAAATTACATTTAACTTTTTACGTGGTTTGATCTCTCTCCCTCTCCCTCTCCCTCTCCCTCTCTCCATGCACAAATTACGAATCAATCAATTAAGATATTTATGGAAGAGATCGAGAGGATTAAGTCTGAGGACATCTTTCCCAAAATTCAAAGATGCATTGCGCTATGGTTGAAGCTTAGAAAACCTTCTGTGAATTTGAATTTAGATGTGTGGTGTCGGAATCCGCTAGATGGGATAGGGGATGGGTGATTCGGGTGTTGTTTCCCCTTTTTTTTTGGGTTGTTCTTGTCCTGTTTGGTTTTCCTTGGGTCTCTCTCTCCGAGTCCCTTTTGTACTTTTTGTCGTTTCTAGTAAAGCTTTTTCCGGGTTGCTTGGGGAGGGTGATAGCCTAGCCGAAACTCGTTCCTTGATTCCCTTTCTTGCCGTTAAAAAAAGATATTCATGGAAGATCATTAAAGCTCATTAACTATATTCAACTCCTTCAACTAGGAAGCAATCGATATATATGAAACTAGATATTTTCTTACACTCGATGGACGGTTGACATTGGTTTATAACATTTGCATGATTTGTATTTGAAAGATAATATATATATATATAGAGAGAGAGAGAGAGGAAAGTTCAAATGTAAACCACTTTTTGGTTGTGAACGTGACGACAGCCTAGAGCGCGACACGTGGCGGCTTTGAGTGTGGTCCCCCCCCCCCCCCCCCCGGTTAATTCAATGCCCTCCCATGAATCGCGCCTAGTCATCCGCCGTGGACATGACGTGGCGCCTAGTCATCCGCCACGTGTCGTGCTCTCGGTTGTCCTCACGTTCACAACCAAAAAGTGGTTCACATTTGAACCCATCCCTATATATATATATATATATATACAGAGAGAGAGAGAGAGAGAGAGAGAAATGTTCAAATGAGAACGATAACTTTTTTAAGAAAACGCGAGGACGATTCTCAACCATTCATCCGATCAATAAAGACGGCTTTGACCGGTCACCCTTCTTTAATCAGCTTCACCCTCCATGAATTGCGTCAATCATCCGTGATCGCAACCATCGTAACCGAAAATGTGTGGCTAAGAATCGTCCTCGCGTTTTCTTAAATTGACATCGTTCTCGTATGAACCCACCTCTATCTATCTATCTATCTATCTATCTATATATAGAGTGTTAATCAAATAAAAACATTTTATTAATGAAAACCCGTTAAAACCATTTAACCTCTATATAACAAAAAAAGTAAAGTTTGATACATCAAAAAGCATTTTTGATAGGTGGATACACATAATAACATTTCGTATATAGTTTGATACATTTTAGAGAACTATACCCTATACAATTCGCTGTTTTAATCATACATTTTCAAGAGTTCATCATATCAATATTTGATAATCAAGAAAATTTACCCCTAACACCTCTATTTATACCATGATTAGAAGAAGGCGAAGTGAAAAACTTTTGACATAATTAGATTCATGTAAATTTATGGGGGCTTTCAATTATGATATTCAAGCTTGGTGTACTAGAGGTTACCAAGGTCTCTACGTTTCTTGATCTTATTTCAATGCCCTGCTCAGTAATGTATTACAGGTTACAATATCAACACCGTGTCCAAAAGTTTAAATTAACCATCTGTTATCTTAAAACAGGTGAACCATAAGGTCCATAACTTTAGCACCATAAAATAGTAAATGGGAAATAACATAACCACAAATTTAAAATTGGGGGATGTGATAAAAGATAACAAAATTAACTCATAAATTTTGATTAGTCAATACCCAATTTTTGATCAGTTAAAGTTGTAATTATTGACCAGTTGAATCTGGCTTTGATCGTATTAAAGGCTAAGTTGTAATTATTTGAGATTAAACTTCATAATATATATGGGAGGCTTAATCAAATGAGAACTCAGTAGCTTGTAAGAACCAATATGAACCACTCATTTTATTAAATATCGTATTATTTTCATATATTTATTTAGCGATAGCCGCCATGTAGTATGAGAAAATACATGAAAAAATTTCATTTTTACTTAAAAAACATAAAATTGTGAAACAATTTAATAAAAAAATAAATTATATAATATAGCTTCATCATTTTAAAAAATTTCGTTAACTTGACCATTGAAATCGACGATTTATATAGTAGTTTGTATTTACTGGCTTCCTCAAAAACGGACCTACTAAAAAAGCAAGGGATGCACGTGACGTCGTTTCATTTTTCTGTTGTAATGGAAAAAACTTACGGCAAATAGTTGTGCTCCCGACTTAATTTATAGAAATGCTCTTACTTTTTACAAAACAAAACCTTTAGTAGTGTAGTGGTTAGAGGTGCTCTTTTTCATAGCAAAGGTCATCGGTTCTATTTTTTATGCAACAAATTTTTAATTTTTAATTATTATATTTATATTTTATATTTTTGTTACTAAAAAAGCAATCAAACATTTAACTAAAAGAATTGAACACAAAAATCTCTATTATAAAATACCAATGACTTATCAATTAGTTACTACTAGTTTTCATTTGTTTTGTAATTTTTTTGTTGCTTCTAAATTTTTATTGATTTATTTTACCTATTAATTTCAAAGTTTTTCTTTTTGGTCTTATTTTAATGTTAATATATGTTTATCTTATAAAAACTAAAAAGAAAATTAATCGCATATAGCAATTAATAATTAATATTTTGTATCTTAAAAAATCTTAATGATAGTTTGTTGAAATTCAATTATTATTCCTCTATATATGATATCGTTTATATAAGAAATTAATAAAATTGTATAAGAAATTGATATAACAATATTTTATTATTGTGTTTACTATCAACTATGAAATCGACCAAAAAGAGTTCCCCATAAGGATGGAATTCGGCCAAAACAAATCACGTGTAATACGCAGTCTTGCATCTTGCTCAAAAAATCAATGTCGATACCATTGTTAAAAATGTATTGTATCAAATCGATACAATTGAATTACCCCAGGTCAAACGTGTTGACTTTCCCTAGGTTAAACAACGATTTTGAAAGTCCTTGGTTGACCATAACGGTTCATCCGTCAGCAAAATTCATGGGTGTACCACTGTGTTCCCCTATATATAGGGGAATTTTTGACATGTTTACAACTCATTTTCAACCTGTTTTCGACCCATTTATAAACTTATAATGTTTTATTCTATTTGTAATCAAATATCATTATTTAATTATAACATTACTTTAAAATATTATATAATTTTATTCTATCCAAATATAAGTGAATCCTAATAACATGTCTCTTTCATATACGGACTAACCACACCCTAATCACTATTTCTTTCCATACTGAAAAACGTTGGTGTTGTTGTTGTATGCTTTCTAGCGACCGGCGGCGGACCAGAGCGACTGACGACGACAACCATTCTTTTCGGTGATAACCGAACTTCAAACAAAGTATTTGCATTTGTGGTTGTGTTTTACTTAAAGAACTTAAAATTAAATAGGCCAACTCAGATTCAATCCACTTATTTAACAAATTGGGTCGAGAAAATCATAAATGGATCAACCCGCTGTCAACCCATTTAGGCAACATGTTGGATTGGATTAAAAATCTTAACCAATTTAATTAAATATGTTGGGTTGGGTTGAGATTTTTAACCCATTTAATAAATAGGTTGAAACTGAACCGAACCGAACCTAACTCATTACTATCCCTAATTAAACATCGCATTCTCATTTTACTAGATCTTAAATAATGGTTAATACAAAGATAAAACCTATAAATTATGTGTGGTAAACATGGATGTTTAGGGTCAATTTGAATTCGCGTGAACCAATTCCATGTGTCATTGAATATAACAATGTGAAAATCCTAACAATGATATAGTAGATAATGTTAAAAAAATCACAAGAAACAAAGTTGTTGGACCTTAATACCGCAAAATATGTATATTCTAAGATCCATTGAACAGAAGAGTTAGTTTCTATCAAGAATATAGTTATCTTAAAAAAAGTAAGAACTGATTTACATCTTTGTTTTAAATTTTAATGACAATTGAAAGGAAGCACTACCACCACTTTGCCAAAAGAGCACGATTCATGATTTTAACACAACTGGTGTTGAGCCTACTCTTTTATGGGAGGCTCCGATCGTTTTATACCACTTTATCCAGGCGAGAAAGTGGTTATTTATCTCACCTCCACCCTCCTCGGCTCCCCAAAAGAATCTTTTATGAATGCTCTCTAATTCACCAATCACTCCACTTGGGCCACGGAACAAGGACAAAAAATATAACAGTATGCTACCTAAGGCCGATTTAACAGGTGTAAGTCGCTCTCCGAAAGAGATGATCTTCATTTTCCATGATGCTAGCTTTGATCCTACTTTCTCGACAACCGGTTTCTACGCGTTCAATCTACTCACCTTCACGCCTATCGGTAGACCAAAATACACAAAATGAAGACTACACCCTTCACATTCAACAGCTCTTGCCCAAGCTTGAACTTCCGATTCGTGAATCCCCAAACCAAATAACTTACTTTTCCTCATATTGATTTTTAAAACCAAGATTGTCCGGAAGCATTGTAAAATCTTTATAAGGTTTTTGAGATTCCCTATGCTCCATTTACCGAAGAAATTTGCATCGTCGACAAATTGTAGGTGCAAAATAGATACCTCTTGATTTCCTATCTTCATACCTCCGTAGGGCCCTTTTTCTTTTGCTTTTTCCATCAAAATGTTGAGGTTCTCTACCACAATCAAGAATAAGAAAGTTGCCATCGGATCCCCTTGCCTTACCCATCCATGACAAATTCCTTGTTGGTGATCTGTTAACTAGTACTGACATAAAAGATGAGCATAGACACGCCTCAGTCCACCCGATCCACTTCTTTCCAAAAACCCATTTGATCCAAAGATCCTAGCAAAAAGTCTCATTCCACCGAGTCGTAGGCTTTTTCAAAGTCGACTTTAAAACAATATTATACAATTGCTACGAAATCCATTGAATGCTAGTTGTCCCTTAGGATTTCAAAATCCTATTTCTGAGAAATTTCAAACAAATCTTAAGATTTCAAATCTGGATATTCTTACAAACCAAACACAAACCTTACAAATATTTATTTTATGTTTTTCAAATTGTTCGATTTGATTAGGTTTTAGTAAGAAAATATTACTTTATCCATAAACAAAAAAATATATATTATGGGTAATTTTCTGATCATTTTTATAACAATTTTATGGGTAACTATGCAAATTGGTTAGTTAAAAAGTTTTAAGTCTTATCTATTTTAGTATTGGAATAAATCTAATAAAATGTTATTTCTTCCTTCTATTAATTCAATTTTAATGTTTTTTATTATTGAGGAAAAAATATAATAATATTTCTCTTTCTTTAAACTTTAAAGATTTCTTTAAATTTAAAGATTTTTACAATTCCTCATCTTTTTTTTATTTTAGTATTCAATATAACATAACTATTTTCGCATAGCTGTTGCAAATGCTCTCGTCACCTAAAACCTCAATTCCTCCAATAATTAAGTCATAAACATGACCGTGGGTTATTTACAAATAGACATCCCCTTTTCTAAAAGTGTTATATAAATAACCATATGAAGCTTGACTTCAAATTAATTTAATTATGTTATTTTAAAGAAAATTTGATGGTTATAACGCCAATTATGTAAATAATGAAACACAATCTATCGATATCTTTTTCTTAAATAAAATAATAGAAACCAAATCTATAAGTTCTACATAAACTATAATTTAAATATGAAAATTCATTAAAAAGGGAATAGACAATAGAGAATGAATGCTTACCTAACCAAAGTCATATACGACTCCATGTCTAATTCCTCTTTTCATATAAATTCATTTTTGTCATTGTGCTTTTTGGTTTGTCTACTTTCTTTTTAGAGTTAATTATGTTTTACAATTTTTGTGATTTGTTAAAAATTTATGGTCTTATTTATACGGTTTAAAATTTTCAGTTTTTTGTTTTTTGTTTTTTGTTTTTTAGTTTTTAGTTTATTATTACTTTTATTTTTGTGATTTAAATTGAATGTTTTTTCTTTACTATGAGTTGCAATTCATTTCTATTTTTATCCATCATACTTAAAACTAGTAATTATTCTCAAGAATTTTTTTTTGGAAGAGGTATCCCAGACCACATTGGGCCCAGACTAATCCTCGGCAATTTTTGGGCCGAAGCCCGACTGCTAAAGCATGCAGCCCGGGGTCGAAAAAAAACCTATAGGAAAAAAAACCTAATTTATTCTTCTTTTCATCACATAGCCATGCTTGTAATACATTGAGCATAGATATCATTTTCTAAGAGATGTTAATTTCTATAAGTTAATCTCTCTTTTTTTAATTATGTGCTTTATTCAATAATACTATTATTTATCGTAAATATCACTAGCCATTCAAACATCCCTCCCTCCCTCCTTTTCCTCTTTCTCTCTACCTCTGAATCTTGCAACTTTTCTACAGAAATCACCAAAATAACCAAAATACGTATATGAATAAAATATAAATATAAAATAGCCACTTTTCTATGTATAGGTGAAAATCTAGTTGGTATCATAACAAAGGCCACTTATAACAAAGGTGAAAATGCATTTCTCTATTCTTTTACCATATTTTGTCAAAAAAGAGGTCTCTATTGAATTTTTGAACACACGATGCCCACCTTGGATAGTTTCTGCAACCTCTTTTTCACCCAATTAAACATGTACAGTCACGTTTTCACCAATAAAAATATTCGCCGTTAGCGAATTTTAAGTTGTAAGATTCATGAGAATTTTTAACTTACGACTTTGTTTTACACGATTTTTTCTCATATAAGAGTAATAGTTAATATATTGATTAACATATATTTATTTCATAATGTGATAATTTCATATGTGCTCGGTTTACAATGTGAGACCTTTTATGTGTATTTTTTGGTTCACAAACACGCGCACATTGTGAGCCGAGTACATATGAAGCTAACACGTTGTGAAACTATATATTAATCAATATTTTAAATCCAAGTGTTGGATGTAAAACAACATATGAAATAGCATATGATACATTAGTTCTTAAGGTTATCAAAACTTTATAGGTTCTAAAAAAAATCCCCCATATAATATGTGTGTGTGTTTTAAATTTTAAAAACCGATTGGTATATGGTATAACTATTTTTTTTCTTGAATCATATTAAACTTCTTCAACTAACAACTTAAAATTAATAAAAAGCTTAAGTAAATTAATAAATAAAATACTATTAAATTTAAGATATTTGAATATAGAACTTTGAAAAGACAAAAAAGGATATCATTTATTTTAGAGCATACATTTAATTTACTAATTTCATCTATTATATCATTAAGTTATAATTAATAGTAACTGATATATGTATGTTTAAATTAAATAAAATTAATAGAAAGCTATAACTAATATAATAAATTAAGGGGAATTAAAAATGGAGCCCCATGAAAAGTATGGGTAGGTTTATGTGTGTGTATAGGTGGGACTCACTGTAGGGGGTCTACTTTACGTGAGTAAGAAAATACCTATGGAGGGTCCAGAATGCAAAAAAACACCCAGTGTCCGGTTTATTTTTTCTTTAAAGTTTTAGGTTGAAATGAAATTAGTAAACTAAAATACCCACGCTCGAAGCCCGTTGGGGGAGTACCCCAGCCCACCGATACCCGTCGGAACCTGCAGGCGATCCCGAAGGCTAGCCCGTAGGATTACCGATCGCTGGCCTAAGCCAAGTCAACCTTTTCAAGAGTCAAAATAATATTATCTTTTTCTCTCAATTATTCCAAATATTTAAAAATTCACATTTAAAGGAATAAAATATCTTTTGGTTTCTCAAGACATCCATGAAAACATTATAACCAACTTACATCGACATTTTTAATATGAACAACATTTTGAATGTGATTTTACGTATGTGTTACAACATGTTCAATATTGTTAAATTTGAATGAACATGTTATGTGTTTATAATTTTCATGCATTTTAAATGTTTTATATAGTCAAACATATATGTTTAGTTGGGCAAATGTGTGGGTCATGTAATAGGATGTTAGATGCATGGTACATGTACCGCAACTATATCTCTGTACATATTCTGCTCAATGTCACATGTAGGGGTATTACTGAGTCGCGTTTTTAACGAGCTACTCGAGCTCGATTCGATCTCAAACACAAAATATAGCTCATTTAACTTAATGAGTCGAGCTTTATAACATTAATGTTCGACTCGACTCGTTTGTAAACTCGATTAAATTTTTCGAGTCGAGCCGAGCCATTCGAGCACATCTTCTTTCGAGCCAAACATGTTCATATATTTATCAATAATAGTATAAAAATATAAAAATTATCGAGCTCAAGTTGATAAACGAGTTCGTCGATCGTGAGTTCGAACCCATAAACGAGCTCCGAGCTCGAGCCCTATAACTCAAAAAATATTTGAGGTCGAGCTCGAGTTGAAATAGTGAATCGAGCTCCCTAGTATTATTTTTTGAGCTCGGCTCGATTCAAACAAACTACTCGATTCGGCTTGACTCGTTTACACCCCTAGTCACATGTCATATGTTCCATGCAATTCAATCGGGATTCAAACAAACTAATCTCAAAAGAAAATCTGTAAGGAAGAAAACACACTTTATTCCCTTCGTTATACACGTTTTTAACTAGATACAGACAACCTCATCGTTAGTTACATACAAATCATATAAGAGACTTCATTACACCACACGTTATGAGTGAGGATCGAGCATCTGACCATGATGTAGTGACGGTCTAAACCATAACAGATGGACGATCAGTATATCGAACAGAGAAGGACCTAGAAAGGATATCGGGACTATTACATTCCAATCCCTGATCGAAATTCTGCAAGTAAGCATCCTCATCATACGGAACTTGATGAACATGCACCGATGAGGATCTAACCACAAACCTCTTATTTTCTCTCTTCAATTTCTCCCACAACACTTTCCACATAGAAGATCTCGACGAACCCCTCGAACCAAGATGGCCATAGGTGCGATCACGTTCAACCGTTTTCCCGTACCATTTCTTGATGCCCATGCTTGGTGGCTTCTTCATAATTGAATGTGTAAAGATGCATATATATACACATAAAAAATGGTCAGAATTGACAAGCAGGGCCAGGTAAAAGTCAACAAATCTTGGTATATTAGTCAACCATATTCTTCCACCCTTGTTTTTTCTATTTCTCTCAAAGAAGTTGCAAGTAGCTGCATATTTTTGACACTCTTTCATCAAATCTAGATTAAAAAATCTAAAAACTGTTGAATAAAACAGTTGGGTTTTTTCTTCTTTAAGTAGTATTTGAAAAGAATCAGCATCATCATCATCACACAACAACTTAAGGGTATGTTTTTAGAGTAATAATAATAATAATAAAGAAAAGGAAAAATAATAAAAATAGTACAGCCGTTACATTGATTGAATTACAACAACTCTTACAAACAAGGAAGGTGCAGTTGTTGAGGTATTCATGTATCGATGGGGTCAGATTCTTGACTATACACCATTTGGCTCCCACAACAAACATACAGAGAGATAGATCGATCCATCGGTTGGTTGGTTGGTCGGTTGGTCGGTCGATTACCGCATGCCCGACTACATTCTGTACATAAAGTTAAATAAGCTTTCTGTAACAAAAGCAGCTCATCATTTCATTTCATTCCCACCCTGCTCAAAAACCATAACACAAAGTCACAAACCACATCAGTCCAAGACAAACATTTTTTAGAACATCCTAATAATAACAAAAATAATTGTATTGAGGTCAAAGTCTGCATGCATCTCTAGAAAAAGGTTTTCAAGAACCAGAATCTTATAAGGTGGAAATATCTCTATAAACATCCGACATATATATATATATATACGAAAGTTCAAATGTGAACCACTTTTTGGTTGTGAACGTGAGGACAACCGAGAGTGCGACACGTGGCGGCTTTGAGTGTGGTCCCCCTCTTTAATTCAATGCCCTCCCATGAATCGCGCCTAGTCATCCGCCGTGGACTTGACATGGCGCCTAGTCATCCGCCGTGGACTTGACGTGGCGCCTAGTCATCCGCCACGTGTCGCGCTCTCGGTTGTCCTCACGTTCACAACCAAAAAGTGGTTCACATTTGAACCCACCCCTATATATATATATATATATATATATATGTTCGTGTGTGCGTGTATATATATATTCTTACTTTCTTAGGGTCGGGTTAAGGGAAAAACCTCAAGTAGGCCTTATTTGGAAAATATGCACTTGTGCATAGAAATAACTTGTACCATGCACATGTGCATAAAAACCAAAAAACAACTTAGGTGGGGTTTGGTTCGCAGAATGTTTTTGGATGGAATGGAATGTCAAAGGAATTTGACTTTGAAGGAATTGGAATTGGAATGGAATGTTGTCGATTTGACCATCGACCACCTGTTTGGTTGACAGAATTGGAATGAAATATGTTAATGGAAATGAAATCAGTCTGTTTGGATCACAGAATGTAGCTTTGGAAATGGAATGAAATTTTGGTAAATGACCAAAATACCCTTTTGATAATTTTAATTCTTTAAAAAAAAATGATTTAATAAAATAATCAAAAACCACTTTGCATGAACATCAGTAGGCTCCAAGAACATTTTTATCAAACTCACTTTGCATAAACATCAGTTTGCATGCAGAAACTACATGTCCAAGAACATTTTTATTAAACCCACTTTTCAAACAGAGAAATAAACTACATTATCAAACCCACGTTTCAAACAAGAAAGGATAAATAAACTACAGCAAAACCAAAATTTTATTTACCAAACCTACTTTTCAAACTACAGGAACATGAACAGAGAAAGGAGAAACAAAGAAATTGGAACCAAAGACCAGATCATAACCAGCAAATAAAGAAATCGACGGAGAAAGGAGAAATCAAAAGAGAAACCAAACAACAAACCAAATCATAACCAGAGAAATGAAAAATCGAGCAGATGAAGGTTTCGAACCTATGTTTTGGTTGTCGCAGTGGAGAAGATGAGTCCTCAAGAGAGCAGGTTGAGATCGTGAACTGGTGAGGGGTGTGAGGGGTGATTGCTGTTATAATCAATATTGGGGTATAGTTTGAGGTAAGGGCATTTTTGAAATAATGAAAAGATTAAATTCCATTCCAATGAAATACCACCACTTTAACATGGAATGTTAAAATCCTATATCTATGGAACTGGTTGGAATTTAAACATTCCATCCATTAAAAAGCTTGAACCAAACAAGGGAATGGAATTTGGTCAAAGCAATTCAACATTTCAATTCCACCAGATTCCATCAAATTCTGCGAACCAAAGGCCCCCTTAATTTACTTGTATGCACCAGTGCATACCATCCAGATGATAGACATACTAGAATGTTCCTCAGTTTTCCATTTTTTTAGGCTTTCTCCTGATCCTCCCAGACCTCCCTCTATATTCATATGTGTGTATGTAAATGCATACAAATATATATGTATACCAGGTTTTAAGAATTGCGGCAAGAAATGATGAATAAAACAAGATAAAAGCTTTATTTCACAGAGACAGTTGAGAGAAACATACCGATAGAAGTTTATTTGTTGATAATTTCAAGATACTGTTCTTCCATAACAGATAGATGCTATGTACAAATTCTTGGACCATTTCTCCTGTTGAGATACAAAATTCCAAAAAAAATAAAAATTAATACCATCGCTGTAAATCATTTCTTTCTGGTTCATAAATTCAAGAAAAGAAGAATGAATACCTTGACATGGGTGCTAGGAAAGGCGGATGTCCGAAGAGTTTCTTGGGTCACATCTTGTGATCTCTTCTTAGATGTACTGAGTATGAAGGCGGCTTGATCTTCGGTTGCAGCAGCAGCCGTAATCCGGTAGCCGTTTTCCCATCTTCTGTGAATCCCTTCACTGGGATACAGAAAATCGAGTTCAACCACCTGCAAATAAAAGCCAAATTACATAAGTTTCGAGTTGAACTTTTTCAATTGACAACAACAAGTGGATGGAGTGATACCTGATTAGAGTAAGGTGCATCTCGAGACATCACAATTCCCCACCGACTACCTGCAGTCGTCATTGAGGTTACCAAAAACCTTCTTTCCATTTTTTGTTGATCCACTTGAACGGGAAGACATCGCTCACTTTGTATGATTGTTGCGAGTATGGCGTCCCTAGGAAGAGGTTAAAAAGAGGGAAACCATCAGCAAATGATATAATGTGATGTAATAATTATGACCAAATAAGTTTTTTTTTTAAAATTACCTTTGGACATTACGACCAAGGCACTGCCGTTAGACGCACCAGCGAGTGATGTGATGTAATAGTTCTTCTCCCATTGCTCCATAATCCATTCCTTAGATAGACAAAAACGGCTTATAAATATGGTAAGATTAATAATTATATATTATCGTTGTAGCAGGAAAATTTGTTACCTTGTGCAAGAAAACAGGGGAGAGCTCATAGACTTGTGAAGTGAAGCCGGTGCCAGCATCCATGACTATAGCCCACAAATTCAATGCAGAAGCAACACAGCTAATATTCAAACCATCGTTCTTCCCTTTTTCCACATGCTGGTGGAGTCTTGTATCCATTACATTGTAGTAGTACCTGTGTGTTCATATTTTTTAACAAAAAAAAATGTTTTAGTCAATACCAATTAGAACCATTTTTTTGGATCAAAATGAGACATTAATCAAGACTTTTTCTTAAGTTCTTATTTCAGGCAATTTAAAATTGCGAAGGCATATTCTTCTTTTTTCTCTCAAATAAAAGCCTCATTGTCTAGTTCTAACAAGAACCGACAACCGACTTTCACGGCCTTAATTTGGTCATATTAGTATTTTCTCACAAGAATCATTTTTTGCTCCAAAAGAGATTGCAACATTCGACTGATCATAATCATGCCCTCAAACAATGATAAACAATCATTCTTTATAAACTGTTATCCAAACTAATGAACTAAAATCGAGATTGGAGGAGTTTAATTAGTCAATAAATTGTAAGAAGCCCATTTCTTTTAAAGCAAAGCATTGATCAACTGTTGTGCCCTTATATAAGTGAGACCTCCCATCAACCAAATAGAATTATGGCTGATCATTTTTTGAATTTGGTAAAGATTGTAAGATTGATGGAAATCTGACATTTTTTTTCTTATACCTTTGTTTCATTGGCGTTCTTGAAGTGTAAATAGAAATCCATTGAGTGGCGGGAGTGCCCAGCCGAATTTTCTTCCTAGGCTGAGCATCATCTTCCAAATCAATAAGCAGCCTTCCCCTCTTTTGTCCCACCTACAGCACACAAATATCCATCATTACTTCATGAAAAGCATCAAAAAAGCAAATTCGAAATTGTAGAAATCATACCTTTAAGGCACCATCTATTTTGACTGGCCGCAAAGATGCACTTGAAACGAGGCAGTTTTCAAAGAGTCCAATAAGCTTCAAGTAGTTTGGTTCTTCGTCGAATTTCATGTTGGTCACCATTTCAAGAAATTGTTTAAAAGGGGATGGACAAAGATAGCAAAGTAAATCGGAGAAGTCGCCATCTTCTTTTTACAAACAAGAAACCCTTTGTTTTCTCCCTGCATTTGAAGATTGTTACATTTTTAAGCATTATATCAAAAAATAAAATTACAAAACAAATATTTGCATGGCATTTTAACAAACCAAAGTACGAAAATACTGAAGAAATTAAACGGCACCCCAGAAAGCACCAACTTTAAAGATTGGAGTGATTAAAATCCACAAGATTAAAAAAAAACAACTTTGTGAATCTTGAAACGATTCCCTTAAAACCCATGAAATCCAAAGCACCGACTTTATAAAATTACTATTTCAGGAAGCAAATCCCAATTGTGATTGAGAAACATATGTAAAACAATAAAGAAAATAAAGAGCAAATTCCCTAGAAAAAGAAACAAAATTGAAGTTTGAAAGTTGATAAAGTTCAGAAAACAAACTCACAATGAAACCTTGCCATGGAAGCTTTCCTCTAAGGAGAAATACTAACGTATATGCCAAAGACTCAAGATCATCCCTTCTGCTTCCCGTCCTCCCTAAATGGGCATGCACGCTTGCATAACGTACTGTGCCCCTGTCAGAAGAAAACATGAAACATAAATGAAGTTAAGCCAAGAAAACACAATGATGACATTTAAAACCACAAATATAAACCCAAGAAAAACTTCAAGTGATACGGATATTACCTGAAAACATCAGGCTTTTGGTCATAATCAACATGATTACCGGAAGATGTGTCCCTCCATTTTGAAGCTAAAAAAAGAAAAATATCAATTATTTATGATGTTTTAAACTTAAAGAGTACAGATGTCTCAAACCTTAAATAGGGTAGAAGATATACTTACCTAAACCAAGATCAACCAAATACAACTTTTTCTCATTAGGTGTCCCAGGCTGGCCGAGCAAAAAGTTTTCAGGCTTTACATCTCCATGCACAAAACTGAGAATAGAAAAAGATTTGCGGTCACATGTTGATGATAGAAAATTGAGTACTTTATCTAAGATCAAGAATTTGTGTGTGGATACCCTCTTAAGTGAAGCTGCTCTAGTATCGATAGTGCTTCCACTGCTATACAAGCAACCATTTCTTCAGAGAGACTGTACAAAAAAAAACAACAAATCTTAAACTTACATACAACTCAAGGGGAAAAACATTTACAAGATATTAATTTTTCACTTACATTTGGTTGCTAGAGTTCCAAACATCCCATAAACTTGGGCCTAGTTTGTCCATAACCTAGACCAAAAACATAGATCATAATAAGCACCAATGAACCACAACCACAAAGAACATTGAATAGAAGAGAACTCACGAGGATATAATAGTCTCCTTGGCGACCTTTGTGATGGACCATCGGAACTCCATAACACCCATTAAGGGTACTTCAAGGAAAAATAAGAATATTTGTTAGTATTTATTTATATCATGACAAATAGAACAAATATAACACGGCTTACCTGTATACTTGCCACTCATAAGGAGGACCATAACTACATCCCTTGCCATTGCGATGCTCCAACTTCAAAGCAACCTAAATTCCAATATCCCAAATAAAAATCAAGCATTCACATACCAATTAGATGATATTTGTGAAAAAGAACATACCTCAAGTGCATCGGGCCCTGTGTTTCCCGACCCACCAGTCACCCTTCTCCCTACGTAAACTTGACCAAATCCTCCTTTCCCAAGTTTTCTTTCCAACTTGTATGAAGGGGAATTCCCAACCTGAACCTGAAAGTGAAAAATTATGTCATGACCTGTTTATATTTTCCTAGCTACATACATCATATATGTCAAGAGATGATACCTTAATTTGTATGTTAAGTAATTAAATTAAGTCATAAGATGTTTTAATGTTTAATAAAAAAGGGATGGAAGTAATACCCTTTCAGGAAGTGGGCTTGTGCTTCCTTCATCCTCCGCATCGGCAGCCAATTTTTCCGCACTTTTACCGACAACTAATTGATTAACTCCAACATCTAAATTTAAGGGGGTACGACCGACTCCAGCACCAAATATCTCTGGATTTTTATCTTGATCTGTTGGTCGACTCCCTCGCCCTCTGCCAGCAGGTCTCGGCATCGGATAGGGATATCCTGGGACCGCTGGACCGGCTGCAGGTGATTTCAGTGCCTGAGCTTTGCCACGCCGGGTCCCGCGACGAGTAGTTGGAGCTAAAACGGCGGCATTATCCTCAACGTTATTAGCTTTCTTGGCTTGGCGAACTCCACGTCTCAAATCCGGCATCTTCTTCCATGCACAAAGATCCTCCAACCTCTGCAGACCCTATACCTATAAACCACCATAAAAATTTTCAATAAATCACCTTGATATGTGCACAATTCAGAAAAATACCACAAAATTTTAGTACACATAAGCATTAGCCAACCAAAACACTCATTTTTTTTACTCACATGTCCCTAAAGGCATAAAACTAATTTAAGAACAAGTTATGATCTTGTAATTCTTATCATCAATTTGCAATAACATCCCATCAAAGATTTTAATTGGTGCTTCAAGGGGAATGAAAACATTAGGATGCTTTGAATAAATCCACGAGAAAGTAAGAAACCATTGGCCGTATAAATATCTTTTTGTCATCATCTTCAACCTATCCGTAGTTTTCTTTCTATTTAAAGCTTCAAATCAATTGTATCTTATTACTTGATTTTTGTGTAACGTTCTATTAGAACATTTTAACCTTGTCATAACACTATCTCCTAAAATAGAGTATCCTTCCTTTTCGGGAATTCTACCATCTTGGAAATGTAAGCTATATTGATTCAAAAAAAGGAAGACCACAAAACAAAATGAAGTACTATGAATCGAATTTGTATATAAAACCTAAAGATATGTAATTAAACAAATGTAAATGTTCATTAATACTAGTTATGATAACAAATCTTATTTGTGATAATTTCTTGTCCGTACTCCAATTTACGAACTTAAAACCATGACCCACGCACAAAAACGAACACAAATCTTGGGATGATATCGGGTGCAGTGTACTCCATCTGGCTATTTAATCGTGTGGTTCTGTGAATTAAAACAATACAACAAGTGCAAATAAATAAATGAAAATGTTGCGCAGAGCAAATTCTACAATCCATAAGCAAAACATTGATCAGATCATCAACTAACAAGCAGAAACCCATCAAGAAGATGTGTAATTATAACGAGTGATTGACTAATCTAACCATCATACTAGGGTTCTTCTACAAAGCAATGACATCCCACAAGAATGCAAAACAGAAACGCGACACTTTGCAAGAGGTTTTACAAAAAAAGTGTCAACCTTTATCCTTCCTATGACCCTTAAAGTTCCATAACCAATCCAAAGTTATTCATTCTTGTAAACCCTAACATTTTTACAGCATTTCCACACAATTAACGGTGAAGTTGCAACGAAAAACCATCAGAATGTCAAAAACTACTGATCTTCAATCTGCTAAAATCACAGTACCTTTTAGATACATCCAAACTCAATTTGAAATTCACTTAGTTATCAGAAAAAAGATTAAAAAAGCAATTTCCTTTTTTGTTACAAATGATCTAACAAATCAAACCCAATACCCAAACTTTGCTATCCATCAGTTTGCAGCAAGATCAGTTATCAATACAATCCACAAACCCAAATAACCTAAAAGAGATCAATTTCATACAACATCAAACAATGATCATCCAAAAACACAAAAATAAAAATTCATAACAAAAAGATCAAAAAGATCAAAACCCCATTTCAGATACCCAAAATAAACAAGGAAAAACACATGGGATAAATGCATAAATGTCAGATTCAAAGAGACATAAACAGTAGAATCTAGAAAAAGCAAAAGAAAATCAGAAAGAAAGATTATACCTTGGAGTAAACAATCAAGTGTTTAATTGATTGATTGAAAAGGGGGTTTTTTCTCAAGATTGAATCTTGGAGATTGAAATCTGGATGAAAGATTGAAAATCCATGGAGAGATGGTCGGTAAGTCTCGATGGGGGTTTGCGGTCGATGTGTGTGTGTTGTGTTTGTGTGAAGGGGGGATATGGCGCATGGAAAGACGGTGTAAGGTACGTATGGGCGTACGATAGCAACGACTCTTCTTATTACATTTTCATTACATTATATTACACCGAGGTTTGTGTGTTTATCAATGGCTGTGTGTGATTTTGCTGTGCTGGTGAGGATTCACCCTTAGATTTCATGGGGCCTTTTTCTTAATGGCAAATGGGCTCCTCTTCTTTCTCTTTCTCTTGCTCTTCTTTGGGCTCTTTTCTATTTTTTTCATTTTTTCTATTTTTTCTTTTTTAAGACTTGACCTAACCCAAATAATTTTAAGAGAAAATTATTATTATAGACAAAAAAAAAACCTTAATAATTATTTTGGACAAAAACGGGCTCCGGTGACAATTTTAGACACCGGCCCGCTACCCCGTCCGCTACCGCCGCGAAATTGGGCCGCTCTCCGGTGACAACCGCCACTCTCCGGCAAAGAAATTTTGGTCCGCTACCCCTCCGGCCGCCATCCGCGGCCCGCACCTCATTGGTCCACGTCCGCCACCTCACCCGCCACCTCACCCGCCACCTCAGCCGCGAAGGGTTTTGGTCCGCTACCAGCCTGGCCGCGGATGGCGGCCCGAGCCCACACGGCGGCTCCCTATTGGGCCACGTGTCCAATCCGGAAGAAAAAAAAAACCCTAACCCTAAGTCTTATTTAATTCCAGCCGACACATACCCCCACCACCACATCCCTTTCTTCTTCTTTCTTCTTCTTTCTTCTTCTTTTCTTCTTGTTTTTGACTGTGGGGGACCAAGATCAAAGTTTAAACACTTAAACAAATACACCATAAACACTTATTTAATATAGCTTTCTTTCTTGAATTTTGCTTGTGGGGGACAAGAACACATCTTTCACGTGGGGGACAAGAACACATCTTTCACGTGTTTTTCCTTGTGGGGACCAAGAATCTTATTTTAAGAACACGTGTTCTTCCTTGTGGGTGACGATTATTGTAGTTATATCATGGCAAATCAAGTAAGTGGCTATATTTTCAGTTGTTTACATTATGTGTTCACGTGTTTTTGTATGTTGTTTACGTGTGTATAAAATTGTTGTTGTATGTTGTTTACTTTTGTATAAAAGTGCTCTTGTATGTTGTTTAGTTTTTTATAACCACGTTTAGAACACGTGTAAAAAAATAGTTGTTTTAACATGTTGGATGGTTTGGATCTAATTGTTTATCTAGTTGTTTTAACATGTTGTTATATTATCTACTTGTTTATGTCTTGTTTTCAATCTGTGATATTATCAGGTTTACATTCCGATATGCATGCATCCTAAGCATTGGATCCTAGGAGATCTAGACTTGATGACTATGCGTATGGCTGTGTACGATTAGCTATCGTCATTCTGCTCTAAAGGCTGATGTGGATGCAAGGCTCAAGGAATTAAAGAAGGGTCTGCTAGACGTGTTTAGGGAGCTCAATCATCATACCCGGGTGGAGCAAGCTAGGAACTTGTCATGGTACACACCATCCGGTATACCACAACAAAATGGGTCAGCTGGTGATTGTGGTGTATGGGTATGTCGCTTCCTGGATGATTTGATAGGCGGTAGAGTCCCGCGGCCGACGAAATACGCTGTTTCGGAAGCTAATCAGTGGCGGCAGCATATGGCGGTGGAGTTCTATAACTTGAAGATGGATATTAATCCCGCCGATTTGGAATCATAGTGTTTGTACAGTTTTTTGTTTTTGTACAGTTTTTTGTTTTTGTACAGTTAGGTTAAACGTTTTTTGTACAGTTTTTTTTAGGCTTTTTAGTTAGGTTAGACGTTTGTTTGTACCCAAAAAAAAGGCAGATGGTAGTAGGGTTTTCAATGCACCAGACAGGGCTCTCCAAGCGGGCGTTATCACCAAAGTCCGATTAGAGAACTTCATGTGTCATAGCCATATGGAAATTCATTTGGGAGACCGTGTCAATTTCATCACTGCTCAAAACGGAATTATCACCAAAGTCCGATTAGAGAACTTCATGTGTCATAGGCATATGGAAATTCATTTGGGAGACCGTGTCAATTTCATCACTGCTCAAAACGGAAGTAAGTTGATTTCTATCTCTCTCTCTCTCTATATATATATATATATATGTATGTCCTATTCGTCTGCCCTATTCGTCTGCTATTAAAATTGATCCATATTGTTTTTTGTTTTGTAGGTGGGAAGAGTGCCATACTTACGGCCTTGTGTATTGCGTTTGGTTGTCGAGCAAAAAGTACGGACAGGGCAACCACATTGAAGGAGTTTATAAAGACTGGTTGCAGGTTCATATTAGCAATCGACTGACCCCGGGTCAAATACATCATACAATCTACGTTGGCCCTAGAAACATGTCTGCTGGTCCGAATAAAGATAGACAACATGATATAAGACCCGCCAAATGCCAAGCATCATTTTTATACGGTCGTTATGGTTGCACCGACACCTTATAAAATTAATGGTTGGCATTTGTAGGATTATCATTTATCGGGTTGTCTTTCTTTACTCGGACCAGCTGGCATGTGTCTAGGGCCAAGGTAGAATGTACAACGTATTTGAACCGAAGTCACTCGACTACCGATATGTATTTAGGACTATGCGTGGGTGAGGTCTTGTAGCGAAACGCGGAAACATGACCGCCGTATAAGCAGTACAGAGGATATTATTGTGTCAACTATGTATGTGAATACTTTGTAATACAATATTTTCAAGAACGTTTAACATTTAATGAAAAACCACTTTGTCATAGACTTTTAAATTCACAAAAACACATCCGCCATGACACTCGGCCGATAATAGCGGCTCCCCAAGTATATAAATAGGATGCTCCTATCAACATAAACCTCACAACTCTAATACTTTCATCCATATCTTCAATAACACTTGTCTTTTTCTCTTCCCTCTAAACCGGATATGGCTCTTTCCCTAGCAACTAATCCCACCTATTTCATTGTCCAAATTGAAAAGGAGTTAACAGACCATGGCATATTGGTAAGCTTAATTAACCTCTCTTCATTCTCAAATGTCACTCCATTCTTAAAGTTCATATTTTTTTCAGGTAATTCCAGCGCCGTTTGTGTTGCTATATATATATTTTTAAAATAATATGTAAATAATATGTGACCTTTATATATCCTAACCCTAATTAGGGTTTTTTTTAAATTCGGGTTTTAATATATACACTAACCCTAATTAGGGTTTTTTAAAATTAGGTGTTCACGTATATACACTAACCCTAATTAGGGTTTTAATGACACTAACCCTATATATATATTTTTAAAATATTATGTAAATAATATGTGACCTTTATATATCCTAACCCTAATTAGGGTTTTTTTTTAAATTCGGGTTTTAATATATACACTAACCCTAATTAGGGTTTTTTAAAAGTAGGTGTTCACGTGAAAATGTACGAGAAGGACCCATGTGACTGAAAATGTACGAGAAAAAGCTAAATACTATTGCTTTAAGACCAATAATTCATGTTTGGGTCATAAAATAAGGCTGGAATACTGAAAAACGCTGAAAAGTAAAAGATGACTGACGCTTCTGCATAATACAGTAAGATTCGTCTGAAAAGCTAAAACAGTAAGATTCGTCTGAAAACTCAATTGATTCAGCCCAATAAAAATTTAATAAAATAAAGAGAAAACATGGCTATAAAAAGGGTCTATCCCATGAACCAAATACTCACACCTCTCATACAGTTCTTATCTTGCTCTTACCACAACAATGGCTGATAAATTGCCTTCCTCATCAACAAACCCTGGGTCTCGAAAAATGTCTGGAAACCCTCGTTCCTCTCAATTTGAAAACCCTCATTCTCAAAGAATGTCTGGAAACCCTCGTTCCTCTCAATTTGAAAACCCTCCTTGTACTCAAATAATGTCTGGCACACTACGTAGGGAAATAGCAAAAAAGGAAGGGGAGATAGCGGCGATACAAGAAGAATGGGTGCGTAAGCGTGGGGAACAAGATATAATTGAAGAGGAGATCGAAAACAAGAAGAAGTTCGTTAAAGAACTTCAAAAGGAGATTCGAGCACAAGAAAAACGTGTGAAGGAGGAGTATGTACCTTGGTACCCAAATATGCAACAACATATCAAAGCTAATGAAGACTGGATTGCTTCGATAAAACAACTCTATCCGAATGATAACTAGGGGATCTCAACTATGTTAGATCTGTTGTACTTTGGTATCCCACTGTTATTTGTTATTGTTGTTGTTGTTGTTGTTTCTTTAACTTTTGTGTCTCAACTATGTTATCATGCTTTCAGTGAAATCAATTAAGTTTTATGTCGTTTTATGTCTACTGATTAATGTGTGAAGTATATATGTATCGGTTAATTGTTAATGCAATACAGTATTCTGTGTTTGTTCTACTCTTTGTTACTAAAATGTTACATGCTAAAATAAGATACGTTTTATTAATGCAAGCAAAAACCAAAGACATTGACATGGGTTACATATTAAACGGCTAATTAAGATCGACAGTTCCTATTGGCTCTAGTTGACTGCTTCCTCTAGCGGAACTTGGAATCCACGGACACTGTGAGCTTATATGTCCGTATTCTTCACACCTAGGACACTTCTGCTGTGAACGACTTTCACCACGAGATGGACGACGTTTGTTGACTTTCGGTCTTCCAACTGGTCTCTTTATTATCAGTGGTGGATGTACGGTGGGTATAGGGTTTTGTGGATAGTGCCATGTTTCAGCAGGTCCGACTGGCCTAATTACCCCATGGTATGTTGCCTTGTACAATTCGGCCATGTAATAAGGTTGAGTAACCAAATAAAATACATCATTTTTACCCAATCTTTTTGCAACTGTTATGGCATGACCGCACGGCAACCCAGACACCTGCCATTTGAGACATGTGCAATTACGGTGATGCATATCAACTTCAGCGTTATACCCGTAATCGCGGACCTCCCATTTGTCGTAGCCAATTCCATGAGCAGTCCATGTCGCGGACTTTACAATCCTTTTATGGATCTTCTTTTGGGCCCATTCTGTTAGCTGGTGGTTTAACTCTTCTGCAAAATATACAATATACAGTTTTAGAAAATAGTCTATTCGAATTATAAAATAATCATACGTAAAACTAAGATATTGATATTTTCTAAACCTCCTTTACGTCGACGAAGAAAGTACCACTCTTGTTGGAATTCTCTAAAGTACTCCATGAGTCCGACAATAGGTAGTTTACGAGCACACTTTGACAATGCGTTGATGGACTCTGCACTGTTCGATGTCATAATGTTAAAACGTTGTCCAGGAAAGTGAGCCCTTGACCACCTCTCCACCCCAACCTCTTGCATCAATTGAGCACCTTCGGGTACGACAGTTTGGAGAAGATTCATCATTCGGTCAAACACTCGCGTGGTGTAAGCCTTGCAGGCCTTCCAGTATGGGGTCTTGAATTTTTTTATCCTTGGCGCTCTTGATCTAACGTTCATGACCAAATGTCGACAACACAGGGCATGATGTGCATTTGGAAAAATGGCGGTAATGGCTGCGTTTATAGAAGCAGCTCTATCCGACATAAACACCAACCCTCTTGGCTCGCCGATACATGTTTTTAACTTGTTCAGGAACCATGTCCACTCGTCCGCTGTCTCCGACCTACCGACTCCAAGTGCAACGGGCACAATGTTGTTGTTTCCATCCATAGCCACAACCAAAAACATCGTACCCAAGTATTCCCCCTTCAAGTGCGCAGCATCTATTATAAGGACAGGGCGCAGGTTATGCAAGAATGTATGGATCTGCAAGAAAATGTGTGTGTTTAGATACTGTATGAGCTAACGAAAATAATAAAATGTTTAATTTATAGAATTTTAACGTACCGCTACACCAAGGGCTACGAAACACTCCGCAAAACGCCCGCTAGAGTCTGTCCTTATTGATGTTATCGTACCTGGATTTGCACGCTCCAGGTTATACAAATACATGGGGAGCCGAGTGAATGACTCTGCATGGCTGCCTCTGATTAACGTTATGGCCTTCCACCTCGCACGCCACGCGGTGGCGTACGGGATCGTAACTCCATACTGTTCTCGAAAATCTTCGGCCATGTCTTTTGGCGTTAGTACTCTGCGGGAATTTCTAAATTTAGTTTTAAAAAAGTTACCCAGCAACCTTTGGTTGGCATGACGGTGGTTAGGGTTCAACTGGGTCCTTGAACACTTGTGTACATCAACCAAATCTGTTACCATAAACATACCACCACCTCCATAGGCTTTCGCTTTCATGCTCCACTTACAATGATCGCGGGCACATGCAATCTCGTACCTTTTGGTGCAAGACTTTTTCGTCTTATACTCAAATTGTTCTTCTATAAATTTCATTCCGACCTCCAAAATCAATTTCTCTTTGGTATCAAAAACTTTACCAATACTTAGCCTTTGACTACGTCTATAAGGTACGCCTTCACTGTCTTCCGTCGAGACATCTGGGGTTGGAATGAGAGGAGGTATTCCAAAATAATCATCTAACCCTGGTCGTAACCTGGAGGGTTCCACACCTTCTTCGTTTTCTTCATCTTCTTCGTTTTCTTCATCTTCTTCGTCTGACAAACCCATGTCCAAAACATGGGCTTCATCTTCTGCACATCCGAAGAACTTTCTACGCTCGTCTTCGTCTTCATCTTCGTCTTCGTCTTCATCTTCGTCTTCCTCTTCTTGCACTTCTTGCTGTTGATCTTGCTGCGTCTCTGGGACAACTTCTGGATAACTGTCACTAAGACCATATCCAAAGTCTGCACGATATGAGGTTTCGTGTGACTGTTGGATTTGGGACTCAGTATCCAAATACATTGGTTCTTCGTTTATAGTGTTTGAAGTACCTGCGCCATCACCCTCGCCAGAAACGTATACATCAACGTAAACTTCAGGAGGATCCTCTAACCCGTTTGCATATTGCAAAAATACGCTAACATCTTCATCGTCGGTTATCTGAAATAATTGGCCCTCATGCTTGTAGCAGATATGCACTTGGCCACTTGATCGGTCGATTTCACATTTCCAGCAACAGTAATTAACCAGATGTTTAAATGTACTGTTTATTTTCAATCTAACACCTTTTCTCACGGTTGGTTCAACGTAATCCAATCCGTCGACGCCTGCAGCCCATTTCCCACCGGAACAAAGATATAACCTCGGTTTATCCTCACTGGAACTCATTTTCAGAAACAAACGAATTTTTGTATTGACGAAATTTAAGAAGAAGGAAGGAAGGTTAGGGTTTTTTGTGTTTAAGAATTATGCATCTACAAGAGGGTTGGTATCCAATTTAAACAAAATTTTGAAATAACTTTACAGACACAAACAGTACATTAAAGACACAAACAGTACATTAAGGTACACACATCACATGCACTATCAGCTCCTTTAATCATACATTAAAGACAAAAATCGTACAATCAAAAGCAAAAATCGTACAATCAAAAGCAAAAGCAAAAGTGTCTAGGCTGAATTAGGGTTAGGGTTAGGGTTTTTAGGGTTATCTTCTGGTTTGGACACGTGGCCCAATCCGCTACCGCCGTGTGGGCTCGGGCCGCGAAGAGCGGCCAGGCTGGTAGCGGCCCACGTCAGCTTGGCGGGTGAGGTGGCGGGTGAGGTGGCGATGACTAGGATGAGGTGGACGAATCAGGTGCGGGCCGCGGATGGCGGCCGGAAGGGGTAGCGGACCAAAAAAACTCGCCGGAGACCGCCGGTTGTCGCCGGAGAGCGGCCCAAAACACGGCGGTAGCGGGCGGCTGAGCGGTCCGGTGTCTAAAAATGTCACCGGAGCCATTTTTTGTCCAAATTAATTATTAGGGAATTTTTTTTGTCTAAAAAAATAATTTTCTCTAATTTTAAAAAAAATAATAAATAAATAAAACATTATTTAACCGTTCTTGGAGGTGGAAACGGGGTTCGGTTTGACTTTTTCCTTGAACCTGATCCTATATATATGTATATATATATATATATAAAGAGAGATAGAGGGGAAAGTTCAAATGTGAACTCAATTTTGGTTGTTAACATAAGGACGAATCTTAGCTACCCATTCGATCAATAAAGTCAGCTTTGATCGGGGCCCTCTCCTTTAATAATCTCCAGCCTCCCATGAATCGTGTCAATCCTCCGTGATTACGTCCACCGTAACCGAATATGTGTGGCTGAGATTCGTCCTCACGTTCACAACCATAATTGAGTTGACATTTGAACCTGACATATATATATATATATATAGTATTAGGTTCAAATGAGAATTGCTAAAAAAATGAGAAGTAGAGAAGTGATCTCCACCACTCTCCGGTCAACAAATGCGTTAACCGATCCCCTTCTTTAATAATCTCTACCCTCCCATGAATCACGTCAATCCCCGTGATCACGTCCACCGTAATCGATCAAAGTCACCTTTATTGACCGGATGAGTGGTGGAGATCACTTGTCTACTTCGTATTTTTGTAGCACTTCTCATTTGAACCTCTCTCTCTCTCTCTCTATATATATATATATATATATATATAGATTATCTATGTTTAGACAAAAGTTCAAATGGAAATTCAAATCTGATTGTGAATGTGAGGATCACTAAGATCGCGTCACGTGGCATATTCACTCTGAATAATCATATATGTTATTCGGAGAGAATAACACAACATTCA
The DNA here is from genome assembly GCA_030169165.1 of Centaurea solstitialis. Classification (NCBI taxonomy): domain Eukaryota; kingdom Viridiplantae; phylum Streptophyta; class Magnoliopsida; order Asterales; family Asteraceae; genus Centaurea; species Centaurea solstitialis. Next base: position 63,031,088 of record CM058044.1, on the reverse strand, counting down.
GTGTTAGAATGTTGTATGTTTTACTTTGAATACACTAAATGTTGTATTATACACTCTGAATAATACATGATTATTCAGAGTAAATATGCCACATGACGCCCTCTTAGTTGTCCTTACGTTTGCAAGTTTTCATTGGAACCTGGTCCTATATGCATATGTGGAAGTATAAGCACCTAAATGTCTATGTCTTTAGATTTCAAGTCAATAAAAGAATAGGTTATGGTATGCTTAATGTAATTATATGGAAATAAAGATAATGGTGTCAAGGTGATACATGTTGAGGTTTTATTTGTTGTTTACCGACGTTTGTAATTATTGTCTATTGAATGGTTGAGTCCAAAGCCTTATGCTGTTATGCATGAAAGTTTGGGATTTGCATTTGATAAATTGTTGGGTGGATATGGCGGGCTTCTAACGAGTATTGAATAAAGGATAGTTGTACCCTTGAGGTGGAACTCAAATTATAGGTATGCAATGAGGTCTTGTAAGTCCTTGAGGTGTAACCCGATGTGGTATGCAATAAAGGCGGAAAAATTTTAAAGATGTGATGTCAGTAAAGTGTATGTGCACTAAAACTAGGACTTGACGTGCTACTTAATAACTCTTAAATAATGGGTAAAATTGTACATGCTTATCATATCAAGTTTGTCCCAATTTTTATAGTAGTATCCCTCTTGTCTTAAAAGACAAGTGTGAAACCTTGTGTAACGACCCGAAACCGTTTCCTCTTGAATTTTAAATCTCGTTCAAAATGTCTCGTTTTATTTGTTAATCAGTTGGTTTTTATTTAATTATTTATACTTGTTAGTTATCAAAAAAAAATTTGGATAAATATAAAAAGAAGATAAAAATATGGGTGGTTGATGTTATTTAGGATTTGTGGGCCCATTGGTTGACTTATATATAGAAAGCAAAAGGGGATGTCAGGTTATTTAAAAACCTCTTTTCTTTTGTGTCTTGGGAAAAAAGAATTAAACGAGAGAGAGAGAGAGAGAGAACTAGAGGGTGAGAGAGAGATACGTGGATAGAAGAAAGAAGGCTGCCTGAATTCGTTTCTTTTTCCGACGTCAACGAAAGGTGAGTTTTGTTCCTTGTAGCGACGGCAAACCCCAGAACCGCCGGTCTTGGCCGGCGAAGCTCTCCGGCGAGCTGTTGTCTTCTCAAGCGGCGATGGCCGGTGATGGTGTTGCTTGTGTGCGGCGGTGGTGGTCCGTTTGGGGCTGCCGATCTGCTGCTATGGGCTGATCGACGGTGGCAGAAACGCCACCGTTGTGGTGCTGTTTTCGTTGTGGTGGCCGTCGCCCTTGGGCGGCGATGCTCCGACCACCGATGCGGTGGAGACGACTGGCGGTGGCGGCGCTTTGGCTACTGCTGCTGTCGTTCTCCTTGGCCGGCGCCGGCGGCTGATGCCGGTGGTTGTTGTTAAGTCGACTTGTGGCAGTGGCGGTGTAAACCGCTGCTGCAGCCATGGCTTTATTGCTCGGCGACCAGCGGTGGTGGGTTGGATACCGTCGCTGCTGGAGTTGATCACCGGAGGACCGGCAGTGGCGGCGTGACCGCTGCTGCTGCCGTTGGTTGTGTTTCCGGCCGGTGGTGGTGGTGGTCATCCACGCTGCTGCTGCTGGTTGGTGCGATCGGCGGTGGTAGCGGTGGGTTCTCACCGCTGCTGCCATCTTGAGGGCGGCCCGGCGTCGGGTTAAGTTGTTATTAATCTAGAAACCGTACGTTTTCATGACATCGCTTAGAATGTACAAAAGTTAGAATCTTTTAGTATAGTTCAATTGTGTGGTATAAATTGGATGGTTAGGGAAGGGGGTAGTTGTCCGGTAAGCCACGGCTGTCCGGCAGCGGTTTAGCGGGTCAAACTGACAATCGGGTTAAACCCGTGCGTCGTATAGACACCAATCTATCAAGCTTGTATGTACGAGTTTCTCTCGCGTGTTAAATACGTCGAGTAGTGTAAAGGAATGATTCGTGGGATTTATTTCGATAATTTAATTTCAGATTTGTTTCGTGGGTTGTTTGTGTGAGCGAGATACTTATTATTGCGCGTGTACTACGTAATCGAGGTGAGTGGATTTTTACATGTTTTGTATTGTGCCATTGTGTATGTGCTAGTTGAGGCCGGGTCGTGGGACGATACGAAGAGCGAGTAATCGCTAAGGCCGGGTCGTGGGACGAACCGAAGAGTTGGTAACCACTAAGGCCGGGTTGCGGGGCGATCCGAAGAGTGGGTAACCACTAAGGCCGGACTGCGGGGCGGTCCGAAGAACGGGAAACCGTTAAGATGTTTATGTGGAGATATATATATGATTGTTCAATATGATGCATGTGATTATTTGCTCACTAAGCGGTTGTGCTTAATCCACGATTCCTTAAATTTTTTAGGTACGAGTTCGAGCGTGGATAAAGGCAAAGCTCCGGCTTGAGGTCTCCGGCGATGGCATTCCGATTAGGCGTTTATCGTTTTATTTAGTTAACATTATTCATTAAATTCTTGGGGATTTTTGGATGATTCACTTATTAAACCGTGGAGATAATTTATTAAGTATTTTATTTATAGAAGTTCTTTGATTTTAAAAAAAAAAATTGTTTAGAAAATTGGGTGTTACACCTTGAATTAAGTGGGAGCGTGAGCTCCGATAAAAAGGAGAGTAACGATAAATATCTGGCTAACGAAATTCCTTCCATACTATTTCACTTTTATGAGATATCACTAGGCTTCTAGCCTAAACACTTGTTTACATGATTGTGTTTCAACAGGTGCTATTAGCAATGGACCCAAACAGTGACAAGATACCGTTGGTGCGGATTAAAAGCACTTTTGGGACTTGGGCCTTTTGGAAATAAAGAAGAGCGTTATTTTGGATATCACTAGCAACACCCCATTTAGTATAGGAATTTACGGACCGAATTGATTAGGTTGTTCTTGTTGTATCTCATTTCAACTCAATGATCGATTACATACTTTCTGAAAGTTTACTTTATTGCTAAAAGATGTATCTAGATATTCAGGTCTTAACCGTTGGCTTTTTAGGCAATTTAAGCAGGTTTTTATAATATTTAAAATAGTTCATTATTTTGTGTTGCAAATTTAGGGTGTTACAAAACTATTTCAATCATATTGTAACAGCTCGTCCCACATCGGCTGGTGAGGGGCACGAAGCGCTCCTTATAAGGTGTGTTGATACCTCACCTGGTGAGACGCGTTTTGGGTTGTGACCTGGACTGGGCAACTCCAAAGCAAAACTATGAGGGAGTAGGGGTGACCGGTTAGGGCCCTGCGTCTCCAAAGCGGCAATATCGAACCACGATCGCCTGGGCTGTTACAGAAAAAACCAGCCGATGTGGGACGAGCTGTTACACTCCCCCCCCCCCCTTATGGACACAACGTCCCCGTTGTGCACATCGGCCCGGTCCTAGCTCTGATAAGTGCACCTCTAGCCCGGTGGGGAGTAATGAGGCTAGGACCGGGATGGTCCGAAGAGCGGGTAACCGCTAAGTTGTGAAACTTGTTGATATATATATTATATATGTGTATGTTGCGATCTTCGACTGGGCTGGAGGCAGCCCAGTCCATGACTGGACCAACCCGAGGACTGAGTACTCCTCATGCCTTCAAATTGACTCTTTTTGGATTCGAATACGGATAGACTGGGATACCTATATATCTATTGAGTAAAGAAGTTCATGATTAAATGAGAAAGATGCTACTAAAGAAAAAAGAAATAAAGCAAACAATGTTGTGTTGTATATTCTATATGGTTTTTAAATATTATTAATATAATTATGAGAAAATAATTATTATAGCCAAAATCAATAAATCGTTTCACCTCCTACCCTTTCTCTCCCTCCGATGACAATTTTACCCACCGGTCCCCCATTTTCCGGCCGCCAACCGGCGCCGGCGGTCACCATCCGGGGAAAACAAAGATTCAGGCAAAAAATTGACTGGGCCGCCAAAAACCCAGTCTCCAATAGCGGCCCACTCTATATATATATATATATGAAGGTTGCCATTCTCTATTGTGTATGTATATATATATATATATGAAATGGTTTACCCTTATTTTGGCGGCTCACCATTTGCCAATGTGTTTGGCCAGTCACCAATAGCGGCTCACCGTTTTCTATTTGTTAGGTCCAGTTTTTATGTTGAATAGAAAGTTCAGGGTCTGTTTTGTCATTAGTCTAAAGTCTCTATCTAGTCCACTATTTAAGGGTTGTTAACCCTACTTTGTTAGGGTCGATGATTCTAGGGTTTTATCTGGAGCGGCTACTTTTCTCTCATCTATTGTAACCCTATGATTATCATTCAATCATTCGACTTATTGATTGCTTAATCTTTGATTTCTTTATTGTTATTGCAATCTACACCGATTAGGATCTTTCAATTGGTATCAGAGCAGGAAGATTTGGGCAGAAATCTTCTTGGTTTTTGTGCGACTAAACTCCAGGGTAAGATTTTTTTTTCATTCTAAAGGTCTTGAATGTTTTTTTTTACAAAATTGATTGTAGAAAGCCTTTAGGTTTGTGTTTTAAAAGTGGTTTGATTGATTAAAACTTGGTTTATTATCTTTTGAAAATCAATTTTCTTGGTTTGACGGTTTATTGAACAACCTGATTTTTTTTGCGCCGTATTCAAACCTAAGTTTGCGCTGTATACTCTAGGTTTTCACTTGGTTTTTGCTCACGTTTTTGCACTTGGATTTGGAGTTGGATTTTGCACTTTTGAACAAACTTGGATTTCCAACTTGGGTTTCTTTATCGTTTAACAAACTTGGATTTCCAACTTGGGTTTCTTTATCGACTTCCAAAACCCAAGTTCTCTTTGGATCTCCAAAACCCAAGTCTTTCAAAACCCAAGTACACTTATTTATAAACCCCAAGTACACTTGTATTTCCAAAACCCAAGTACACTTGGATTTCCAAAACCCAAGTACACTTGGATTTCCAAAACCCAAGTGTAATTCCAAAACCCAAGTACACTTGGATTTCCAAAACCCAAGTACACTTGGATTTCCAAAACCCACTTGGATTTCCAAAATCCAAGTACACTTGGATTTCCAAAACCCAAGTATTTCAAAACCCAAGTCCACTTGGATTTCCATAAACTCCAAGTTCACTTGGATTTCCATAAACTCCAAGTTCTTCTGAGTTTTTTCGCACAACCAAGCAAGATTGTTTTTGCCTTTATCTCTCGATTCTATCGGTACAATGTCGAAAGATATGCTTGCCATCGGATCCGAAACCAAACCTCCAGTCTTGGTTGTCGGAGAATATCAACAATGGCGAAGGAGAATGATACAGTTTCTAGACCTCATTGATCCAAATCTGATGAAATCAATTGAGGACGGTCCCACCAAAGTATTTGTCAAAGTAGATGTTGTACCTGCCACTGCAACCTCTCCAATGCTACCGGCCTATGAATACCCAAAGCCATACGCAATGTATGATCCCCAAGAGAAGGATCGTGTGGCTGTTGACAAAAAGGCTCTTACGTATCTGACCATGGCTCTGCCAAATGAGGTTTTCTGCATGGTTGACAGCTTGGATAACGCAAAGGATGTATGGGAAGAACTAGAAAGACAACTAGTTGGTGGAGAAAAAGCCTTGATGAGTCAGAAACACAATGCCATGAATGCCTACGAGGGTTTCAAAGCAAAGGAGACAGAGAGTCTTTCTGAATCGTACCGAAGACTCAATGGCCTAGTAAATGACCTTCGGAGGAACAAAATTCAGAAGAGTAACTATGAAATCAACATCAAATTTCTGAAGAATCTGAACTCCAGCTGGAAGCAAGTATCGATTTACTTGCAAATGACGCAAAACCTCGAATCAATGGGGCTTCATGATTTGTATAGCATCATGATTCAGCAGGAGGATGATGTTGTAGTGAAAACTGAAAAGGATTCTCTGGCTCTTGTCACTAAAAGGCACTCAAGCTCAAAAGGAAGAAGCAAGACAAAGAAGTTTGAAGTTAGTTCCGACGATGATCAAGCTAATATGACAGACAGTGATGAATCTGATGATGAGATGAGGAAGTTCTCTGAAAGCCTTGCCATGCTTACCAAACAGTTCAAGAAGTCTTATGCTGAAAAAAAGGGAAATCGATCCTCAGGCAGATACAGATCAAGTAGGCGTTTTGATGACAAGTACATTCCAAAAGGCGACAAGTACAGGTCTGAAAAGAAGACTGAAGATGGCTATAAGGGACGACGATCAGAGATGAAAGAGAAAGAGTCTGATCAGGAGGTCGATGACAAGCCTACTTGTTATCAATGCGGAAAACGGGGACATTACGCCAAAGACTGTGCAGAGAAAATTGACAAGGAAATAGAGCTACTCACCAAGAAACTTGCTTTGCTGAAAAAGAAGAAGAATGCAAAAGGCTTGATGGTCGAGGAAGAAAATTGGGAAGAAGAGAGCGTATCAGAAGAGGAAGCTCATTTTTCCCAAGTTTGCTTGATGGGATCAGTTCAGAAGGAAGATGGTGATGACGGAGATGATGACAACTCAGATGAAGAAGAGGTATGTGATCTTTCTGAATCTAAATTATTGACTAAACTTGATGAGATGAATTCTGAATTTCTTGAGCTTAAAAACAATCTTAAATCTAAAAAGCTTCTTTCCAAACAATTCAGAGAAGAAAGGGCATTGTATAAATCGTCATTTGAGAAAACAAGTGAACTTGTTGAAAAAGAAAAGAACACTTTTAAAGAGGAGAAAAATGCCCTTGAAACTGCCTTGAATGACCTTCAAAGAAAGCATGATTTTCTGAAAAGTGAAAAAGGAGAACTAGATGTCAAGTTTCAACTGTTGAGTGATGAAAGAGAGAAACTTTTTACAAAAATAAAAGAACTAGAAGATCTCAATGTCAAAAGAGGACAGACTAAGCAAACGCTCAAACTTCTAACAAACAATTTGAACAAAAACCCGTTTTATGATGTAAAAACTGGCTTAGGAATTTCCGAAAATACTGTTTTGCAAAAGGCACCAGATAATCTTTACAATTTCAACAATATGAGTGCCTCACAACCTAAGCCAGTCTTTAAAGGTGGTAAGATTGTTCATACGATTGTTAGACCTGTCCAATTTGTCCCTAGCTCATCAAATGATAAAGACTTAACTGATAGTGACTCAAAGGCCAACTCAAGCAATGAAACTTCTGATACTGAAAGTTCAACTTCTCCAGTAGACAAAAACCAAGTTTTTGACTATACTCACTTGAATGATAGTTATGCAACACGCAAAATTGAATTCTCACATCCGGAATGTGAGATGCTATTTCCTAAAGAAAACATTCAAGTGAAGTCAGAACCTTCAATATCTGAAGATGAGAGAGACAAAGAAATTGCTCAGTTAAAAGTTCAATTACAAGAAATTGATAATCTTCAGAACACGATCACTTCTCTGAACAAAACACTTTCTGAAAGAGACAAGCAAATTGAGACATTACAGTTTAATTTAAAGTCGGCTGAATGTAAGTGTGAGATGTTTTTCCACAAAAGTCTTGACTCTGAAAAGCAAAAGGATCTTTATGTACAACAAGCTCACTCTCTGAGAGAAGAATTATCTGTACTAAAGGAAACACTGTCTAATGAAAAGGACTTTTTCGGAAAACAAAAACAATTTTTTGAAGAGAGAGAAACCATGTTTGAAAAGAAAGAACGTGATCTAAGGCTGAAAATTAATGAATTCTCTCAAAAGGTAATTGCTCTTGAAGCCGAGTTAAGAAGGGAAAAACGTACAAGTTCCTCTGAGTCAACATCACCTGAAGTTAAGTCATGTGTGCCTAAGGGAAATAATGCACATAAACCAAATGGTGTACAGACAAACTGTGTGCATGTTCAAAAGAAAAACAAAACTAAGAATGGAAATGTGAAGGACAATGAATCATCAAAAGATTCAAAGTCCATCAAGACATCCACTTCTAAGGATAAAGGAGGTTTCAAACAATCCACAATGTTGTCTTCCACACCTAAGGATTTATGTAAATTCATTCCAGGTCTAAACTTTGAGCAAAGTGCGTTTGAAGTTGGTGAATCTTCTTTTTCAAAATCTTCAAGTACTAAAACTGTTTCTCCTGATAACACGTTTGTCAATCCCTTTTCTAACTCTGAATCTGTTCCTTTGGCAGATAAGAGGAGGAAAAAGGACACTGACCGGGTGAAGAAGAGTTCAAATTCCAAGAAGAAATCGTCAAATGTTCCAGCTTTTACTAGTGATTTTAGAAATAAGCGATATGGCTTAGGTTATCAGCCATCTAGGAAGAATAAGAAATTTTCTGATGTAAAGACAAGGGGTTTTCCCAATGATTGTTTTAATTCAGTAAATTGCTTTAATAATCCTTATGGTGCTATGCCTTATTTCTCTCATCCTTTTTACTCTCATAATTACTGTAATTGCTGGAATTGTCAAATGAACTCTTATTCACCACATGTTCTTCATCCTCAACGTGTTTTAAAGCACAAGAAACACAATTCATCTAAATCAACTAGTCATTCAAAACCACATTCCAATTCTCACTCTTCTGCTTCTAACTCATCTCCCAAGGTTAAAAGTAGCTCTGTCACTAATCCCAAGGGACCCATATGGATATGGGTACCTAAACGCAAGTGATTTCTTTTGCAGCTCTGTCATGTGTGGCTAATCGACTCAGGCTGCACCTCACACATGACAGGAAGAAGAGACTTCCTTTCCAACTATGTTGCAAAGGAAGGCGGTAGAGTCAAATTTGGAGGAAAAGATCGAGGAATAATTAGAGGTTATGGATGGCTGACAAATGGGAAGTTCACAATAAAAAATGTGAAGTATGTTGAGGGTCTAGATTATAATCTTCTCAGTTCTTATCAGTTGAGTAGAAGTGGCTATCTAGTCACCACATTCCTTCTCGGATGCTACGTCAAGGATGAAGATGGCCGCGTGATTATAAGAGGAAGAGAATGGCATGGTCTTTATGCAATAGATTTTCAAGCCGTGCAGTGTAAAGAGAAGATCTGCTTGTTGTCTAAAGCATCTAAGGAAGACAGCTGGCTCTGGCATCATAGACTTTCTCATCAGAACTTCAAGGATATGCACAAACTAGTTAGCAAGGAGCTTGTTGTTGGAATGCCTGAGCTTCGTCTTGGTAAGGATGCAGTGTGCCCAGCATGTGCACATGGAAAGATGAAGCGAAGCTCACACACAGCTAAGGTTGATACTAACTGTCGTCATCCTCTTGATATGATACATATGGATCTTTGTGGTCCTATGCGCGTTCAAAGTATTAACGGGAAGAAGTACATTCTTGTACTTATTGATGAGTACTCTCGTTATACTTGGGTAGAATTCTTGCGGGCTAAGTCTGAAGCTGCTTCCAAAATCATTGTGTTCATCAAGCGAGTCCAAACGCTCCTGAATAGAAAGATCAAGAAGTTGCGAAGCGATAATGGCACTGAATTCCGAAATGCAAAGCTGCAGTCCTTTCTCGAAGACATTGGGATCTCCCATAACTTCTCGGCTGTCAGAACTCCACAACAGAATGGCGTTGTTGAACGCAAAAATAGGACACTTGTAGAGGCAGCAAGGTCCATGATGGCACATTCTGCGGTGCCACCATCTTTCTGGGCCGAGGCAATTGCGACTGCCTGCTTTACTCAAAATCGAACCATTATTGTTAAGCGAGTTGGTAAGACGGCCTATGAAATTATCAATCGTCGCAAACCTAACATCGATTTTCTCCGTGTCTTTGGTTGCAGGTGTTATGTGCTCAGGGATCGTGAAGACCTTGGAAAATTTGATAAGAAGTCTGATGAAGGACTATTTCTTGGCTACTCGCTCACTTCACGAACATATCGCGTCTATAACACACGAACCCGTTGTGTGATCGAAAGTGATAATGTCAAATTTGATGAGAAGAGTAGCATGACCTTAGGACAACTTCATGTTGAACTCGGTCAGATGAGTAATGCGCAACCACGTGCAACATCTACTCAGCATGAGCCATTCTCTAACTCTACAACTCCCATCTCTTCTACTAACTTTTTAGTTGAAGACATTTTTACTGATGTTGATCTTGCAGATTTTGAGAATCCGAAACTTGCAACTCGTCCCTCGACAAGTCAACCAATGGATGCCTCTGCAGAACCGATTGTAGATGAGGAGCACCCTGACAACTCTTCAGCCACAGAGTCTCCTACAGAGCCTATCCCTGAACAACACACTCCAGAAGATCTTCAGTTAGCACAAGTCCAGGAAACTACTCAGGACATTGTCCCTGACCAATCCACGGCATTGGTGGATGCCTTTGATGTGGAACCATTGGCGATCTATGATGAGCATGACGCACTGAATAACCGTATAGAACTGGAAGCATTGCCGAGTACAAGATCATGGACCCGACATCATCCTGTGAGTCAGATCATTGGGGATCCAGATAGTGGCGTGCAAACTAGATCTGCCACACAAAATGAAGCTTTCTTTGCTTCATTTCTGAGTGTAGTAGAACCAAAGAAGACAAAAGAGGCATTGGAGGATCCTGACTGGATAACTGCAATGCAAGAGGAGTTACTTGAGTTTATCAGGAACAATGTTTGGAGGTTAGTCCCAAGGCCAGCGAGAAAGACCATTATAGACACTAAATGGCTCTTTCGAAACAAATGCGATGAAACTGGCGTTGTCGTTCGCAACAAAGCCAGATTAGTGGCCAAGGGGTATTGTCAGCAAGAAGGGATCGACTACGATGAGACCTTTGCACCAGTAGCCAGAATCGAGGCTATACGAATCTTCCTGGCGTATGCAGCGCACAAGAATTTTACAGTCTACCAGATGGACGTTAAATCAGCGTTTTTGAATGGTGTTCTTCACGAGGAGGTATATGTCAGTCAACCAGAAGGATTTGTAGATCCTAAGTACCCAGACCATGTTTATGTACTTGACAAAGCGTTGTATGGCCTAAAGCAGGCACCACGAGCATGGTATGAGACTCTAACTCTACATCTTTTAAATGCTGGTTACAAGAAAGGTACAGTTGATCCTACCCTGTTCTTAAAGAAAAAAGGTAAGGACCTGATTCTTGTTCAAATTTACGTTGATGACATCATTTTTGGGTCTACTAATCCTGAGTTTTGTAAAGAGTTTGAAAAAACGATGACATCCACATTTAAAATGAGTATGATGGGTGAACTGAAGTTCTTTTTGGGGCTTCAGGTCAAACAAATGACTCATGGCATTTTTATAAATCAATCAAAGTATGTCTTTGATCTTTTGAAACGTTTTGACATGTCTGGATGTTCATCCGCCACGACTCCAATTTCGGTCACTACTCAACTGCATGCAGACTTGTCTGGCAAGCCTGTTGACCAGAAGCTGTATCGTGCCATCATTGGGTCTTTGATGTACTTAACCGCAAGTAGACCTGACATTATGTTTGCAACGTGTGTTAGCGCAAGATATCAGGCAAATCCTAAGGAATCTCACTTGCAAGCTGTTAAACGGATCCTTAAATATCTATAGGGAACACCCAATTTGGGTCTTTGGTATCCTAAGGATTCCAGTTTTGAACTAAAAGCTTATACAGATGCTGATCATGCAGGGTGTAAGCTGAACAGGAAAAGCACCTCCGGTTCTTGTCAATTTCTTGGTGATAAGCTAGTTAGCTGGTCGTGTAAGAAACAGAACTGTGTCTCACTGTCTACCGCTGAGGCAGAATATGTCGCAGCGGCTAGCTGTTGTTCACAAGTTCTATGGATGAAGACACAACTTGCTAACTATGGATACAAATTCCATAGGATTCCAATTTACTGTGATTCACAAAGTGCAATCTGTTAGGAATTATGTGCAGAGTTGACAAACCAAGTGATTATATATCCAATGTTACGAGACACTTGAGGGTCACACCTGTGAGGACCTATAAGTCGAACAAGTTAGATGAAACCCCGAAATGGAGAGTTAGGATTTATAATAGTGTATTATGAATCAGTTGGGTAATTTCAGTCAGGATTACCAAAGTTGGAGGATTATTAATTAGGATATTATATATTTATTAGATAAATAAATATATAATAATTAATTAATAAGGTTTTATATATATTAGATAAATATATAAATTATAATTATCGTATGCAAATTCTTTTTCAGCTAATTAAAAAGGAAAAGGATTAGAGATAATTATAAAAGGAAACTGAATCTTATACAAACTGTATTTTTTCCTCCATATAAATAAGGCTTATGGGTTAAGGAAAATATAGAAGAAGCTTTAAGCAAAAAATCAGTTTTTTCAGTTTCCTCTCTCTCCCTCTCTCTCCATCGGCGCCGACCGACCCCCCCCCCCCCCGGTTGGATTCCAGTTTTGTCGTTCGGGTTTCGTTCAGTTCAACTAGAAGGACGTTCGTTGGTCGATCACCGGTGGACTAAATCTCGAGCAATCCAGGTAAATTGATCTAACCTAAACTGTTAGGTTTAGAACTATAAACGATTAAAGATCATTAGGCTTTAATGGGTTTTTAGCTTTTATCGCTTCCGCACAAATAAGATCGAAAACAGCGTGTTTTTGATCGTGTAGGTTTTATCAGTTTGATTAACCTATGAGATATATCAAGCCAGCGAGGTTTGATAGATCTGAGATAATCCTCGAGTCAGTTTGATCCGAGGATACCCACGAAAACCCAACAGTGGTATCAGAGCCGTTGTTGAAATCGTTTTTAGTCTTTTTTATCTGTTTATCTGTTTATGTGTGATCCGTTAAAATCAATTCTTGCATAACAAGTTTAAAAATCTGATTTTTATGTTATAGCTTATATAAAATTTTTGATTTTTTAACTTTGTTCATCATAAGAAAAACCCATCAAGTATAAACCACCGAGACGAACCACCAGTTTGGTGACTGGATCGATTCACAACCACGGCTACACCCAGTTTTGTGGTGGCGGCTGTGTGGCGGTCATCACCAATGAACCACGGTGGAGACCGTGGCTGCTGCTAGTTGTTCAACCACCCGATTTGGTGGCAGGAACGGTGGCGGTGGTTGTGTGGCATCGCTCGGCCTTAGCCGAGTTCCACCACAAACCGAGATCGATTCATAAAAACCCGCAACCACTAGAACCCACAAAAGCGGTGGTGGACGGCGGTGTTCGCGGCAGCAATAACCGCCGCACCCAGCGGCGGACGCCAAGCCGAACCACCAGAGAGGTGGTGGTGGCGATCCCGTGACTACCAAACCAAAACCACCAGTTCGGTGGAGGTAGGCGGTGTGCGGTGGTGATGGTGGTTGAAATCGACGACCTTAGGCCAACCGCCGGCTGCCCTAAGGCCAAGCCAAGGCGGTGGCGTTAGCCGCCGCCACACCAACCACCACTGGCTGCCTCACGGCCATGCCTAGTGGTGATGGTGATCGACGGTGCCGCATTCGATCAAGACCCGCACCACGTTCGGCCGTAGCCGGATTGTGGATAGACCACGGCAACACCACCAGCGTGGTGGTGACAGCCTTTTGCGGTGATCGATGGTGGCCACAACCGCACCGCAGCGTCGTGGTGGCGGTACGGGAAAATCAACCAACAGCCGGATCGCCGAGACGGTGGGGCCGTGCGATAGTCGAATCGCACCAAACCATCAATCTTGATGGCAACGGAGGCGACGGTTGAAACGTGGTGGTGGCGGCGGCTGTGGCCGTCGTTGCCGGACGAACCACGAACCACCAAGCCGTCCGCCGGCTGCCTTGCGGCCTCGCCGGGCGGCGGCGGTGGCTGTTTTTGTTTCAATCACTGGCCAAAACCACCGTGTTGGTGGTGGCGGCGTTGATTACGATCACCAATCGAATCGCCACTAGATTGGTGGTGATCGACAGCGCTAAACGACGTTGAATGGTGGCTGGTGGCGACGAGTGGTGGTGACCGGACTGTTTAAACAAAACCAAAGCCATCATAGAGCCACCAAGACGTTAGGTGATGGGCGGCGATTCTTGACCATGGACTGTACCTAGGGTTTTTCCGTTTTTTGGGCCTAGTTCAGTTATCAGGCCCAAAAGCCCAGTTTTTGGACCAAGTTGTGGGCCAAGAAGGGCTTATCAGTTTTCGGTTGTTTTATCCAAATTAGTCGTTTTAGAATAATTTTTATGTAATGTTTTATCAAAACCATTTAAAGTTCACTCTTTTCAAGATGATCATTCCAGTTTGATATAATTTTGGACAAAAGGGATTAATATAAAACTGATTAGCTAAAATAATGGTTTTGACTTATAAAACAGTTTTTGTTTTAACAAACCAGATAAAACCCAAGTTTTTGAGATAATTGGAACAAGATAATTTTAACGGATCCAGTTTTATTTCTCGTAATTATAATATTGCTTTTATTATATTTACGTAATTGCTTGAGCTCGATATATGGATTTCAGTTTGTTTTTACATATATATAGTATTTTGCCAACCTAGACCCTTGACATATTCACGGGGAGGCCTGCGTGCCATTTACAACCCCTTATGTAATAATGACCTTAGGATAGATATTTGTTTTATTCTTTCGGGATGACGAGGCCAGTGGGAGCTACTAAGATTCTTCATCACTACCGGAGTACTAACAAAACATGGCGAGGCCAGTGGGAGCTACGCAAGTTTTGAAGCCTTTAGTATAATAGGTCATTATTGGTCCTTAGGAAACGTTGGCAAAAACTATAATTAGGTACTATGTGATTAATTATTGTTTAATTGCATGGTTGATTAATTATTTGTGATATCTTGCATGTTAATAGTTTTAAATAGAGTTGTTACTTTAAAACTAGTTTATATCACAAAAGGAATATAGGTTTTAGTTTCGTTAAACTTTTCAAAACGATAGTTTTTGATTTAAAAAACCTATAAATGATTGTTTTATATAAAAGGCAAGTTGATAACACCAATTTTTGGTGTTATTTTAGTCCTATTTCCAACGGGTTTGCCGTCTTCGAGTGAGTAAAGCGTAAGATTTCATGGTTTTATTGTAAGGATTTCAGGAATTACGGAAAGGCTATGGAAAGTTCGAAAAAAGGACAAGAAACGCAAGGATTTGTGAGAGATTCGTAAGTGAGTTAGAGTTGATGGAAACCGGGCGCAAGAATGTATTGATCGGAACTTGAAGAAAAGTTTCCAAGCTTAAATAGAGTGCTAGCAAAGAAGAATCCGATGGCATTTGGAAAAGAAAGCTAGACTTGCTGATGAGACTTCAACCCTCGTCAGATGCGATTCTGGTAAAGAGACGTCCGAGGGTTGATCCGAGGGTTGAACCCTCGGACGCAAGTCTCGTCAAGTGTGCTGATTATTATAAAAGGCTTTTTAGCCTAGGGTTTTGACATTCACGTTTTTTCTTTCAAGTGGGGCGACTTCTACACCAACTAGGGCGATTTTTGGTTGGAGAAAACACGAGATTAAAGGGAGATATCGATTGGAGAGAGATTTCTACACCGAATCTTCACCGTTCTTCGTGGGTATTGCACAACAAAGGGGAGTTTTATGAGTTTTTCTTGTTCTAGACTTATGGATTCTTCATCTTTTGTTTTGTTTGTTTATACCCCCAACATGAACTAATCTTTTGATGTTGGGGGTTGGTTTGAATATGGTTTAAATCTTATGAACACATAATTTGTGACTTTTATCAGTTTTCTTTATTAGTGAAGCATATGGTTTTTGGATTTAATGCTTTTGTGAGTCTGGCCAACTTTCAATTGAATTGTTTGTTAACTATTAAATTCGAGAGAATTAATTGTTAATTAGAACTAGAATTATATGCCTAAGGTGAGATATTGGGTAGAGATACACCAAGTAAACCTTAGTCCCGTTTTAATTCTTAAATGCTTAATGCTTTTCGGAATCAATTGTTGAGATCGAGAGATGAAACTTTGTTTTCCAAAATAGGATCTATTGTTATTCGAGAGAAAACAATAGTGACTTCTATAAGATTGGGTTTCATGAAAGAGATTACTGATAATTGTCCAAAGTAAGTGTTTATTTGAGAAAACCCTAGGATTTCCAACCCTCAACAGTTTTCTCCAACTGAAAGTTTACCAATTTAGTTTCTTTGTCGTTCTATTTGTTTAGTTTAATTCGTATTACTTTAATCATCACAACTCAAAACTCAGATTGTCCAGTCAATAGCGAATATTAGTCATTGTGACGTTCAGTTCTAATTCCCTTGGTTCGATACCCGTACTTACCGGTACATATTACTTGATTCAACCCGTACACTTGCGGTTAGATTTAGGGGGGTGTCAACCCGCCTATCACAAGTTGACAAAAACAGTTAGTTTTAATCAACTAGGTGTGCTGTTAAAACAGTTAGTTTTAATTAGCAAGTAATTTTAGAACAGTTGGTTTTAAAATTACGTGTATGTTTGAAACAGTTAGTTTAAAACATAAGTAGCCTTTATAACAATCAGTTTTTCAAAAGCCTGGAAGTAAAGTTTTTCAAAACCCCGAAAATCATAGATCAGTAGTGCAACCCATCTAGGGGCACCTTCGGCGTAAAGTACATAGGCGTTATAAGTGATCACACATTCAACGTCTGTGTTCAAACTGAAGCTGAAGGGGTTACATAACTCTGCGAATTATCTCCGGGTGGTACCGGCCAGAGTATAGTGATCAGGTCCCCAAAATGGTGAGATCTGTTTTGGTACTATAATGTTCACCGGGTGGTACCGGGCCAAAAAGCACTTAGAGGGACTAAAACATGCACAGGTAGTTGCCATAAGTCCCGAAAAGATCTAGGAGTCATGTCAGCTAGACATGATTGGTAAAAGTCCTTACCTACCGAAATAAATACGGGTCTGGTGGAGCAAGAACATTACGCACATCAGGACGTATGAAATAAGGATCCTAGTCCAATAAATTGATCATTTAAGGGTTTATTGATATTTTACTGGAAATTAGTCTATTTACAGTTGCTAAGACCAAAAGTTTTATTTTGTGTAGATGGCAAGCACTGTTACCAGCACTAACAATCTTTCCCTCCGATCTATCCTAGAGAAGGATAAACTGACCGGCTCTAACTTTCTCGACTGGGAGCGCAATCTGATGATTGTGCTCAGACATGAGAGAAAGTGGTATGTGCTAGAAGAGCCACTTGGGGAGGCACCTCCGGCAAACGCTCCGGCTGCTGCCAGAAATGCCCACAAGAAGCACTCGGACGATCTCCTTGATGTTGCCTGTCTGATGCTAGCAACTATGAGCCCAGATCTGCAAGCGGGGCTCATAAATACAAATGCTTACGACATGATCCGCCAGTTGAGGGACATGTTTCAGACTCAGGCTCGTACAGAACGTTACGATGCCACCAAAGCATTCAATGAATGCAAGATGGTAAAAGGGACATCAGTAAGTGACCATGTCATGAAAATGAAACGGCACTTAGATCATCTGGAGAGGCTGGGTCATCCTGTTCCGTTGCAGCTAGCAACAGACACCATACTCAATTCACTGTCAGAAGACTACAGGCCCTTCGTAGTCAATTACAATATGAATAACATGGAGAAGACAATAGCAGAGTTGCACTCCATGCTTAAGACAGCTGAACTGAATATGGGGAACAAGAACAAGACCAAGGATGTCTTGATGGTGAAAGACGGAGGGGTTAAAAAGAAGAATGGGCAAGCTAGCACCAGTAAAGGAAAAGGACCAGTCCAGGCCATCCAGAGTGCACCCAAGAAAGGCAAAGGCAAGGGCAAGGGCAAGAAGGTTAAGCCAAACAAAGCTAGGACCGAGAATCGCTGCTTCATATGCAATGAGATCGGTCATTGGAGGCAAAACTGCCCTAATCGTCATGAAGCAGGTATGTAAACCTCAGAAAATTTATGATTGCTTTGACTTGTCACTTCTTACTTGTTGATTTACAAGTATACTGATACCTAGAGCAAAATGATTATTGCAGGAGGTCAGAAGTGAAATGCCCAGAGGTTGCTGAGGATCAAAGTACAAGATGATTTAAGTCAAGACATTTTGAATTTATATTTTTAAAACAGTTGTTTTTGGGGATTTATGTTTTAAACAGTGTTTGAATAATTATATTTTATAATTCGATGGTTTTATTTTCAAAAGTTATTGTCTTGACATTGAAATATCTGATTGTGCTTAGTGTTTGTATGATCCTAGTTGTTGCCTGTTATAGTTACTTCAATAAATTCTATTAAATTGAAGTAATTTGTATAAAAACTATCAAAACACACGAGATTCTATAGGAATGTGTTTTGAGAATAGAACATTTATGAATAATTGTTTTATGATCAAATTTTAAATAGAGAATTTTAGAATATTAACTCAGATAGCGTTAATAACAGTATTTATAAAACTAGAAAGATTCCAAGTTCTGGAATTAGGATTTGACCAAATCCAGTTAAGTTTTATAAAAGAAATTCTCAGAATTAACTAATCAAATTTGATCAAGTTTTATTATTCAAATATTTTAAATAGAGAATTTTAGAATATTAACTCAGATAGCGTTAATAACAGTATTTATGAAACTAGAAAGATTCCAAGATTTGGAATTAGGATTTGACCAAATCCAGTTAAGTTTCATAAAAGAAAATTCTCAAAGTTCATTACTTAAAATTAAAATTGACTGATCAAAGTTTTGACTAAGTCAATAGTAAAATTCTGAGTAATAGTTAGTTTTTATATAAGCAAGTGGGAGCCCAATTTATTCTCTATCTAGTCTCAGATAAAGAATAAAAGATACAATTATTGATATATCTCGGAATTCATAATCCAGGCAGGTTTAAACTAAAGATAGGTGATACTTTATTTTAGACCAGTATTTAACAAACGTTAAATAGACATTATGAAAGTTGTTAAAGAAAAGACATTCAATCTTGTTATTATTACAGCGTGTAATATGGACTATACAAGATTGATTTCTTTATCACCTTCACATTTTGCATGTTTTAATATATCCAGGAATGAAATCAGTTTCCGATTTTTCATTCAAAATCTGTCCGTGACAACTTATCAATGTGGGAGCATGATAAGGTGTTAAAGTCATTGTGAACTTTTAGATAGTTATGATCAGTTGCTGAATAACAGCTACAAGTGTTGTAGACTAAAAGTTGCACAGATATTTGATAGAGTAGCAAATATCGGACGTGATCCGCGGTTGAGATTGCTTCTTGGAGTAAAGTCATAAGTGAATCTCACAGTGGTTGTCCCTATCACCTGAGGTATCTGATTTGATATCATGAGGACTACTGAATTCTTAGTGCACTCAACCGCTACGCCGTAACAGGGTGGCTATAAAGGGTGTAACTAGATTCAGCGGAAGCCGTGGTGTCAAAGGCAGATATGCAAGATGGGATTTGCACCTCTTCTCAGAAGAGAGATATTTCTGGGCCCATCTTGACCGACTAAGTATACTGATGAAGTGCATGGCCATGCCCAAACGAACTGATTAGTTCTTTGTCGTTTACCTATCAGTGAAAGTCAGAAAATCAAGAGAACAGAATCTTGAGTATTTAGAGTTGACACTTTCCAAGCTCATACTCACAGATGAAATATCGCGATGCAAAGGGAAAAGCCAAGATATACCCAATCAATGAACAGTAGTTTCATAGATACCAGTTCCTCACGGAATGTTTATATCACCAGTCTGGGTATAAGAGTTCTTGTAACCTGGTTAGCCTAAGTGCCTGTCTAGGGGCCTCCTTAGGTCCGTATAGTCAAAGGTGGTATTGCCAACTTGCACAAGTGGGAGTCTGTTAGGAATTATGTGCAGAGTTGACAAACCAAGTGATTATATATCCAATGTTACGAGACACTTGAGGGTCACACCTGTGAGGACCTATAAGTCGAACAAGTTAGATGAAACCCCGAAATGGAGAGTTAGGATTTATAATAGTGTATTATGAATCAGTTGGGTAATTTCAGTCAGGATTACCAAAGTTGGAGGATTATTAATTAGGATATTATATATTTATTAGATAAATAAATATATAATAATTAATTAATAAGGTTTTATATATATTAGATAAATATATAAATTATAATTATCGTATGCAAATTCTTTTCCAGCTAATTAAAAAGGAAAAGGATTAGAGATAATTATAAAAGGAAACTGAATCTTATACAAACTGTATTTTTTCCTCCATATAAATAAGGCTTATGGGTTAAGGAAAATATAGAAGAAGCTTTAAGCAAAAAATCAGTTTTTTCAGTTTCCTCTCTCTCCCTCTCTCTCCATCGGCGCCGACCGACCCCCCCCCCCCCCGGTTGGATTCCAGTTTTGTCGTTCGGGTTTCGTTCAGTTCAACTAGAAGGACGTTCGTTGGTCGATCACCGGTGGACTAAATCTCGAGCAATCCAGGTAAATTGATCTAACCTAAACTGTTAGGTTTAGAACTATAAACGATTAAAGATCATTAGGCTTTAATGGGTTTTTAGCTTTTATCGCTTCCGCACAAATAAGATCGAAAACAGCGTGTTTTTGATCGTGTAGGTTTTATCAGTTTGATTAACCTATGAGATATATCAAGCCAGCGAGGTTTGATAGATCTGAGATAATCCTCGAGTCAGTTTGATCTGAGGATACCCACGAAAACCCAACACAATCAAGATCACTGCAAATCCGGTACAACACTCCAAGACCAAACACATAGATCTCAGGTATCATTTCATTAAGGATCATGTGGAAAAAGGCAATGTATAACTTCATTTTGTAGAGTCTGACCTTCAGCTTGCAGACTTATTTACGAAAGCCTTTGATGAGAAGCGGTTTAACTACCTGCTTAATCAACTAGGAATGCTAGACCCATCTGCTTAGGTCTAGGGGGAGTTAATTGTACCAGTTTGTATATTAGTTGTGAAGAGTGTAATTTTGTTATCCATGCATATGTTGAGGGGGAATTTGGTTTAATTCATGCTTGGGTCAAGGGGGAGTCTTTCTATATGTTTCTCATGAATTCTAACCTTTTCGGACCCATTAGCACTTGGGTACCATTTAGCATGTTTGGTTGCAGGTAATTTTAGATGCAACAATGACTTCGGATCAGTTTCAGATTCGGACTTGTTTCACAATTGTTTGGTGAGTGGATAAGATATCTTTGCTAAGAGAGAGCAAGTAAGCATTTTCAAATTAACGCGAGCAAGCTACATGGAGGAACAAACTCCGGTTCAATCATCTTCGATACTTGAAGTGGAAGAACTTTTATGCCCCACGGTGAAACGCCTGACTCTTACACCTAACAATTTTCACTTGGATCCATCGCTCTTCACCACAGATTATCCGGTGCTTTTAGCAATTCTTAGACATCATCCTCTCTACTACGCACTCACTGCCACCGTAGACGTACCAGTGATATATCTGCATCAGGTGTGGCACACACTACGACGTGAGGATCAAGGTGACACTTTTGCCTTTGTTGGTTATCTAGATCACTCTCGTTTCAGATTGACCATTGATGATCTGCGCACACTTCTACACCTTCCTTTGGCGACCAATGGCGGACACACAAGGTTCGAGAACCCAGTTAGTGATGCCATGGTGAATCAGGGCGTTCACCATCTCGGCTACAACGGCACGTTTTCTGGCGTCTCTCTCTTCAACAAGAATAACCTAGCACCTATATGGAACGCATTGTTCTCAATACTTCACCGATGTCTATCCGCGAAGACAAGAAGTATTGAACGATGCAGCGGTAACTTCCTTCGATTGTTTCATGCCGTGGTCTATGATCGTCACGTAGATTTTGCTGACTTGTTATGGCACGAGATGGATCTAAGTATCTCCGCTTCACCTCCAAAGACCTTTGTCGCACATATGCGGTTTCTTTAGCTTGCTATTAGCTCCACATGACTGCTGATCAGACAATTAGACGCTTGTCCACGCATGCCACCTGTCCTCATAATCACATGACTCGTCTAAAATCTCGCGATACTCCCGATGGTGTTGCTGCAATTCCTCTACCTCAACATCTGTTGAGCTTAGCAAATCAGGGTCTTCCGTGTGTGAAAGCATATAGGAAATCTTTAGAAGCCGCACCTACGGTCCAGCCAGAACCGGACGGACCTTCCCAGGGTGCGCATCCCGAGAGAATTGGTCCACATATGAGAGGCGGAGCAGTTTGGCGACCTGGGGGCACCGAAAGGGATAAGTTGAGTGCATCTGTGAGGGAAACGGGTGTGAGTAAAGCTACCAAACCTCCCGGGAGTACTAGGCATCGTCGTCCACCTCAGACTACGACTCTCCGTGACGAGGACAGTGACGCCTCTTTCGATAGCGGAGGTGCTCTTGACATTGATAGACTTGAGAGTGTGAGTGCTTCCTCGCCACCTTTTACCCGGGTACCCACATCTACTACCCCGCCTCACACGTTGGGGCGGAGTATTGAACAAGACGTCGTTCGCCCGACGACGCAATTGCACGCCCCCCCTAACCACTCAGCAGTCTCTTCACAGACTGTTGTTTCATTTTCACCGGGGATATTACCACATACGCTATATGTTGCTCATTCGGAGATGATGGGTATTGAAACTAGAGAGCAGCCTCCCCCACTCTCGTCTTCATTTCGTGCACAATCGAGTCTAGGGCCCTTTGGATCATTTTCTTCTTTGCCTAGGACACAGTTGTTTACTTCATCTATCGGTTGCCTCAGTGGCCCGACCGGAACAACCGTAGTGAGTTCACCATTCGGTGTCTTGCAAGGATCGGATGGAAGTCCTGCCATTGCTACCACCATGCCAGCTTTGAGCGCAGGCAGCTCTTCCGTTCATACGACGGTTGCAGCTTCAACCAGTAACCTAAGTGGTCTGGATGTTAGTGCCACGGAATTTGTTTCCAAGGAGACTTTGGATGGCGCCCTAAAGGCTATCCAACTGACGATTGAGGAAAACATGCGCCGTGAGTTTTCAGCTGCTATTGAGACACAGATTGGTGACATCCGCCGTTCCCTAAAACGGAAATCCATTTTGCCCACTGATGATCCTCCGGTCCAATCTCCATCTCCTTCGTCTTCACCACCGCAGTCTGATCTTTCTACCGATGATTTGAAGTCGTTGTTATACATTCGCTTGCTTGATGAATGTCCTGCGCCTACGGAGTCACAGGCTGATCTCATCTCACTTCTTCGATCGCTATCTCGTGAGACCATTGTTGGGTATCAAGATACCATTAGTCGCCAAGAGTCTATCATACGTGATCGAGATGACCGAATCCGTTTTCTTGAAGAACGGATTTCCTTCTTAGAGGCACCTCACGGGGATAAGGGGGGACATGACGTCCAGGATTCTCTTGATCGCCATGAGGGGGAGATGAAGCGCCAGCGATTAGATACAGTCGACATGGTTCAGACTATTGAGGATACAGTCGACATGGTTCAGACTATTGAGGATACAGCTGTTACCGTGGTTTCTTCCGATGATGTTGTTGCTACTGATGTATCTTCCGATGTTGTTACTGAGGATGCAGTTATTACCGTGGTTTCTACTGATGATACTCTTACTACCTCGGTTTCTTCTGATGACGTTCTTACTGATGTTGTTGATACTGTGATCTCTTCTGATATTGTTATGTTGGGTACATCTGTTGATCAGTCAGTTGATGATGTCACGGTTACTCAGTTTACTGAAGCCATTGAGTCTATTCCAGAGACAGTTCATACTTCTACCACAGATGCTGAGATCATTCGCTCGTCAGTTCTTACAGCTCAGGTGATTGACTCTATTATCACTACATCTACTCCGATCTCTATTGCAGCTACTACAGTTCCTGATGATGTCAGCCAGACGGTTGAAAAGCCTGACGGTGGTGACAAAGGGGCGTTTGTTTATCATGTTGAGGAGACTGCAGATTTACCGGTCAATCTCACCGGAGGCGACGAGATTAACTCAGATGCTCTAGCTTTGATTCGGAACATTGGCGCTGATTTTGTAGACAGAGAAGGGGATGATGAGTTCATGAGCAACGATGATTATGACAGGATTCTTTTGGAGGATCAGGGCATATACGTTCGTGAGTGCTTCTTTTCTGATCAGGATGGAGTTCCAGCTGCTGTACCGCTTCAGGTCTTGCAACTTGAGTATGTTCCTGATCCTTTATTACTCATGTGGGAGCACACCTTCGTGTTCACACCATTTCTTGAGGAGTCTCACAGGAAAATATTCAGTCGTAAGATTCTTAAGTATAGCGATGTTCTTCGCTTCGGGGCCTGTTGGATTAGAAGCGAACAAAGAAGAAAGGAGTACATCTACATGCGCAAATTGGATGGAGTACATTGGAGCGAAAGAAAGAAGATGAACTTCAGCAAAGTGTTAGACGTCAGGGGCAAAGAGATGTGGAAATGTGTCTTTCCTCTTTATATCATGGCTTTGGAGTCAAGTAACAAAACTGTTCCGCTTTGGGAAGGTGAGTTTGACAAGGTCGATTTGGAAGACTTACTGGTTATCATTCGAGATCTGAGAACTTGGCAGATTTGACCAAGCCATGTGACATATGGTTTGGAAGCATCTAAGAGGTATATTCGTCATGCTATTTCTCTGGCAGCTGCAGAGGATTTTCAGTTGGGTTTCGAGGCACAGTATCAGAAGATCAATCTAGTTCGACCTGATTTGACGATTCCAGATTCAAGTGGATTCAAGTGCTACAACATCCGAACCAAACCTGAGCATGGAGTGATTTATCAGAACAAGGATGGGGTAGACAGGTTTATGAGGCTGAACCAGATAGCATGTTTCAGTGATGGTACTTTGCTTAAGATTCGTAAGGATCTACAGGCAAAACTGGATGTTCATGATCCGTTGACAGACTTATTCGGAATGAAGGCATCAGAGTTGCGTATCGTCATCAAGGAGATTAATAAGAGACTTATTTATCGACTGAAGATGCGTCGTGTGGAATCTGCCATGAAGTTGAGGAAGAGGACTGTAGAGACTTTCGATCAGTATGAGACGCTCTACAACGTTCAAGACCTATAGCTTTCTTTTATTTCTTTTTGTCTGAACTTCCCTTCAAAGGGGGAGATTGTTAGGTCCAGTTTTTATGTTGAATAGAAAGTTCAGGGTCTGTTTTGTCATTAGTCTAAAGTCTCTATCTAGTCCACTATTTAAGGGTTGTTAACCCTACTTTGTTAGGGTCGATGATTCTAGGGTTTTATCTGGAGCGGCTACTTTTCTCTCATCTATTGTAACCCTATGATTATCATTCAATCATTCGACTTATTGATTGCTTAATCTTTGATTTCTTTATTGTTATTGCAATCTACACCGATTGGGATCTTTCACTATTGTGTATGTATGTATATGAAATGGTTCCAGTCACCAATAGCGGTCGCCGGAGACAATTGACAGCAGCTTCTTGGCGGGTCGGTGAGTAAAAAGGTAAGGGTTGGGAGAGAAAGGGTAGGAGGGGAATTTAATTATTAAAAATAGGTATAATAATTATTTTCTCTATAATTATTGATTTAAAATAATGTTAAAATGTTTACTAAAAAAATCAGATGTAAAGTAATTATAAGTTCTACTCATGTTTAAAATTTTAAAATAATTATTTAAAGCTTTTTACCATTATTCATTACATGTTTTGGTTAATGGGCAGGATATGGACAAGTTTCATGACAATTACACTTACATTATTTTGATATGATGATAAAATTTTCTTACCTAAGTCATGCCCTGCCGGTTCCTGGCAAGGATTTAATTAGCGTGAGTTGTTGTGACGTGGTGTTAGACCAACTTCAAGCCTTGGAAGCCACGACGAGAACATAACGTTTTCCAAGACGTAACTTATAGCGGCAAATCTCTATATCATATATAATATTATATACATAAACACATGTTTTCTACTATTACTCAATGAATCAATAATAATAAATAAGTTATATTAAGTTATATGTTAAAAACTATCAAATAAGACATTAAAAAGATAAGTTAAATTAAATATCGTGTTAGAAAAACCGCGTATTACACCATGACGTGCCTTAAGCATAACGTGACATGAAACACAAGTCTTAAGCCACGACCCATTATAACGGCGAACTTTTTCGAATATTGATTTCTGGCTCCATTCAAACTTCACGCCACGGTATAACCAAAATTGGGAGGAGTTAAGGTTCAATCACATTGAGCTTTTAAAGATTAAAATTGGTCTGCTTGTTGATTTATGGGCCTGGCCCATTACCAATTTAAGTGGGCCACCAATGGTCAGCCACCTCACTTCCTCATCTACCCAAAAACCCAATGCTAAAATTACAAAACCAAAATTTTTTAGGTGGCTTTTATCATATTCCTATATTCTTATATTCTTTTAAATTTATAATAGTTAATATATTTATTTAAGATTGCGAGTAATGATGAACAATCGTATAAAAAAAAGAGTTAAGGTAAAAAAAAATATACAAGAAAAGATATGGATTATTGATCATTTTTAATCTTATTTTTATCCTTACGTTTTATAGGGGAATTGATATGTGAAAATCACTTCTTACCTTTCTCTTCATAACTTCCCTTCTCACCGGGACACACACCCATACTAGTAATGCTATTAAAAATATAATTATGATACAGTTTTTTTAATATAACAATTCACAAGCTATAAACACTAAAATGATATTATTTTAAATCATTCAATTTATTTCTGTATTTAACATTTTCTCAAAATTTGTTTAATTGTCCATTCAGTAATAAAATATAATCCGAATTAATGTCAATCATCTAAAGGGTTTAATCAAAAGATATTATTAAAAAACGTGCCATGTGCTCTCTCATGATTTAACCAAAGTGTTTAACCTTTCAATCATCCAAGTAAAAAAAAAAAAACCTTAGTTGGACTTAGGATGTATGCATCTTTTGGACAATTGTAAGAAAATATGCAATAGCAATATGAAGTTTGTAACTTTGTGGGTCTAGTTGTAATTAATTTAGTGTTTACCTTCAATTTAGCATCCATCTTTAAAAAACTTTATTTCCTCTATTTTCATACGAAAAACAATTTTATCAAAAAAGAATTATATGAAACATTTTTATTAGATTAAACAATTTTATAAAAAAAATCATTAATTTAATCAATGTGAATGGTTTGTATTCTAAAAAAACATATGAAACCTCAAATGAGGAGGCTTGATACCATGTTGGATATGTGAAAATCTCTCTTAGAATTTTGCATATTGTCGCTCATAAGATATAGAGTAGAGAGTTATAAAGAGGTAAGAAACCTTAGGACCCGGAAGTCTAAACAACTAAATACAATATATACACTTTAACAAAAATCTTTTAACTCGATGCCATGTTCAAAATAAAAAGTATGGCCCACTAAGTTTGAAGTAAAGTTTGTATCAACCAAAACAAATTTGTAGAACATGGAAGTCAATTGTTTTGAAAATGTATAGCCGACTTTCAATATTGATCACAAACATTTTTGATAAAAATCGGAATTTATGTGGTTACATATTTATTGGACCACTTGAAAATGCTTCAAAAACAAGTAATAAAACATAAACAAAAGAATATTGGTGTTGGCTTATTGCAACTTGATATGAATGGTTTAAGTTGTTGGAATCTAAAATGTCTCATACGATATTATTCGATGGAAGTATATGTTTTAACGAGTGATGCTATATTTTATTAAATTCTTCAAAAAGTTCGAAAATATCTTATAACATTACATTATGTTTAGATTTCTATATATTAATTTAGGGCATATAAATTTCTAAAAATAAATATTATATTGCAAATTTCAATTAAAATTTGATTAATGATCAGTATAGTTGGACTTAAGTGGTATTTGATCTTAATCCTTATAATTGTTTTCTTTATATATTATTGTTTTTTTTTTATTTTAATTGTTTTTATTATCTAGGTTTCATGATTCAAAGTGAGGGAGAGGGGGAGAACTAAGGAGGAAGAAGATATTACACAACTTATAAAAATCAAAATGGCTCAAATGGAGAATTGCCACAAGGGTAAGTCTTCTCTAAAACTAAATGGTGAATTCTTTAAGCTAGTCATCCATCCAACTATGTTGTGTGAGTTGGAATGTTGGGCCACAAAAAAATTAGCCAAGAGAAATTAAGTTGGAAATTGTCGAGATGAGAATTCTTAGTGAGATATATAATCGAGTTAGGTTAGACATAATTCCAAATGAAGTTTTTTGGACGATAAAAGCTGCACCAATAATGAATAGATTGAGAGATAGGATTATAGATTCATAGGAGATTCCACTACTTTGAGCACATTTGTTAGGGTTAAAAATATAGTTGTATTCAAGTTTGGGTTTATAATTGTATTTGTTGTAAAGTTGAGGGGAGCTGAGTGTAAATATCCTTGAGGTATAAAAGCTTTTGTGTTAGTTGAGAAGTAAGAGAACAATTGAGAGATACGTAATTGTCAGATCTAGAGTTTGATAGAGGAGAGAGAAAGTTGAGAGTGTATGGTGTTCATATTGTTCATATCAATAAAAGTGAGATTTGTGATTGAAATTGAAGTTTCTTAATCATGGTGGATTGATATTCAGATCTATCAAGTGGTATCAGAGCAGGAGATCAGTGAAATTGTTGAAGATTTGAAGTGTTTCAGAGTATTTGATTTTACTTCAGGTTTTCAAGGACAACCGTTCGGTGAATTTTTCAACAATTTCAGATTTAATCATCTACTGATCAAAAGATTCGTACAATTCACCATGACGACAAGAGAAGCGTTAGCAATTGGTTCCGATACCAAACCACCAGTTCTTTTCAGAGGCGATTACAATATGTGGAGAGATCGATTTTTGGATTTCATTGACCGACAAGATTTGGGAGAGTACATTCGGTTATCGCTAAAAGAAGGTCCGAAAGTGTTTACTGAAGAAAAACCGGCACAACCTGATTCTGATCCTCCAGTTGCCGCTCACACTGTTCTCAAAAAGTTTGAGGATATGACTGTTGAAGAGAAGAATAGACATAAAGCGGATAAGTTGGCTAAATCGTTCATGTTATTGGGTTTTCCGAATGACATCTGTTTTACCATTGACAGTCACAATTCCACTGGCAAAGAAATGTGGGATCAGATTGAGAAACAGATGCTCGGTACAAGTGTTGGTACTCAGATGAAAGTAACGAACATCATCAAACGATACGAGCAGTTCAAGGCAAGAGACGAGGAAAAGTTAGATGAAACCTATGAAAGGTTCTGTAATTTGCTGAATGAGTTACGGAAGAATGGCATCACTAAGACAAAGATTGAGAACAACGTCAAGTTTCTCACTAATCTTCAGCCTGTTTGGAAACTTTATTCCAACTCTGTCTTTCAAAACAAGTCCTTAGCTGATATTGATATTCATGTCGTGTATGAGATTTTGAAACAGAGTCAAGATGATGTTCAAGATGCTTTGGATGCAAAGGTAAAATCTGAGAAAGAGAAGGCAGATACATTAGCTTTAATGGCTGATAAAAGAGGGAAACACGTAGTTCATAGATCAAGAGCAAGAAGTGATTCTTCTGACACTCCGGAAGCAAGTAGTGATTCAGATGTTGATGTTGCTGAATTTAAACAAGCGATGGCTATGATGGCGAAAGCTTTTCAAAGGAGATTCTATAAGCAACCGTCTTCCAACAAGCAACGTTATTCATCTACCTCTCGGAAGTCTGAGTACAGAGGTAGACATGAAGACAAGAGGAGTGATAAGAAGACTGATTCAGGACGATATTATGAGAAAGGAAAGTATGAGGAGAAGAAAAAGTTTGGAGAGAAGCGAATCGAAGAGCAAGATGAGAAAAAGACTGATGAAGTTCAAAAGTGCTTTAAATGTGGAAAGCCAGGTCATTTTGCGAGAGAGTGTCCGAATGCTGGAGTCAAAGATTATTCATACTACAGTCATAAAGCTTCTTTGGCAAAGAAGAAGGAATCAGGAAAAGCTTTACTTGCTGAAGAAGATCATTGGTTGAACGCCACTGACGATGAATCTGATGATGCGGTGTGCATGATGGTCAAAGCATTTATGTCAAAGATGGTTCCTAAGAGTGGACGAAAGACTGATTTTTCTTTGAGGCGTTGTAATCCTCATGACTCGGATGATTCTCTTGCTGATTCTCTTGATGATTGGTTTGTTGATTCTTCTGATGATTCAATGGGCATAATGGATGATTCAGTTAGTTCCGATGATGAAGCGATAGAGGTGATCAATGTGTCTGATGGTTCTGAAGGTGATGATGAGACTGAGGATGTGGTGATAGGCTCAGATTCAGAGGATGAAGATTCTTCAGCTAGAAAACAACTTTGCTTGATGGCAAATCCAGACGACCATTCTTCTGAGGATGAATCTGAGGTACGTCTTAATCCTTATGTCGAGTTTGAATCTTACATCAAGTCTTTAAATGATAACATGGCAAATCTTAAGAAGAAGTTAAAGGATCAGATATTGCTCACAGATAAATGGGAAGCTCGTTCTAAACAGAATGATGCTTTAATAGTTGAGCTTTCCGATAAGAATGCTCAAAATGAACATCTTGTGCAATATTTGATGAAAGAAAATGAAAAGTTCTTGGAACAATCTGTTATTTCTGATAATAAGCAAAAAGCTAAATTGTCTGAAATTTCAGATAAACTTTCTGTTAAGGAAAAGGAGTATAATGACATTCAAACAAAACTTTCTGCACTTTCTGAAGAAAAAGAAGTTTTACTTGGGCATATTAAAAAGGTTGAAACCATGCTTTTAAAAAGAGGACAGACTGATCAAACAATTTTTCTAAATAAACCAAAAGAGTTCAAAGCTTATAATGTTAGAGAAGGTTTGGGATTTGAAAATCCACATTACTTGAAACGTGCAATCAGATTTGTTCCTACACTGTATGATACTATCTATTTTAATCTGGACAAGAAGTATAAAATGCGTTTTACAAGATCATCTGAGGAAGTTGAAGCTGAACATGATAAACGTAGAAAGCAAAAAGATAATGTTCAAATTCCTTTCAACTATGCACGTCTGAATGACAGTTATAGTAAAAGGGAAATTTCATTATCTGATGATTATATCAGAAGTTATTCAGAAGAGGAATGTAAAACAGTTCAAATCTGATGATTCTCCGGTTGATAACAGTAAATTTTACGAATTTCGGTACTATAAGACTCTTAAAGATCTTGAGGATGAAAGACGAATGAATTCTTCTGAAAAAGATCAAATGCTTTGTAAAATTTTTGATCTTCAAAAACAAGTTTACAAGTTAAAAAGAGAATTGCAGATATTTTCAAATTCAAGTTCCTCTGTTCATAAAAGTTCAAATACTTCTGAAACATCATTTGTTTGTGCTTCAACTACTTCAGAAGATAGTGTAAAATCTGAGAATGCACTTCAACTCTCTACCATTGTAAATTCTATATGTTGTGTGTGTTCAGCTAAAAAGTTTGTTGAGTCTGAAGCTGTTTCTAAAGTAAAGTCGCTTGAGTTAAGAAATGCTCAACTTTCAAATCAAATTTCAGATTTTGAGCAGCTTCTTATTCTTGAAAGAAATGATTTTGAGAAAGAAAGAAAAGTTTTAGAAGAAAACATACTTGATCTTTCCTCCAAGCTTTCTGATTTAGCAATTAAGAGGGATCTCGAGAGACAACAATTTAAGTCGGTTAGTAAATCTTCTGAAGAGAAATCTTTAGAACTTCGAAACCAGATTGTTGCCTTACAAAATCAGATATCTAATGAAAGGAATCAATTCAAAAGGAAAGTACAAGTTTTGAAAAGTGAAAAGAAAGCTTTAGAACAAATGTTTGTTGAACATAAGAAAGAACCTGTTGTGGAAACAGATTTTGAAAAACAGAAGGAGTTCTTTCAATGTCAGATAAAAAGACTTACACGTCAGTTAGCTGAATTCTCAACAAAAGCAATGACTTCTATGGTGAATGAAAATAAAAAGTTTGATTCGTCTAGTCAGTCTGAAAACGAAAAAGCAAAGCATGTTTCAAATGATAAACCGAAATTGCATGAATGTCAATCTTCTTCATCTAGTTCAAAGCTTACACAAAGGAATTTTTCTGAGGATACTAATAAATCAAAAGATAAATTCGTTCAGTATCCACAGCATTCAAGACAGAAAGTGAATATTCCACGAAAGAATGGTTATTATTCTTCCTTTACTAATTCAAGTGCGTCTGATTTTTCAGATAATTTTCAAAGAAGACAAGTAAAACAAGTTTGGAGGAGGAAGGAGTTCACAAATTCATGTAGCCCTACATCTAGTAGTAGTAATACCAAAGTTAGTCATGATGTACGAAACAATGTTGCTTTTTCATACAATAATCGTGTATCTTTTCCACGAAATTTTTCAATAAAGCAATTTGTTGATATGCGTCGTGATAAATTTTGTTGTTCAAATTGTGGCTTGCATGATTTTGTAAACAATAGTGCTTTTCATGATTATAATCCTTATCTCTATAAGAAAAGACCTTGGATCTCAATTGCACATAAATCTTCTAACCCCTTAGGACCCAAATTGCGTTGGGTACCTAAAGTGAACTAGTTGGTTTTGCAGAATCGTCATGTGTGGTATCTCGATTCTGGTTGTTCAAAACACATGACGGGACGTAAGGAGATTTTGCATAATTTCAAACCAAAGTTTTGTGGTTCAGTTCAGTTTGGTAATGAACAGTATGCTCCGATTGTTGGATATGGTGATGTGATTCAAGACAAAGTCACGATTAAGAAAGTATCGTTGGTTGAGGGTTTAGGACATAATTTGTTTAGTATTGGTCAGTTTTGCGACAAAGATCTCGAAGTTGGTTTCAAGAAGAGGCGATGTGTTGTCAAGACTGAGGCTGGAAAGGAGTTACTTGTTGGTACTAGAAGGCGTAATCTGTATAAGATTGATTTGAGAGATGTTAAAGCTAAGAATACTCTGTGTTTGTTGTCGAAGGCTTCTAATCAACAAAGTATTTTGTGGCATAGGAGACCGTCACATCTGAATTTCAAAGGTTTGAATAAGTTGGTGATTGGAAACTTAGCTATTGGTATTCCTGATCTGAGATTTCAACAAGATCATCTTTGTTCCGCTTGTCAGTTAGGAAAGATGAAACGAGTTTCACACAAGTCAAAGCTTGAGCATGGAACAGAAAAGCCGTTACAATTGATACACATGGATTTGTGTGGCCCGATGCGCGTTCAGAGTATTAATGGCAAGAAGTATGTTCTCGTTATGGTTGATGATTACTCAAGATATACATGGGTAAAGTTCTTACGCTCTAAGGATGAAGCACCTGAGATTATCATTTCTGTTCTGAAAGAGGTTCAAGTGAATTTACAGTCACAGGTTCAGAAAATTCGTTCTGATCATGGAACTGAGTTTAAGAACAAAGTACTTGGTGGTTACTTAGAGTCGGTTGGTATCAAACATACTTTCGCCGCAGTTCGTACACCACAACAAAATGGTGTTGTTGAACGTCGAAATAGAACTTTGGTAGAAGCAGCTAGAACGATGCTTGCATATTCCAAGTTACCAATGTTTTTGTGGGCTGAAGCGGTTGATACGGCATGTTATACACAGAATCGTTCAATTGTGAACAACAGGTTTGGTAAAACACCATATGAGCTTATTAATAATCAAGTACCTAACATAGGGCATTTTAGAGTATTTGGTTGCAGGTGTTTTGTGCTGAATGATAGAGAGGAAAGACACAAGCTTCAGGCGAAATCCGATGAAGCTATTTTCATTGGCTATTCAAAGAACTCGATTGCATATCGTGTGTATAACAAAAGGACAAAGATGGTGTTGGAAAGTTCGAATGTTAAGTTTGATCCATATGCAGAAATGGCTTCTGAACATGACAGTTCAGAACCCGGTTTAACTGGTGTTTTAGCGGTCAATTTGGTTAATCCAGATCATGTTACTCCAACAAAGCAACAGGATGGAGCGTCAACGTCTACAAACAATCTTTCTGACTTGGATTTATTGTTTGAAAATTTTTATAATGAATATTTTGGTTCCTCATCGTCCGGTTCAACAACTAATAACAATTCGTCTGATATTCACAGGGAAACAACAGTGAATGTTCAGGAACCAGTTTCAATTTCTGGTCCGTCGACTTCGACTATCTCGGAAGATACATCAAGTGTAGAAAGTCCTCAAGTTCAGAATTCGATTATTCCAATTCCCGAGGATCAAGAGATTACCCCGATTGTTGATAGTTCCCAAATTCAAGAGGCAGATATTGGTTCAAGTGAAGATGTATCAGATCCGATTCCAATTCGAATGGAATCTAATTTTGATGATTATTCTGAAGATTTACCAATTGTTCCTTCATTTGAATCCTTGCAGGAGGTTCCTATAAGTTCATATACTGATTCTAGTTATGATCTTCAATTGTACAGGCCTCTCCCTCATACAACTAAGTGGACACGAGATCATCCACTTCATCAAATAATTGGTGATCCGAATGCTCCAGTGCAAACACGATCGGCGACTGCGAATGAATGTTTGTTTGCTGCATTTTTGGCAAATTTTGAGCCATTGAAAGTTGCTGATGCTCTTGCAGATCCAGATTGGTTTATGGCTATGCAAGATGAGATCAATCAGTTTGTACGACTAAAAGTCTGGAGACTCGTACCTCGACCTGAAGGAAAATCAATCATTGATACAAAATGGATTTTTAAGAACAAGAAAGATGAGGATAACATTGTTGTTCGAAACAAGGCAAGGTTGGTTGCTAAAGGATACAGACAACAAGAAGGAATAGACTACAATGAGACATTTGCTCCGGTAGCTCGTATTGAGGCGATCAGGATGTTTCTAGCTTATGCGGCACACAAAGACTTCACCGTCTATCAAATGGACGTGAAGACAGCATTTCTAAATGGCGTTTTGAAAGAGGAGGTATATGTTTCACAACCAGAAGGGTTTGTTGATCAAGATCATCCTGATCATGTCTATATTCTCGATAAGGC
This sequence comes from Centaurea solstitialis, assembly GCA_030169165.1. Classification (NCBI taxonomy): domain Eukaryota; kingdom Viridiplantae; phylum Streptophyta; class Magnoliopsida; order Asterales; family Asteraceae; genus Centaurea; species Centaurea solstitialis. The sequence continues at coordinate 62,996,267 of CM058044.1, read as the reverse complement.
ATTATATGGTTTGAAACAAGCACCGCGGGCATGGTATGATTCTTTATCTCAGTTTCTTGTTGAGTCTGGCTATTCAAAAGGTAAAATCGACAACACTTTGTTCATTAAACGTGAAGGCGAACATATAATGTTGGTACAAATTTATGTAGATGACATTATTTTTGGGTCTACTTGTCCTAATTTTTGTGAAAAGTTTTCTAAACTCATGATGACTCGGTATGAGATGTCGATGATGGGAGAATTAAATTTCTTTCTAGGTTTGCAAGTTAAACAATTATCGGCTGGCATTTTCATTAATCAAGCAAAATACATAAAAGATATTTTGAAGAAGTATAATTTGGAAAATGCTAAGATTATGAAAACACCGATGTCACCAAGTTGTGCACTAGATTCTGATCCTAATGGAACAGCTGTTGATGTGAGAACTTATCGAGGAATGATTGGTTCTTTAATGTACTTAACTGCAAGTCGACCTGATATAATGTTTTCGACATGTCTTTGTGCTCGTTATCAGTCAAAGCCTAAAGAATCTCATCTTAAAGCTGTCAAACGTATTTTTTGATATTTGAAAGGTACTATTAATCTTGGTCTATGGTATCCTAAAGGTTCAGGATATGAGTTGACAGGTTATACTGATGCGGATCATGGAGGATGCAAGTTAGATAGAAAAAGCACGACAGGACATATACAGTTTTTGGGAGATAAGCTTGTTAGCTGGGCATCCAAGAAGCAGAATTGCGTGTCACTTTCAACGGCCGAAGCTGAATATGTGGCTGCTGCAAGCTGTTGTTCTCAGATTATTTGGATGCGTACACAGTTACGAGATTACGGTTTCAAGTTTGATAAGATCCCGATTTACTGTGATTCAAAAAGCGCAATTGCTATATCTTGCAATCCACGAAGACCAAACACATAGATATCAGGTATCATTTTATTAAAGATCATGTAGAGAAAGGTACAATAGAACTTTATTTTGTTAATACTGAATTTCAGTTGGCAGACTTGTTTACTAAAGCTTTGGATGAAAAGAGGTTTAACTTTCTTATCACCAAGCTTGGTATGCGAACTCTGAAAACTTGAAATAGTATTTTCAAACTTTATTTCTTTGTATATTTTCTTTCTACATTTGTTTTTCATTTTCAGTTTAATAAAGTGTGTTTCTTTGTTTTAGGGGGAGTCAATAAATAAATAAATAAATAAATAAAACAGAGGTCATTCAAGTTTCGGTACAACATCTTTTTGGGGGGGAGCTACTAACTACAGAGGATTCATTTTATATGAATACCAAATTCTATTATCTGTTTTCTAGGTAATTCACATTTCGAGGGGGAGCTTATATATATATATATAGTTTGGCATAAACACATATTTGAAAGATGAACAACTTTCCAGTATGAAAACAATTTTCATAATTGTTCAAATCATTTCTCTATTCTCAAAGTTTTTCATGAATTTTGAAGTGAATTTTAAATGTTTTCATATTAAGGAATTGACGCATGTTTTCTAAACCGTGTGTTTCCAAAGATTGATACTTGTGTATTATCTTTTCTTATACTGTTTAAGTATTCTTACACACCGGTTTCTGTTTTTCTTGTTTAGTTATTACCATGTCTCTAAAACGATCCAATTATTCGATGGTAATACACTCGTTTGAATTTCCAATTTGCGTCTAAGCGTTCATTTGATCAGTCCGATACACCTTGTTTCATGAAGATATGTCTATATATCGTTCATATAGATATTTTCCTATCTTTCTGAACCATTCCTTTTGATCATACCATCTGATGAAACAGTTTTTCTCAAACAATTCTTTGTTTTTCATGTGCATTCAATATATATAAGTGTTTGGAGATATCTTTTTGCTCATGTCTTGTTTCTATACATCTTTTGAGCACAATTTATCAAAGGCTATATGATTCAACCGATGAATCATCGATTTTTCATGCTTAGGAAACATATTTCACGGGGAGTGAGGTTATACAACTTCTATGGACTGCCAGCGCCGGTAGCCCTACCCAAGAAGTTATCCTTGAGAGAAATGAGGGGTGAAGGGTCTCAATCAAAGAGTGGGGGAGATAACTCATCCGGTTGAGTTATTCTCATAGTGTTTGAGGGGAAAAATGGAATACGAGAGCTTGGTTAGCAGTGAGGATGATTAAAAGAATTGGAGGGTGTGAGAACAGAGTTAAAAGAAAATTAAAACTCTGCACCAACCATTTCTAAGCCGGGCAACCACATAATCTATCGGTTCACGTTCTTTGGTGACTGATATTGAATCAAGGCAAAGCCCAATGCCGACTCTCGATTAAACCCCACCAACTACTCATTTTCTTCTCAACAAGAAAATGTTTCATTTTTGCACGGGGACGCAGCATATAATCTATCAGATTTTCATTCGGAAAGTCGATATTGAAAAAGAGGGAAGCTGCCCTGCCTTCGAACTTCATTTCTTACACATCGAGTCAGTGAATATGTTTTTCACTATTTTGAGCCTTTTTAAAGCATTTTATGCTAATTCTTTCAACACTTTGCACACAAGGAATTTGTTTCTTTGTCAGAACATTCATAGAAGTACACCGGTATTTCAATGATTGAATGGAAGTCCTGGAGGGTGAACGTCAATAAAGCCCTTTCTACAGTACATCCGTTGTACTAAGTGGCTTTGTGCTACTTACAGGCATTTTAACTGTTTCATGTGTTGATTCAGGTTTACCACTCTATGTCTGAATTTGAAAAGATTCGGATAATTTTTGGAATTGACGGATGGTTTACATTTTTTCGATGGTGGTTCGGGAGGAAAAGGATGGTGACTGATCACAACATTTCTAAAGAGTTGGTTGATATGTGGATTGAAGATTCATCATTTCTACATTGTGATTTGATGATAAAATCATTTTTTCATCAAATAGGGGGAGAAAGAATGCGAAATGGGGAGAAAGAAAGAGAAATGATAAAGTCTTGATATGATAAAGAAAGAAAGAGAAATTCTTGTGATGTTTGTACATGGTGAAGTGCTTGAGAAATGTTCAAGAAATAATCAAAGTTGGTGAAAGTGTTGGTTATTCAAGTGTGAAGAAAATTGGTTGTTCAAAGTTCAAGTTGAGTTCTGAAGAGAATTTGTGCTTAAGTGGAAGATCAAGATGAAAATTTTTATCAAGATGATCATGTTGTTGAAGTTGTGATTATTTGAAGATTTTGGAAGATGTCAAGTGAAGAATGAAGAGTTTAAAGATGTTGTTTCTGGATGATGGGAAAAGAGTTTGAAGTTTATGAAGAAAAAGAGATGAGTTATTTTCTGAAGATTGATTGGATGAAAATATCTGGAGATTGATATTGAGGTGGTTATTAGTTGGTGAATTCTGATTCAAGATGAGCTAATTGAAAGTTGATAATTCAAAGGAGATAATTCGATTTTGCTGATAAAGGGGAGATTGTTTACTTTGAAAAGGTTGAGAAATTTTTCTGAAGAATGATGATGATCTTTAAAGTCAAGAGATTCTCAAGTTAAATTCATTTGAGAAGTTTTGAAGTTGGTTATCTGTATTTTGTGAAGATTTCTGATGCTGAAAAGTTTTGTTCGTTGATGATTCTGATAAAGTGAAGTTTCTGAAGATTGTATATGTTTACAAGTTTTTGTGTTAGTTGGTTATTTCCAACTTGAATACAAAGGGGGAGATTGTTAGGGTTAAAAATATAGTTGTATTCAAGTTTGGGTTTATAATTGTATTTGTTGTAAAGTTGAGGGGAGCTGAGTGTAAATATCCTTGAGGTATAAAAGCTTTTGTGTTAGTTGAGAAGTAAGAGAACAATTGAGAGATACGTAATTGTCAGATCTAGAGTTTGATAGAGGAGAGAGAAAGTTGAGAGTGTATGGTGTTCATATTGTTCATATCAATAAAAGTGAGATTTGTGATTGAAATTGAAGCTTCTTAATCATGGTGGATTGATATTCAGATCTATCAACATTCGTATGAGGCTGATGATGGCACCAGTGAGAAGGGTAAAAGAGTGACGATTGAGGGGGTGACAAGGAAGAGTAGACCAAGGAGAAAGGCGGAATTGAGGTTGGACTTTGAGGTCTTTTGATTTTATGAAGACATGGCATTTAGTAGAAGTACTTGGAGGTCCGACACTAAGGTAGAAATCTAGGTTTTGGAATCGTAGTTAACATGGTTGGGCAAAAGAGAGTTGGACAGAAATCACAAAATGGGGTAGAAAGCTAGCAATATAGGCGAGAGACGTGTTGTTTGATTTTTATATGCTTTACGTGTGTGTTTATTGTCTTACCTTTTTCCTATGGTTAACACATCTACCTACTAATTTTTCTTACTTTATATTTTTTGTCTATGCTTCTTTCACCATATGCTCACACTTTAGCACAAGCATCGAGTCTCCACAAAAGCATTTTTTTAACTTAAATTCGTAATGGGGTAGAGGTCATGTCTATTTACATCTCACTCTTCTATATGTTACTTGCAAATGGGGTTTATTGGCTTAGTTTACTATCTTTTTATAATTTCTTATTATGTACATTTAACTTATTATATATAGTCTTATTATAAATAAATTGATCATTTAACTAATTTTGGATCTTCATCTTCATTCCATTTTTGATGAAAAGTATTCTAGATAGTCCATTAGATTCATAGAAAATACAATGATTGACATGTCAAATGATTTAGAAAAATTATTTGATCATTGTTGATGAACCACTCGACATATATAATAAAATACCTTTTAGGATAAAAAAAATCAAATATTAGTGAGCATATAAATCAAAATTTCCAAATTTTCAAGAAAACTTCTTGAAGAATAATTAATTCAATACAATACAAAAGTATGTGTAACCATGTATGATCGTGCATCGAAAATAACAAGAGTAAAAAGGTAAAATTAAAATATATGAAACATATATCAAAACATGATTTTATTCAATCAAGTTTCACGATATTATAAAAGTTACAAGTAAAAATATAACTTGTAACAAACATAATATGATTTCGTGATCACGTAGACTCAACTGATTTAGGAGAGATATTAGAGGCACTATTCGTATTACTATTTCGAGTTGGTGGCATAGACTTGGATCTACTGAACCATCCAACGGTTGTGGACCCTTGCCGATGAAACTTGCACCTAAAAGATCCTTGATGCGTAGTTGGTGAACACAAACACAATTGCCCTCTGGGAGAATTCACCGAACCACCACTACCGCCACCGTTGTCACCCGCCACAACATCGTCTTTGCCACCTCTTGGTGATGGAATTGTGGTGACACTAATTTTTCCATGGCCTTTGGAAGTCATTTGAATCTTGATGAGATCCTTTTTGGGGTAGAGTAAGTTAGCTATAGGAAGAGAGTTTTTATTGATTGGGAAGAAATGTTGGGAGGGTCCATTTTTGAAGTTGAGTGAATTTTCAACCTTTCAATTGGCAAAAGCTATGAATCCCATTCATATTCTATTTATAGGCCCCACTTTATTGCTTATCAGAATGTAATGCAGCCAAAAAGCAAAGTATTACATATATCTTTTTTATTTATGGCATAGGTCATAACTTTAATAAACCAAAAGTTTTACAAAAATATTTCTCTGTTCTTAATTAAGGGTACATGTAAGGTTATTTTGTAGGAGTTATATATTTTTTAGATGCTATGTATTTTTAAGTGAGATGCATTGAGTTTGTTCATCACTTAAAAAATAATTGTCAAGTTAAAATATATTAGTGAAATATAGCATTTTGTTAGGTAATCGTTTCTTGTCATAAGTCATATCGTTTTTTTATATAGAAGAATTTTATTTGATTTAAAGCATGCACACACACGGGTGGACATTTGTGTATGTATATACGAACGGTTCATTTGAGAACAACAAAAAACGAGAACAAGAAAACCTATATATTTCAATTAATTTCAGTAAGTATACACATTAAGAATATATTTACCGGCGAAACATAACTTTTGATAGTGTATATATATGTATGTAATTATGTATATATAAATGAATATATAAGTTCTCTAGCTCTAAGAGCATCTCCAATGCATAAGCCTTTTAAAGCTTTTTACTATGTCAATTAGTTATTGTAATAGGTAAATAGCATTGGAGTGAAAAGCTTTTAAAAGCCCAACCTCTTATTACAAAGACTTTTTATATTAAAAATGTTATTTTTTTTTTCTTTTCTTCCACTTTTACTTTTCATATTCATCCTTAATAATAGATAAAAAAAAACTTTTCAAATTTTTTTTTCTTTTTTGCATTGGAGAAGTTATAAAGTGATAGCTTTCTGTTAATAAAAAATTAAAGAAAAATATGAGACGATAAACCTATTAAATCTTTTGCGGATGCTCTTCCTTTTTCGTAATTCTCACACAAAACTTCTTGTCTTCCTATGAACTAATCAAGCTCTCATAACTCACATGATTCTCTCCAATAAGGAATTTAATGGGAAATAAAAAATATAAGAATAATAACAATATCAAAGCATATAGCTATCAGTAACATCTTTGGAAGAGACCGTGGATGACATTCCTATCTATTCGAGTTCGATTTATGGGGTAAGCATGTAGCGATACCCTGATTATGATTGGCTTTCGGGTCAGTCCATGGTCGCTAAGGATTAATCGGATGCCTGTATGAATCCCGAATACCTTGTTGACTTCGTGTTAAGACGTATATTTAAGTTTATCTCAATATTTGTATTTTATAATAATAATAATTGTGGATCTAATACGATGCCCACATCAAGAAAATCCAAATGGATCACATGTTGACGTGAATGGATAGTGGAACAGATGAGGTTCCTTCATGTGCCACCCTCTCCACGTATCTGATTCTTCCCCTTTATTTAGTTTACTATTTTTTTATCATCATCATTTGTGTTTCTTAAATAATAAATGTTTAAATCATGTGTACCAAAATAATATATACCTTATCTTGATATGTTTTGAAAATTATGCTTTAAAAAACTTTATTATACAAGGAAATATATATCTTTTAAAGAAGAAAATTTAATACTACTTTAATACTTTTCTCCAAAAATAACCATTGCTTTGCAAGCTTGCAATCCATTCCATATTTTTTTATAAATACAACATGTTTGCTTTATTACGAAATAGGTTCTCTTAGGAGCCGTATACCAAATATTTATTTGGGTAAATGCTTATCAAGTCATATTCCTTTACTGAATAAGAGCAAGGACCAATAATATTACTGAGTAAGAGCGTAATATTACTGAGTAAGAGCGTAAGCAAGAACCGAAAGTCTTACCCGGTAACTCGGTAAGTGATAGTCGTCATCTTTTACCATGATTATGCTTACAGGGTAAATTATTGCATAAGATATTTTTTTATGGACTAAAACCTTATTCAATAAGTAAGTGATAGTGTTGGATTTTGTCGGTAAACATTTATCCAAATAAGCATTTGGTAAACGATCATTAGTGTTTTTAGATAAAAAAAAATAAGAATCTATCCCTTCAAATATGACTTTTACAGTTTTGGTCAAATTCATTTCATTGACCAAATCTCATTCAGACGTTTGGTTTACTAATTGAATGGAATTGAATTCAACACATTCCATCATTCATGAATTTGACCATTCCATCACAATTAACAAGGAATTCAATTCCATTCCATCTCATTTTCTCAAAAACACAAATTTATCCCCGTCTTCCCTACTTGATTTACCCAGACCTATATGAACCTCCGTCGACCACCATCAATCACCACCGACCATCACTGATCAACTGATTTGAATTGCCATCATTTTGAACCACCTTCGATCAACACCAATATGAACCACTACCGACCACTACCATTCTAAACCATCGTCAACCACCAGCGATATGAACCACAACCGACAACCACTACTGAACCACCACCGCTCCAAACCACTTCCGACCACCACCGTAGACAACCATCGATAAGAACCACCGCCTACCACCATCGACGACCATCGTTTGAACGACCGATGACCACCACCGTTCTAAACCACCATCGATATGAATCATGGTAGTTGGATTTCGTTTTCAAATTTTTGAAAAGGGTATTTTGGTCATTTACTAATATTTCATTTTAATTCCAAAGTTACATTAATTTATGTGAATCAAATAGACATATCTAATTCATTTAACAGATTTCATTCCATCCAACGTCTGTCAACCAAATAAGTGGTCATTACAATTCATTTGAAGTCAAATTTCTTTGTCAGATTTCATATCATCCAAAAATATTATGCGTATCAAATCCCCCCCTAAGTCTCTAGGATTGATTAGCCGATTGACAAAATGGGCGTTGCATATGTTTTCATTTTAAAAAGGATTTAGGTTTAATTCAATCTTTTTTTTTTCTAACTGGTTGATCTTCAGAATGATTTTGTTTTTGAAGTTGGTATTCACATAATTTTTTTGTTTTTGTTTGGGATAAATCTTGTGGGTTTATAGGGAAGTTTTTTACTTCAAAAAGTTGATTTATGTATATGATTTTGATTTTGATTTCAAAGTTAATGATTGTAGAAATAAGGTTGCATTTGGATATGTGTTTTAGCTTGCTAAAAAAGTGTTATCAACTTTTCTAAGAATGAGATAAGCTTATTCAAACCCTCCAAAAACAACTTAATGCTTTTTCGGAAAGAAAATAAGCCAAAAGCATATTTAAATAAGCACTTACAAACACCCTCTTAATATAAATACTTAATGGTAATTAATGAGAGGGATAAAATCTAAGATAATTTACATACGTTAAAGACAAAGATGATATAAAAGAAAAATAAGGTTTTCAACCATGTGTAATAGTTTAAGACGCTTTGCCAAAAAAATGAGGTATTATTAAACATTATAAAGAGAATATTGGATTAAACATATTACACATTGAAATCTATTAAGCTACAAATCGGAATAAAGAAACATATGAATTAAACATTATAAAACTTTGGTGTCGGAGTAAAGCTACAAATCTATCACATGAGTCTAAATGAAAAAACAAATTCAATTAACTGAAGAGAATATTTTCAGGTGAATTTTATATTAATACGCATTTTACAGTTTATTTAAAAAAAGATATAATTTTATTTATTACATAAAATGTATAAGAAGATAAATAAAACTATAAGAAAGTAAACATGTTTTATTTTGAAGATATTAAGGTATTGTTGGTAAAAATAAGTTGACTTATAAGTTAGTTTATAAGTCAGTTTATAAGTTAGGTACATGTTTGGATGGTCCCAGTGACGAATCTAGAACACCAAAACTACGTGGTTCCCAAATTAAGTTTAACCGAAAAAAAATAAAAGTCTCAACTATACTTTTGTCAGGTCGGTCACTAAATTAAAAATCAAACATTAAAGTCATGATTCCCTAATTAAGTTTAGCTGAAAAAAATAAAAATGTCAACTATACTTTTGTCATGTTGGGCCATTAAAATTAAAAATCAACATTAAGGCCGTGGTTTTTTGTTTGATGTGGCTTCTTTTATTTGGTATTTAGGCTAGAGTTAAAATTGTTGGACCTTAAACAAAAAATTAAAAAATAACAACAACATGCATAGAAAGACTGAACGTGCGACCTCTTATGCACAACATGGAGTATTTTCCAACACACCATTAAACTTTTTGTTTTTCTTATGTTGCGAAATAAATTTTTAATGTAGTTACTCTAAACTTTTTAAGGTGGATTCCAAAAAAAAATTCTTTACAACTTTTAATTAAAATGAAAAAATTAGGTAGGTCCGGGACCTACCTACTATCAAGGTAAAATTCGCCTTTGGATGGACCATAAGTTTACTTATAAACTAGCTTTTTAAAAGCTACTCTCACTAACCTTTTGGTAACTTACGAGACTTTTTGTTTTTTTATTTAAAATATACTCTTGTTAAGTTTTATACTACTAATTTTCAAATATGTCTTTTTTTTATTTATCATTTTACAGTCATAAGCTACCAGCTAGTTTTGCCAAACACAACTTATTCATCAGCTACTTATCAATCATCATCTACCTTCCCACATAGTTTTGCTAAACATATAAAAAAGAAAGGGGGTTGCTATATGCACCCAAAAAGTGCATCGGGAATTGAAAAAGTAGCATCGGGAATTGAAAAAGTAGCTTTTGACGTTGACATGTTTGTGTATGATGCATTCACTTTTTGGGTGCATTTGGTAAAAAGTCGGATGTATTTAGCAATTGCCAAAAAGAAAAAGGCAAACTTATCGGGGTTCGCATTTCAAGATTTCTAGATGGTACACGTCATGATCTGTTGACTGTTAAGCCCGTCTTTTTCATGGCTGTATATATGACAAAGATTGGGCCTTATCATCGGCCCATCATGATAACGATCGTCTCATTATATTTTCATATCTATCCCATATTCCATCCATCAATCAACTACCACATACGATTGTTATTTCATATTTTCATATTAAGTTCGCATTTAGAAAATACAAAAGTTTAGTTCTCCAAAATATAAAGTTGTCATATTTTACTATTGTATGTATTGTATTTACGCAGACGTCTTGATATGAAGCCGAAGAGGTATTCGGGATCCATACGGACACCCGAGTAATCCTTGGCAACCATGGACCAACCCGAAAGCCGACCCATAGTAAAAGTATCACCACATGCTAACCCCATGAATTATATATAGTGATTATTGTTCCTATATTATATGTAATGATTATTTATAATCATAGATTAATATAGAATTTCTAAAATTTGTTTTAGTAAAATCTAAATTTTCTTTAGCTAACATATTATGTTACTAGATAGGTACATGCACGATGTGACACAAAACAGCTTAAGTGTATCGAGAACTTCAATAAATAATTCGTTACAGTTTATTCTCAATCACTCGACTCTAATTTTATGGTTTTATGAGTTTTTAAATCGCATATCGGATGCATAAAATTTAGAGTAAATTACATATTTGGTACATGTGGTTTACACTATATCGCATTGTTAGTCCCTATTTTGAAATAATTATGGAAATGGTCCTTGTGTTTTACATTAGATTGCTCTATTGGTCCCTAACCCTAACTCCATGTGAAATAAATCTGCTAAGCATAGGGACCAATAGTGCAATATAGTGTAAACCACATGGACCAACAATGCAATATAGTATAAATCACAGGGACCAACAGTGCAATATAATGTAAACCACAAGAATCTTTTCCTTAATTATTTCATAAGGACCAACAGTGCAATATAGTATAAACCACATGGACCAACAATGCAGTATAGTATAAATCACAAGAACCAACAGTCTTATCGATTATTATAGGCGTTTTTATAAAGAACTATGTCACCATTGCTAGACCTTTGACGGATTTATTGCAAAAAGATTATTGTGTGGAATGAATATGTAGAGAAAGCTATTTTACACTTAAATAGGCAATGACGCAAGCACCGATTTTAGCTCTACCCGATTTTCTAAACCATTTAGTGTGAAAACAGATGCTTCTAGCATTGATATAGGGGTTATACTCTCTCAAGTCGGCTATCCTCTTGCTTTTTTTTTAGTAAACGACTATTCCCTCCTATGAAACATGCCTCATCTTATTCAAGAGAAATGTTTGCCATCACGTTGTCCGTAAAAGAATGGCAACAATACCTTTTAGGAAAGCCTTTTACCAAGTCTTCGCCAACTGGTTTCTTTAACCATCCAAACTCCGGAACAACAAAAATGGGTGACCAAACTTCTGGGATTTGAATCTACAATCGCGCATAAGGGTGGAACCTCCAATCAAGCTGTTGATGCCTTTTCACGTTGGTCGTCTAAAGCCACCAGCTCCTTTTTCGTTATCTCTATGCTCATTATGGGATCGTTGGATACTATTCGCACTGCTTTAACGACTGATCAGGAGGCTTCAAGAAGAATTATTGATGAGTTACACAATCATTTTGAATCAATCGACAACCCTTCACCTATTGTGAAGGTCTTTTTTTAACAGGGGCTTATATGTACCTGATGTTAATGGCTTCCGACAACAACTCATCTCAAACAATCATGACTCTTTTATAGGGGGCCATTCTAGTGCTCGGCTCACTTTTGCAAGGCTTTATGTAAATTTTTACTAGCCCCAAAATGCGTTTTGAATGTTCGGTCATATGTTCAATGTTGTTGCACTTGTTTGCAAGTTAAACTCGGCTATTCAAACCCTGTTGGTCTCTTACAACCCTTACCTATTCCAACTCGCACTTGGGATGCAATTTCCTTGGATTCTATCTGTGGCCTTCCTCCGTCGCAAGAACATACATGCATTTGGGTCATTCTCGACCAACTCTACAAATACACCCAATTTTTGCCCCTTATCGAAGACTATATTACAAGTGCCAAATTTGGCAAACGTTTCATCACAAAATATGTATGATTACATGGTTTTCCAACTTCCATGTGTCGGACCGGGACAAGCTCTTCACTAGCACCTTCTTCAAAGAATTATTTTGCCTCAAAGGAGCATCCCTTAACTCAGTGGTGCCTACCACCCACAAAGCGATGGTCAATCGGAGGTGGCAAATCTTTGCTTGGAAACTTACTTACGAGCCACTGCTAGTGATCATGCCACCATATGAGCTCATTGTTTACTAATAAAGGCTAAATATTGGTACAGCGGTTGTGTTCATAGTTCCACCGGCTATTCTCCTTTCCACATTATGTATGGTCACGCACCGCCTCTAAAAACATATTTCATCCTGACACATGGCATAGTGTTCACTCTACCCCCTTCTGAATGATGTTAAGTTTAATCTTCAGTGTGCTCAATTACGCATGAAAACCCAAGCTGACAAGCATCGTCAAGACAACGTATTTTTGGCTGGTTCCTAGGTATTTGTCAGATTACAACCATATCATCAACTACGGTTGATGCTTGGCCGTACCGCTTACAATATCCACCCTGACTAAGGTCCACAATACAATGGTTGTACCATTACCCAACTACTTTGCTGAAGTCATCCTAGCTTAAATATTTTGCAAGTCTACCAATTAAAATAAATGAAAAGTTCAATTGTTAGTTCATTGGCAACACACCATGTAGATTACAGTATTTGAACCAATTTGATTTTATCATGCAATTGTCTTCTATCCATCACACCACCTATACCACTGTTTTGGTTGGAAAAAAATGAATCTTTTAGAAAATATTGTCATACACGTTGATGAATATATTGACAACTAAAACTAGTCTTCATGTCGTATCGATCTTGTGAACGGACTTTCTAGTATCCATATTGGCTTGTTAAGTCCGGCGGTCAAATTATCTCCAACTTTGTTGGTTTGAGTGTTTAGTAAGATAGCGTTTACTCAGCAGGACTAAAGGATACTTGATTTGTCTGTCACATGATGCTTTTAGAAACAGGACACTGTTGGTCGGCTCAAGTTTGCGTGTTACAAATCCTTAGGAGAAAACAAAAAACCGAAAGTGCAAGAGAGAAATGGTAAACTCGGTCTATTAATATTAAATGTGTGCATAAACACGATTAGATGTCACAAACACAACCCTCGATCAACTGTATAAATCCTTTTCCCTTTTCCTGCTTTTATAAAACAAACAGAAACATTTCGCTACCTATGCAAACAAATCAGTTGTAACCGAAATCAAACAATTTACCTCGAGATTTTACCCCCTCGTAGCGCTGCAAACCGGGCTGCCAAATCATCATAATCCGGCAATTTGGGATGCACGTGTCGAGCCTGATTATCGGGCTGAAAAGAGTTTGCACGAGCGTACACTTTCTTGGATTCCGATTCGCCACTTTGTTCGTGAGGAAGAGAATTCGATCTGATAGGTGGAACAATCACTTCTGCTTCATCCATGCTCCTATGATGTGGAGATTTACTAGTGTTGGATCTAGATTTCTTCTTCCTTAACCTCCCAACATCATAAGCTGATGGTTTTTTACTATAGTGTAACAGCAATTTATCCATCATTTTCTCCTCTTCATCCTTATGGTAGTGCTCATCGTCAAACAAGATCTGTAACCCCTTACGTTCTTTTCTTCTGCTACTCGAAATTCTCTTCACGATTCGAGCATCTTCGGAGCTGCCAACATCATCATGACTAGATGAAGACTTGGAGTGTTTCCTACGGATCGATCTTGGTTTAGGTAAAGGTATATCGTTGACAGCCCCGTGATCTGAATTCGGTAATATGTGAGGTGATCGGTCATCACGGGATCCATGTTCGTGGTACGGACTATCTTGTTTCTTATGGATCTTGTCTGCATTAATAGGCTTGCTGTATGGTGGTGGGATGTTTGACTTCACATATGGTGGTGGAAGAGAACCATTGTAGCTAGATTTTAACCGAACTGCTTCCTCTGCCTGCACTTTTCTTGTCGAGTTAACACCAACTTCTTCATCCCTGTTAACATGGTCGACATCAGGAATTTCTGGCCTTCTATCACGGGAACTTCTTGCACTTTTGATCAAGAATGGAGAATGGTCGGCTCCAACAGACGGTCCATGCTGAATAGGTTCAGCCCTGCTGGTAACTGGCTCCTGTCCGTAACCATGTCTTTCCTTTCTTCCTTTGCTCATCCTAGCATCATCGAAAACTTCTGGTTTTCTGTCACGATGAGAACTGCCTGAACTTTTCAGCAACGAGGGGGTGTCGTTAATTCTGAAACCATTCTTTCAGAAGCAGATTCTTGCTTTGCTTTAGAAAAATAGCCATCAATACTTTCGGTTTCAATAGTTTCAGCCCTGTTGATAACTGGCTCCTGTTTGTGCCCATGACGATCCTTTCTTCCTTTGCTCACCCTAGCGTCGTCGAAATCATCTGGTTTTCTGTCACGATAAGAACTGCCTGAACTTTTCAACGAGGGGGTATCATTTTTTCCAAATCCATTCTTTTCAGAAGCAGATTCTTGCTTTGCTTTAGAGAGATAGTCATCATTCTCTGACTTACCAATGAGTACTTTGTGTTTGTAGCCATGTTTTTCGTCTCTTCCAACAATTGGAATGTCCAACACCTCTTTCCTCCTAACATGCACATTCCCATCATTGTGCAATGCGGGTTCCTTGTGAGCATGCTCTATTCTTTCTTTAGGACGTTTTTCTTCTCTTCCCCGAAAGGAATGTTTCTAAGATTTACATTCCCATCATTTTCAGAAGCATGCTCTATTCTCTCTTTAGAACGCTGATCGTTTTTACGGAAAACATTATTTCCATTTGGTAACTTGTATTTATCATCCGCGACACTCAAAGGTCTCTTTGCTTGGTCCTGCAATTTGTTTTGAAGAAAGTTATAAAAAGGTTTAGGTGGGTGGAAATGATTTCAAATGCCAGCATTGCACACCCTTTTTGGGTCTTGGGTTGGTCAAGTTTTAAATAAAGAGCCATACCTGAGCAAGTATGGAGGGCTTATCCATTCTTTGTTTAAATCCTTTAGAATCCCACTGTATTGAAAACTCGGCTGCTATATCTTGCAGTAGCTTTATTCTCTTCTCTGCTGCCGGAGGTTTAGAGGCTAACTTCTCAACAAACTAGCAACAATCAATAAGCTGGTTAGATATAATATAAGAACATAGGACCATATGAATTCATTCACATAACACCCGGAGACCTACCACTTGATTAACAAAACATTCTAAACCACTCCCATATCTCTCCTGAAATACATCCCTGAGGTCACGCAATTCAGGAAGATCAGAAAATCTTGCAGCAGCAAACATCAGGGATGCTACAGTCTCTCTGCATTCTTCTGGACATTGCCTGAATAAATCAAGTAGATAACGTTAAGTATAAGTGGTTTAACATTCACATTTTCACTTTTTAATGATCTTATTCTATGTTTTCACTGCTATTGCTTCTGCCTTCATACATTAGCACCAATTATGGTCTTGGCTGCAGTTCCATGAGCGTCTAGTATTACTAGCTATTTCTATTAATGTGGGATAGAAGGCTTGTTGTCATTGTTGCAAACAATGGTGCCATGGATAAATTTTTTTTACTTTTATCACCACTCGGCTACAATGAGTAAAAGTACGACAAATCTTCAATAGATGCAAGTCATGCAAATTGTTTTTACAAGAGAATTTCATGAGTTAGAGAAAACAGTAACATGCACATTAGGTGATCAAACATCATTTACACGGCATGGAAAGCTGTGGAGAGCTTACAAGTTGGAAAAAAATTGTTTTCCCCCAGCAACATGAACTACCATTTAGGCCATGGTCTACAACAAGAACTACCATCTTCAGATTTCTTTGTTCTACATGGTAAAAAGCCATTAACTGTTTTTCCCAGCAACAACCAATTCAATTGGACCAGTTGATGTTTGGAGCAAGTGTTGAAATCTAACATGCATATAACAAGTAAAAACTAATTTCATGGCCAACAAGTTAAAAGTAGACAGAAAGGGGGAAAGGAGTACAGCGATTACTCTTTCTTCATACCCTAGTTTCTGCATGACTGACAGTTGCTTCAATATATATTCACATGACTGGTCAATAAAAGTATAGCACGATAAGAGATTCAATCCAGCGATAAATTCTTCAGTCTGTATCACCACCTCGCATGAAACAGAACTCCAGTCAGAGCTTATTATAGAAAGGCATGAAGAACAAACATATTAAACTAAGGACATCAATTAAAACTTCAGTTGTATCTATTTTACTTTCAGTGAGGACCAGGTATCACCTTTCGTGTTTCTTCTCTATAAATTACAATTGCATTATTTAGGAGGCATCAAGCGGAGAGTCGGAAATGAAGGACAAGCAGCATTCTTATAAATAAATGGGTACATACAATAAGAGCACAAGGTGCAACTTTTGGAAGGCACAAGGGAATGGATGTCCATGACTATTATTAGCCTAATCAGGACAAATAGAGCAAACCTAGTGTGCTTATGTTAAATATGCAAAGCTGAGGCAAATTCATCTTTTCCTAGAGCATCTGGTAGTAATGGCCTAATGGGAACCATTGAATATTTGTAAGTTGACCCTTTTACCAAATATACCATCCAAGCCTAAAGCAAACTTGGCACTTGTCACTTCTAGTTCCTCAACTTAGTAACTAGTACCAATTGGCTATTTGTTTTCACCACTCAGGCAGGATGTATGACATTAATAGAAATTCAAATGTTAATTCGAAATAGGGCTCTTGATATGTAGGCATTGTTTGATAAAAATAAGCTAGCTTATAAGTCAGGTACATGTTTGGATGGACCATAAGCTAGCTTTTTGAAAAGCTACTCTCACTAGCGTTTTGGTGACTTATAGGAGTTATGAGACTTTTTATTTTTTTTATTCCAAATATACCCTTCTACCTTTTACATTACCAATTCTTAAACATGCCTTTTTTGTCATTTTACAGTCCTAAGCTACCTTATTAACTAATTTTTGCCAAACGCAACTTATTCATCAACTAGCTTATCAGTCATAAGCTACCTTATCAGCTAGCTTGTCAAACATAGCCTAATAGAATTTCAAATGTTTCCACATCATGTTGTAGCTAAATATAATATTAAAAAAAATATTCATAAATCTTCAAACAAACACATTACTTTTAAAACCTACAAGGCAACAACCTTCCAAACACAAACCTCCACCTTAACAATTCCTTATTTCCAATCTATCATCTAGAAATCATAATCATCAAGCTCAATTTCATTTCCACACACACAATCCATCTAAACCACATCAAATCCACAAAAATCACAATCATCTAAATTTAACACAAAAATCAATCAAAATCAAAATCCAAAACAATTACCCTTCCATATGCGTTAACATCGAGGCCATTAGCGAGTAATTTCGCAAGATCTTCCTTCAAAAACCTCTGTTTCGCCTCCGCCCTACGCCTCAACACCTCTATTCGCGTCCTCGTCGGCTTAATCAACGATTTACTTCAAAACACACAAAAAAACATCATCATCTTCATTTCAACATCCTCGATTTTGCAATCAATATACAAACATCAATCTATATATATACATATAATAACGATTTGAATTCAACTATATAGTATATGAATTTAATACAGATTATGAAGAAGATAGAGAAATCTAACCATTTGGAGCTGAAACCACTGCGACCTAATAATCCGTCTAGCATTGTTGTAGATCCGAAAGGCAGAATGACTGATTTCTTCTGAACTTTAGAATGATTTTTTTCGTCGTTATCTGTGATTTTGTTTATATAAAATCTTCAAGAATCAGTGAAGTTTTTGGATCTATGAATTTTTTTCACACACACATAGATATAGTAAGTGCGTGTGAAGGTTTTTTATTTGCTGCAAAGTGAAAAAATTAAGGAACCGGAAGCTTTGATTACTGCTGTCAATGGCTGTATTTAGTGGTGTAATTCACACCTTTGTTTTATTTTAGTCCCTTATGTTTTCTAATGTTTCTTATGAGGTTCTTGTGTTTTAAGCTTATAGCTTTCTACCTCTTGCTTGAAAAAGAAAAATCTTTTGATTCTTTATCAAATGTTAATATGTAGAATGAAAAAGGTTTTTTTATGTGAAAAAATTACACGTGAATCAAGAATTATTATGTGGTTTATTTTATAAATATCATATGAGTTGTTATATATCTAACTAAACCACATGTATTTAAATCTAAGCATCGTCAAAGCTCTTTGGCCATGGAGGTTAATCTGTGACGACTCTGGGCCATTTGTGATCAGTGGTCGTCAAGGGAATTAATCGGTGCATATAAGCTAGCTCGAAAACCTACGGTTATCCACACAAAAAAAAATTAAACATGTATGCACTATATATTACCTAAAGTAGGGTTTAAAATTGGTATAATGTATTGAGATATTTCCTCTACATGAAAGGATGGAGAGATTATTGTGTAAAATTCCTACAATTTAGTGTTTATAAAGACCTTTTATTTGGCAACATTATATTATGACTGCTTGGTGTAACATCCAATTTTCAAAAAAACGGGATTTTAAAAATTTTAAATAAAAAGAATTTAATAAATAAATTTATTACGAAGTAAATACGTTTTCACGACCAACCGGCTCAATAAATGTCAATTTAAAATAAGTAACTAAAAATCCTATTATTTATAAAATAAAAACCCACAATTAAATGCCAAGGTGTCGCTAGAACCGTCATCCACAGGAAAATCAAGCTGGGGCCTTGCCCTTATCCACTTCTAAACCAGAACCTGAAAAAAAAGTAAACAACGAAAGGGTAAGCGAAAACGCTTAGTGAGCTAGCACTGTGCCTATTTCATATTGCCACGCGGACACATACCACAACCGGTGCCATCACAATCACATCATATCCACATCTTAACGGTTTCCCGCTCTTCGGATCGCCCCGCAATCCGGCCTTAGTGGTTACCCACTCTTCGGATCGTCCCACGACCCGACCCTAGTGGTTACCCACTCTTCGGATCGTCCCACGACCCGGCCCTAGTGGTTACCCACTATTCGGATCGTCCCACGACCCGGCCTTAGCGATTACTCGCTCTTCGGATCGCCCCGCAATCCGGCCTCATCAAACGCATCAACTTACATACATATAAGCAAGCTATAATACGACGAACGTAAAACCCACTCACAATTATAAAAGTGACTCAACCAAATCATGCATACATACACACGAAACAATATAAAACAAGCACAATGTAACTCACCTTATTGCAGCTTAGGGTACTCCTCGGTAACCCCACGATAGCAAGTTAACTCACCTAAACAATTCAATCGTAAAGCACATTACTTACTATCAAATCAATACGAAGACTCGATACCGAAACAAGGGTCATAGACGTAGCTAGACTAGTCCAATTGCCCCTAAAATTCACGCATCGATATCCTATAACATCCCTATCCATTCCAATACCAAAAACCAACATTAAACGACTTCTAGCAACGAATTAACGGTTCAAAAACAACATTAAACCCTAGCTTATCGATTACTAGATAATCACTTCAATTAAACCAACAACATGCTTAAGATTCTTACCTTGCGATCGATTAACAACCACACTTGATTCTCCGTCGTTTGCCTTTGAGAATCGCACACACCGCTTAATAATCCAAATTACCGAATTCGCTTTTCCTGGAAAACAGCCAACTTCGGCTGGTTGCTGCTCCTTACTGGAGCCTCCGATGCTCGATCCCTCCGGTCAGATTGAAGAACAAAGAGTCGTGAAGCCGCTGTCCAAATTTCACGACGATCCGACGGTTAACGAGGGAGAACGAGCCGATTTCCCACGGCTGCGATCGACGGAACTCAACAACGAATCTAAGGCCTCCGGTGACTCCAACGAGTGTGATGATTGCTTCGAATTGAATCAAGTGGAAGAGAACTAGGGTTTGATTTCTTCTTCATTCTCTCTCTCTTTCTTCCTCTCCAAGTTAGAAAGTAGAATTGTGAGGAGAAGTTAGGAGGTTTGAGGTATTTATAAACCCGGGCCGGACCCTTCTCCTAGGCCAAGCCCACTCCTAATCCTAAGCCCACAAGCTAAATTTCTAGTTAAAATCCAACTTCTTAAAACTCTAATTAACTAATATTAATAACACAATAATAATAACCCAATCAATATAAAATAATAACTTAAGGATTTTAGGGCGTTACACTTGGTATCAACATTCAACCCTATTTGATATGGTGCTTACATTACATAAATTGGAGGTAGTTGCAAAAAACAAAAAATCAAATCAACCCGATATATCTCATAGGAAAGTAAGGTCACGAATGAAATTACATTCAAACATAAGTCATGTGACCAATTCCCTTGAATGAAAAACAACCGTTTTTTTTTTTTTTTTTTTTGGAAACTCTAGGATTGGTCCAAATTATTTATAAAAAGGAAAAAAAAAACTAAAATTGGTATAAAGCTAAACAAAAGAAGAAAGAAAGAAGAAAATATGCCATATTATATGGAAAAGGTAATTTGGTTTAAATGTAAGATGAATGTTTACCTTATTGTCACAAGATGTATTTTATGTTGATATCGTGCTAATTATGATTATTGTCGCATGGATGACGTTATAGAAGAATAACGTATTGCCTTTGATTTAATTAGTTATGATATTTAAAGGACTACTATGTAATTAAAGAAAAGGTGAAGGGTGGAAAGTGAGCTATAACATAAAACAAGGGGTGGTTTGAGAAACTTTGGCACATGGGGTTTCTTTCGGGCGTCAAACACTTTTCCACCAGAGACCACAACACTTTGTTTATGGGTTTGACGAAAATGACCTTTTTTTGTCGTGATGGATGGGTTTGATGGTGACCGTTGGATTGTTGGAGAAGAAGATGGAGGGTGGTGATGGTGCGTCACCAAATAGGGGGAGGGACCCACCCACCAAATGAAATAGGGTGGGCCGTAAATCACGAGACGATGAAATTTATTTAAAAAACTAACCGTTGTTGGAGGTGGAAAAAGCCGTTGTGTCAGTAGGACCTTGCTTTTTATTTTACCCATTTTATCCTTGTACCAATCAATGGCTAAGGTTTATTTTAATGTAATATAAAAACTAATTCGTCAAGTGGTCTTCGGTAACATTTCTTAGGAAGGACAGTGGATAACATCTCTATCTCACTCGGGTTCGATTTATGGGGTGAGCATGTGTGATAGCCTAGACCATGGGTGGCTTTCAGGTCGGTTGATGGTCGTCAAGGATTAGTCGGGTGTGTCTATAGGGATCTCGAATTTACCTTGTCGACTTTGTGTCAGGATTTGTGTGAGTTAACTGCCCATTCAAAAAAATGCTCATTGTTATTGTGATACCCATCACAGGTGGTGTTACCTATAATAAAAAAATTAACGATAAAAGATCTCATATTGTAATCCTCGACCAAGTTTCTAACCTCGTCATAAAAGGGACCCTTCTAACATTACAGATTTATAGTTATTAAAGCGGTAGTTATAAAGACGAGCTAAATTTGAAGAACAATTATAAGTAACATTTCTACTATCAATTGCTCTTTGAAGCATACATTTGTTACTGAAATTCACATATTGTTATACATAATTACTTAACGTTCTGTAATAGTGACATTAGTTATTAAGGACGACAACCTAACTTTGACTTTATCCTCTAGAATTTTTACCTTGGATGGGGTTTTTCACGATTACCAAGTATCTATGTCATTTCTTTTCTTTTAATTATTATCTTGAATGATTCAAGCCATAATTGATAGCTTCTAACTTTAAATCATTGTGTGCATTTTTGATAAATCTTTAGAAAATAAAGTTAAATTTACAGATTTGTCACTATGATTGAAATTAATCCAGGTAAAAATTTCTTAATTATTTTTTATTATATAGATGATGAATTAAAAATAATCCAATTAAGTTTGCAATATAAAAACCAGTGTGAAGCTGCAAACTAATGTGGTATAACTGCATACAGGTTTTGCATGTGAATTGTTTTATGCAGAGTTTTACATGTGAATTATGTGCAACTTTATAACATATTGTATGGAGTTTTATATGAAGTTAACATATAACTGTATTTATTAATGGATAAACATGTGAATTTTATATGAAGTTTACTTTGGATACATAACCAAGTTGTATTTATCAATTAATAATGGTAAAATTGTATTTAAAAATTGCTTAGTGATAAGCACACTAATTTTATATAAACTTCCCTGTTGTGAAATTTTATATAAATATTGATGAAAAAATGAGTTATTCTCTAATATGAATTTATTGTGGATTCTGTTCTATTTTTTATTTTAAATTTTATTTAACATATTTTAATTAAAAAAAATAAAAGGATAATGGTATTTTGGTTTTAAAAATACACTTTATAAAATTATAATCAGTAACTAAATCTTTAGTATATGGGTTAACAATTTAGATGGTTTTAAGATACCAATATCCAAATCAAAGTATAATGTTGTTTTCATTTTTAAGTAAGTTTTTTAATAGCTTTTTAACAAGTAGTAAATCATTGAACATTATATACATCTTTTTGAGCAAAAAAAAACTACTGTAACCGGCTAGAGGAATAAAATTACCATCAAGAAAACACGATATTATATAACCCTGAAAAAGATGTTTTACTAGAAACTCTTACAAACTTCACCCTCAATCTAAAAGCCCACTATTCTCATCCAAGTTCACGTCACCAATCACAAGGGTGGTAACGTACTGCCAAAAGACCTAGGGGGATGTGGTGGGATATCCCATCCACCTAGGTTTTGAGTCCAGGCGTTGACATCCTATGACCAAAGCCTAGTCTCAACAGCCGAAATTTAATTTCCAAATTGCCAAGGATGTAGTCTAGGCAAAACCTGATAACCTTATCCAATAAAAGTTCACCGTCATCGATCATCTTCTCTGTCGATTTCCTCTGCTCTCCTCGCCGTCCCTGAAGCGACCAATGTTGATCTCCCTACCAATCATGAAAAGTCTCACCTTCTTTCCTTTCCTGCCTTGACAACTTTGCTTGTTGGTGAATGGTTGTGATAGTGAAATTAGAGGTCATTAAAACTGATGATGCTGAAGTTGGTGGTTGCCCATATATTTGATAATGGTAGTAGGTTCCTTTTCACATCTTGCTTTCTAGTTTCCTAACTTATTGGTATCTGATTTGGCCTTCAATCTTGAACAGGTTTCTAATAGCTAACACTTTGTATTTGGGATTTTTGAACTATTGCTATTAATGTTGATGTTTTGCAGCCAGAATCCAGATGTTTTGAATCCATAGAATTCAAACCAATTAAGGAGAAATTTGGACTTTATATTGTGTTTCATTTTGTATTTAATAAAATGAAAGCAAAAGGACCAAATGGCCCCTAACATGACTTTGCACATGTGACATTTAATGGCACATTAACCGGTTAGTTATATTTAATCCACTTCATATAAGATTGTAGAAATCAAACTAAATGACAAAAATAACCCGACTCTTTGGGATTAAAGCATGAATAATTATTATCTCTATGTGAAACTTACATCTGATTCTCAAATCTTGAACAAAAAATGTAGAGATTAATTGTCTGATTGTTCCTTGTCAGGATCCTCTTCATCTTCTTCTTTGTTCTCTTCATCCTCCTCCTCCTCTTCCTCTTCCACCGCAGGGTCGTATGGTAATGGCGGCGGCAATGGTGTTTTCATCGGACTGAACTGCGGGAATATATCAGGCCTTCTTCCCGGCTTTGGCCTCTCCCATTCCTGCATGCAATGTAACATTCATTAAATCAATCAACTTTCCTTTCAAACCTTAAAACTACAAAAACATCAATTCTTGTATGTTTCATCAACCTAAACATTCTGAACAATTCTTGCAAAATCAAACCCAGTATATCCCATTTGGAGGTACGCAAAGCTACTACCGTTTCTGTGAAGACCCCACTTGTAAAAACACTCAAATGAAAAATAATTCACATGAGCATTTCTCAAGAACTTTTGATGGTGAAAGTTAAGAGCTAAGAGCGTAACGTAAGAACTAAGAAGGAACAAGTAGAAAAGGAAGCCCTTATCTAACTTGGAAAGAGACACCATACAAACCCCTTATCTAATTCGGTAACCTGTTTTGTTTACCAACTTTTTAAACCCTCTCTTTGTCCCACCCCCAAACTGATAGAGAATCGAAAAGATAGAAGAAATTACCGGTAAAATCAATTACTAGAATCTATGCTTTTATTGAAATTGAAATAAGAAAATAAGAAATTACAAGACACTAAAGAAAGAAACGATAATAACCAGGGACAAATCCCTCTCTCCAAGCAACAGCTAAGAGCCCTAAACGACTTAAGAATAGCAAAACTGAATACCCATCTATCAAAACCCTATCCCCTATTTATTAGACAAAATACGTAAATTAAACCCTAACCCTAAAAAGGGCCCAATCACTAATTCTCTTTCACTTATTGGGCCTTGGATCATGATTCGTAACAATACTCCCTCCTGCAAATAAAGTCTTGTCCTCAAGACTTGTATCAGAAACCTGAATCTTGGACGTCTCTGCCTCCTCCCAAGCATCCATTGCTCGAATTGCTCCTTCCGCATCAAGATGGTCATCATCAGCCAATAATAAAACACGCATTGCACCTTCTGGACATTTATGTGCGGGTCCAAAAATCTGACCGCATCGGAAGCATAGACCCTTTTTGCGTCGCTCCTCCCATTCAGAACGAGTCAATGAACGAAATCCTCGATTACGACCTCCCACCGATGATGAGTCGACTGACGTGAGCGACGGCGAGCGATTGGACTCCAAACGAGGCGATGTACCTTTATCGGCAGAAATCGAGCCGGGAGGGTCTGTGACCTCGGAACGGCTCATCGAGATAGGCGGAACATCAAATAGAAATCCCGGTCTACCACTCCCCCCTCCCTGATAGCGAAACCGAGACTGAGATACGCTGATCGAAGATGGACGTAACATTTCCTCCACGTCCTTGGCCAAATACATGGCGTCCAGACGGGATTTCGGTCGATGAAGACGTACCCACCGTTTGACATCATCACGCAACCCAGCAACGAAATAACCCAAAGCTTGGGATTCGGGTAACCGAGGGACCAACGAAACAAGATACTCGAAATCATCTATATAATCGTAAATTGAACTTACTTGTTGAATAGTGGCCAATTGTTCATAGGGGTTTTGGATCTCTAACCCACTAAATCGATGGAGAAGTTCTTTGGTAAGTAGGTCCCAAGTTAGTTGATCATAAACTTCTTTCACAATGGTGAACCAGTGTTGCGCAACCCCAACCATGCTCAATTGAGCCAAGCGAATGCGTAAATTAGGAGCAACGCCATGAATTTCGAAGTAGAGCTCCGCTTTCGTGATCCACCCTTGAGGATCGAAACCCGAAAACTCGGGTAACTTTACCTTCTTTGTTGCCCAAGGAAGGGGATCAGTAGCGAATTGACCACCCTCCTTATTCAAAGGAGATTTTCGTTTGGGATCAGAAACCCACCCAGAATCGCCCTCCTTCTCTAATAAATCAGATCCCTCACCTTCCTCATCCATAGCTCGCTTATCCTGATGTTTAACCCAGTTCATGATGAACTTACGGAATTCGGCTTGCTCGCCTTGATCGGCCTGAACAGATTTGATCGCCGCCTTGATCTCTGTCACATCGGCCTGGAGTTGTTGAATCTGAGCCTCATGAGCATCGAGGCGGCTTTGTTCGGAACGGGTGGTCGCTGGCATTGTGAAGATCCAGCAAGCGGCGGCAGGTCGGACCAATGATAGAGAATCGAAAAGATAGAAGAAATTACCGGTAAAATCAATTACTAGAATCTATGCTTTTATTGAAATTGAAATAAGAAAATAAGAAATTACAAGACACTAAAGAAAGAAACGATAATAACCAGGGACAAATCCCTCTCTCCAAGCAACAGCTAAGAGCCCTAAACGACTTAAGAATAGCAAAACTGAATACCCATCTATCAAAACCCTATCCCCTATTTATTAGACAAAATACGTAAATTAAACCCTAACCCTAAAAAGGGCCCAATCACTAATTCTCTTTCACTTATTGGGCCTTGGATCATGATTCGTAACACAAACCTCTCCAACACCCTTTCTTCCATGCTAGCTACAGTACCCTGCATCCTAGTCTGGTGCCACCAACATCTCCAATCAGATGTCATGTCATCAGAAATCAGAAATGCCCATTGTCAGTTCTCAGTTGCTCGTCTCATGCTGCAAAATTGGCTCGGTTTATATATACATACTGTTTGAGGTCATAAGCACTAAGCAGGACTGATTGTCGTTGTCCCTACTAGTAGTTTTGTAACCAAAATTCTCATTCTTCAACTTTCTTTATTTTAATGACACAAATAACCAAGAATATTTCATAACATCCATCCTACAAGCATAACTTGAGTTTTAAGATGGGCTACTATTTGATAATCTGCAGTTCCTGGGTTTAATCGTCACCAGCCTGACATCCTTTTCATTTCAAGTGCTCCCTCGGTCCCAAAAGAATGAACACTCTATTTTGAGTCATCTCAAGGACAAATGGAACATTTTCTTTTTTGGTAGATCCTAATCCTAATATAAATTTACAATTTACAATTTACCTGTTGGCAATTATTACAACACATTGATGAAAATGATGATGGTCCTAGTTTTGTTATTAAACGACATTTTAGGTAATTGGTTATTAGTAAAAGACTTCTCATATTGTCAAGTTAAATATTGCATTTTTTGTGATGGAGACTGGCAATGTGTACAAACCATATCTAGATAGCGGGTAGGGTACTTTCTGTGATGACAGGGCCAAGGGAGTAATATTTACTCCATCTATGTCTAAAACAATTATAATAATTATGCAAACTAGAAATTTTAATTTTATGTACAATAGAAAAGAACCAATTATATAACACAAGACGTACATAATTTTCTTGAGATGGTAGCTAACATAAGTATATTTCAAATGGTTGGATCTTGATCTAGTTGAATTGTATGGTAGTGACATGTGCTAAAATATTTACTCCCTACTTTGTTAGATATTATGCATTTGGAACATCAGATGTTCAATTACTTGTCAATTTCATCATTACCTTCACTAGAAAGTTGAAACTAGGATATTTCCTTTGTAGCATGCCATCCCTTTCATCTCATCATGCTTAGAAACTAGGATATTTCCTTTGTAGTATGCCCTTCTTAATATTGGTTGAATGTTGCTTCAATTCCATTTCATCTATTTTATGATCATTAATTTTTAGCTTGCATAGAGCATTCTGTTTTGGATTTTGGCGTACCTTAGTTTTTGGGCTAGCGCTCTTTTTTACCATCTTCTGATCTAGGTATGTGCAAAGTATGATGCCTAGAACATCAATTTGACCATCTATAGCCTCGCCCTCTCATAAGCTATGGTTTTGCAACGAACTTGGTCACCTATATGCTAACCATCACCATTACCTGGGTTCCACTATCACATTGATGATTAACCTCTCAGTCTCTCACTCATATCCTGACAAAAGTTTGATAACCTGCTTTAACGAAGATTTCCTTGTCTACATCACTATGTCAGTTTCATTGTGGCTCAGCTAGTTCATTACTATTTCTTTTAAGTGGTGAATGTGTTTACCAAACCAAACCAAACCAAACCAAATGAAACAGACCCAGTAATCCCACAGAACGGTAGGCTGTGGGGAGGGTAATAAGATGTACACAGACCTTACTTCCACCCCAAGGGTTAGAGAGGTTGTTTATGTGAAGACCCCTGGCTTGCAGAACATATAGATAAAACAAGTGATTAAGATATAAGTGAGGGTGTGTGAAAACAATTAAACAGACAATGTAACAAGGCAGAGGAAGGAGGAAAGGGAAATAGGTTACACAAACAACTGAACAAAGAGGATAGGGAGCACAGTGCATGCACAATATAGACAATTACAAGAACAAATCATGTACATCAAACATGTCACACACAAGAACAACAACAGCATAAATGTAAGCTAGGAAAAGTAAAACAACCCTCCATCACCCTTACGACGCTAGTAACATAACAGACACCACGCTACCCCTCTCCCCAACTCATCCTCTAACTACTCCAAACTCTTCTCTCCTGCTATAATTCCCTACAGATATTTGCTACCCTGGGTTTACGTCTCCAAGAGCTCCTACCGAAATGCCTAAGGCCACAATGTCCATTCTTAACTGCTCATCGAAATGTCTTCACCCCTTTGATGGTCATACTCTCTAACCTCCTCAGTCCTCACTGGTACATGCTGAAACCATTCTAGCCTTCCCTCTCTTAGTTTGTCGATGATGGGAGCAACTCCCAACTCTGCCTGAAAGGCCTCAGCCCTCATGTGGTACGTCGGCCAACCACAAAGCCACCTGGGTGTCAACATTTCCACAACTTCTAACTTCCTCTCATCACCCTACATAGTTGGTCTGATCGAAGCCCTGTAAAATTTCCCTTCGGTTTTGGAGCAACTTTCATGTCACACCACACTGCCGTCGCAGCTCTCCACTTTAACCACCTGGTCCTTACAAGAAATGTCGCGTCCTGAATCATAGATTCAGATACTTGAAGCTGTCTATTTCCCAATTTTTAACTTCAACTTCCTTCTTGATTTTTGACTTAAAGCTTACCAAGGAAACATTTTAGCTCGACATCATGATAAAACTTTCATGCATAAGCATGTAGGTTTAAAACACTTGAAACCTCAGAGACAAGATGTAGTTTGCTTTATAGCTACTTTTTAAAAAGTAACCTCATATCATAAAGAACAAGAACATACAAATCTCAACAACTAAATGCTACGCCTTTTTGTACTTGGAATAATCAACAAGCAGGTCAACTACAATGTTCAATAAAAAAAATATACAAAAGAGTTCGAACAGGTCAATCACAATGTTCTTTGTGCTAAATCCATTCTAGCAGCCATCCCAACCCCCTTTTTGTTGTGTCATTATTTGAAGACTAGTTATATAAGCGATGGGGAAGACATTTTTACTTACGAAAAGAAGTAAAATGTTTAAACACTAGTATAAGAAAAAGCCAGAATATAATGGGTGGGCTTGCAATATTTCGGGGTCCTCATCAATACTATTTGGTGGGTAAAGAACATTTGAGAATGAAAAACTACAAAAAGCGTTCCAAATTGAATCTTACGCACCCATGTAAGCCGTGTACCACTATTCTTCGCCTAGTAGGGACTCTCATAAGTTACGATAGCAAAGGGATAAAATAAAACTTGTAGTTTGGCAAGTAACTGAGACACACAACATTTGCAGTTCGCTCTTTACTGTAAAGGCTTCACAAGGCGTTGTTAACACATTACTTATTTAACGAACCTCACGAAAGTGATTTGAACTCAAAACCTTTACTAATTCAAATAACAGAAATAAGTACATCAATCAATCAAGTTTCCAACAAGTCAACATTTCACCATAATATATGTTATTCTAACATCCAAGGCATTGTTTGGTAAACCTAATTTATCTTATAAGCTAACCTTTTGAAAAGCTACCTGGAGGTAGCTTTTTGGAGCTTTTTCCAATTATATCCTTCTTAATATTAATTATTATATCCCAAGATACGCCCTTTTTGGTAATTTTACACACCCATAAGCTAGTTTTTGCCAAACATAATTTGTTCAACAGCTAGCTTATGAGCTAGTTTACCAAACATAGCCCTAAGTCAGCTGCAATAGCCATGACAAAGGAGAGGTAACAATAGTCAAATAAGATTAATTCAACAACTAGTTCTTAGGGTTAAGCTAATTAGGCTTAAAAACTGAGCAATTCAGCTTCTCATATTACAGTCCTCAAGCTAAACTACTATAAGTCAAAAAAATTGAATCTATTGACTGAAAATCTCAGATAAACGAACAGTATGAATCAATTAGTGCCCTAGCCATTCAAATTAACATTTCTACTCAAATACAGATATATATATATATATATATATAGAAATCGAGAGAAAGGAACATACGATAGGGAAATCGAGAGGATTCCGGCGAGTCAATCTCTCTTCGTCCGGCGCCATACAAACAACCATGGAAAGCCGTCCGGCGAGCAGGACCCATCGACGAAATCTGGAAACTGATGAAGGTGAGGCTCCTACCATTAGCGACGACGAAGAAGAAGGCGGTGATATCGAGGTCAAAGAAGGTGCAAAAGAGGTGCAAATCGACGCCATATCTTAAAAGCTTTTCTTTCTTCTTCTTCCAAAATCAACGCTATAACTGAAAACCTCAAGTTTCGAAGCTTATAGCCGCCGGCCACAATCGCCACCGCCACCAACTACCACTCTACGGAGGAGGTTTTAGAGGATATAATTGTATTTCTATCTATCCACTTTACATTTCGACTCAGGGTGTAAAAATGTAATTTTGGAAAAATAGGGTGGATTGTGAATGTTTTAGGAAGAGATGATAGTGAATTTACATGAATGGTCCTGAACTATTGTTTAGTTTTGATTTTTAGTCCCTTGTAAGAAGTTTCGGTTTTTAAATACTCAAGGACCGTTTTTGATATTTTCTAATGGGTGAGAAGGAAGACGTGGCCAAATAAGCTCCAGAAAATATGAGAAAGAAAGAGGGTATTTGCTCATTTCATTTAACTTTCAACCTCAAGAAAGAAAAAGTGAGAAATTTCAAAACTCATTTTTGATTTCTTGATAATATTTGTGGATAAGTTTTCATAACTATTTCTTACATGCAAAAAAGAGAGGCATCTTCCATCATGCATTCTCCCTTCCATCTGCTTCACTCAAACAGGTATTCTCTCTCTCATCTCTCTACAGTTACTCCATTGCACATTTTGTTTCATATTGGGATGATCACACAACTTTGATCTTTGAGGGTCTTTATTAAATACCCATAAGCCCCTTTGGGTTTATTTTGTCTTATTTCATGTGTTGAAGTGAAATCTTGGATAGATTTTGATGATTAGAGTTCAATTCCCAAGCTTTTTGGAGTTGAGAAACAGGGTATTTTCCATCATTAGCTAAGAGTTTTTTAAGTTTGGAAAGTATATATTTGCAGGGTGGAATCTAATCATGGGATGCAGGTAATATATGATTTATGGGCAATGAAATCAAGAATCTTGATCTTGATCTAAAGTAGATGTTTTTGTTCTTTTGAAGTGTTTCTTGATACCCATTAGCTTTTATGGGCTTATATATATGCTATCTAAACTATAAAGAAATGGGATTGTGGCTTTAATTGTAGATACACCAAATTGATGTAATAAGTTTTCTTTGAGAATCATTTGCATACAAAATGGGAGAATTTGGTAGAGAAAGGTTACATTCTGTCATCATCAAGAAGCACAGAAATGGACCAATAACCAGCAAGTCAAAGATTCAAGCATCTTCCACCATGGTACCATCACAACTTAAAAATACAATTTTGACAATTTAAGTTGAAAACTAGCAAAAAAATTCTTGAAAACAAAGTGTTTGATGATTTCCATCTGTTTTCAGGAAACACATCTTAATGAAAAAGCCCATTTTGGTACGGTCTCAGCCGTAGTGAGTTCACGAACTCATTCGCGCTGCAACACCTGTCTAGAAAACAAAAACAACAGCTGCCAAACAGTCCGTTCACGAACCAAACTAATGAAGATCTTGATCGAGAGAAAGAAACCCCAAGAAGTCCAATCGATCATGAAAGATCTAATCGAAGACGGCCACACGCCCACTCTCGTCACATACACAACTCTCTTAGCCGCTCTAACACTTCAAAAGCGTTTCAACTCCATCCCTTCCCTCCTCTCCAAAGTTGAAGCAAATGGTTTAAAACCCGATTCCATTTTCTTCAACGCCATCATCAACGCCTTCTCTGAATCAGGAAACATCAAGGAAGCCATGAAAATGTACCAGAAAATGAAGGATAGCGGATGTAAACCGACAACAAGCACATTAACACCTTAGTTAAAGGACTAGGGATCATAGGGAAGCCTGAAGAATGTTTGAAGCTTTTAGAGATGATGACGATTGAAGAAAAAGTGAAACCGAACGATAGGACTTTTAACATCATTGCTCAAGCTTGGTGTAGTCAGAGGAATATTAAAGAAGCTTGGAATGTTGTTGATAAAATGATTGGTATGGGATAAAGCCCGATGTGGTGACCTATAACACGATAGCAAAAGCTTATGCTTTGAGTGGAATACGTATAGAGCCGAAGAAATGATATTTGAGATGCAAAATAACAAAGTGGCGCCAAATAAACGGACTTGTGGGATTATAGTAAATGGGTATTGTAGAGAAGGTAATATGATGGATGCTATGAGATTTGTTTACCGAATGAAGAATCTTGGAGTGGTCCCTAATGATGTCGTCTTCAATTCGCTCATCAAAGGGTTTCTTGATGACGCGGATTCGGATGGAGTTGATGAGGTATGTATGTATATATGTACTCATGTTTACACTTTGGCCGTAATCTCAATTCGTATTACAAACTTATTAAAAAAGCTCTGCTTAGTTAGCTATAATCTAGCTTTTCACTTCGGTGATTCAATAAGGTACTGTTTGGCAGTTGTTAAATGATTTGGTTTAGTATGATTAAGTGGTCAGAACGATTAAAAGGTTTTATGATATGGTGCAAAATGAAATATAGTTGTTTGGTAATTATTCAAATAAAATTAGCGCGCTAAATGTTAAGGGAGGCCCAAGATACAATATCGTTCATAGCATTTTAGATGTTGTCTCTAATAGAATTATAGTTATTTTACATTAGTTATTTTACCAAATAGATTCACCTCTTAGCGATTCACTCTTGCAGACCTTCTTTTATCAAATAAGATTAACTCTTAGCGATTCGATGTTGTCTCTTAATAGAATTATTAGGTTATTTACATTGTCATTAGTTGATAAGCTAGTTTTCAGCATAACATGACCAGCTAATTATATAGCTTATCAGTTAATTTGCTAAGCATAGCAATTATCACACTCTTTAAGCAATGCCACTTGACTGACTAAAAAAATCTATTATTTCTTACTTTTGAGCTTTCAAGGATGCCTGAATTTAAGCAATCCAAAATAGTTCTTGAGGATCAAACTGATATATGTCTGAATCTGGGCAGGCACTAGAGTTGATGGAGGAATTTGGGGTGAAACCAGATGTGATTACATTCAGCACCATTATGAATGCATGGAGTTCAGTAGGCTTAATGGACAAGTGTCAAGATATCTTTGATGACATGATCAAGGCTGGGGTAGAACCAGACATTCATGCATTCAGCATCTTGGCCAAGGGCTATGTCCGATCCGGGAACCCGAGAAAACAAAGCAATTTTACAAGCTATGAGGGCAGCAAACGTAAGCCCAAATGTGGTCATCTATACTACCATCATCAGTGGATGGTGCAGCGCAGGAAAGATGGATTATGCCATGGAAGTTTTCAATGAAATGGCAAAATGGGTATTTCACCAATTTGAAAACATTCGAAACTCTGATTTGGGGTTTCGGAGAGGCAAGAGAGCCATGGAAAGCTGACGAGCTTCTGCAAATCATGAAAGAGAAGGGGATCGTTCCACAGAAGAACACTATCGAGCTTGTTGCAGAGGCTGGCGTGCCATTGGCGTTGATAATGAGGCCAAGAGGATTACTGATCCTATCGAAAAAGATGATGGGAATTATAATGAATATGATGAGGATAATAGTGATGACGATGATGATGAAGTTGTTGATTCGGGTGTACAGTCAAGAAGCAGAATTGTTGTTGAAAGATCAAAATTTTCAGCAGAGAGCTTTGGAAGTGGCACGAGAAAGTCCATTTTGTTCGGTCGTAGTTGTCGATTCGGGGTGAAAGCTATGTCGATGTTTCAAAAGCAGGTTCATGTTAGGGTGCAGGTTGCATTTTATGGGCATATGAACACCTGCAAACTAGTGTTTTGAGTGTTTACAATAGCCTCTTGAAGATGCAAAGAGATCAGGACTAAGCATTTCTATTCAAATTTTGGAAGCTGATTTCTATGGTTACCAAGAACTGGTAATCAAAATTGTGTGATTTCTGTATAAAGCAAGCCTAGATTCCCTGGCAGGCATACACATTTCATTTTTCAAATTCAAAAAAAAAAAAAAACTGTACATGTTTTCCATATAATTGTTATAAAAAAAATCCAAAAACAGTAAATTTGTTTATTTAGATGATTTGGTGTTTCATGTCTTGGGTGAGGGATGGTCATTGGTCAATTAATTGCAAATACTAATGGGTATATTAACAGAATTGGATTGAAGGTATTTGAACAACTTAATCCAATGTAAACATATTAAAAATCTGGATGGGTTTAACAAGTTGTACATCATTTACTCGTTTGGTACTCGATGATTAAGGTGTTGTTCGGTTCATTTTCTGTTAACACCTGAATGGATATAGATGTCTGAGTGGATATAGTTGTCTGTATGTTAACAGATAAATTGCTGTTCGGTTGTTATGCTGAATAAACAGTCTCTATATTAAAAATGACTATTTTACCCCAGCTTTAATTTTTTTTCCTAAATCAATGAATTATTTGATAAAAAACATTGAATAAATTAATTTTAATTTTACAAAAGTACCAATTAAACATCTTTAAACAAAAAGATGATGTATATTATAAAAAGAAAATGATCCCATATGAAAACTAATTCATGGAAACTGAAGTATACTTGTGTTAACCGTGTTAACCGTATTCAGGATAACAGGAAGAAAAAAAAGGAAAATATATGCAATCATATTCATAGCCATATGAAATCACATAAGAACAGCCACGTATATACACACGAAAACACATCCATAAATAAAAAACATAAATTATTCTCATATTGAATCACAACCATGTATACATAAATCGCATATAACCACAGTAATATATATATATATATATATATATATATATATATAGAGGAAAGTTATTTTACAACCCAGTAAAAGGTTACAACCCGTACAACCTTCATCTAAACCATTCATTTTAGCCTATTCATTATGATTAATTACTTGATTCATCAATGATTGTTGATTTTATGCAATAATTTTACATGTAATGCATAACATTTTCATTAAATGCATAGACAAACATGGACTACTTATTGTTTCATGAATGAGATGACTTTCCCAAAATACTTTCATGAAACACAATACATCCCATGTTAGTTTATGCCTTTAATGCATTTTAGGTAAGATTATTGCATGAAATGAGAAATCAATCATAATTAATGGGCTAAATGAATGGTTTAGATGAAGGTTGTACGGGTTGTAACCTTTTACTGGGTTGTAAAATAACTTTCCTCTATATATATATATATATATATATATATAGGTGAAAGTTCAATTGCAAACCACCTTTTCATTGTGAACGTGAGGACAAACGAGAGCGCGACACGTGGCAATTTGAAAAATTTCGACTTAGTTATTCAGACTGAATAACACTACATGCACTCTGATGCATTTGGACGCGGGCGGGTCAGCCGCGGGTCATCCGCGGGTCAAGGCTTATTCAGTCTGAATAACGCTTTATTCAGTCTGAATAACGCTTTATTCAGACTGAATAAATCTTGACCCGCCGATTTCAATTGCCACGTGTCGCGCTCTGGGCTGTCCTCACGTTCACAACGAAAAAGTGGTTTGCAATTGAACCCGCCCCTATATATATATATATATATATATATATATATAGTCACCTTATTGAGAAAGGTTTAAACAAGAACAAAATTAATTTGCAAGAACAAAGGAACAATTTTGGATCACATGTGATGTGGGTCCCACATAATAAAAATTCATATATGATTCTGGTGGTCCCACCACTAAATCATATATGATTTTTTATTACGTGGGACCCACATAGGTCCACATCAATGTGTGGCTCAAAATGGGTTCCTTTGTTCTTGCAAATACTCTTGTTCTTGTATGAACCTCCCTCTATAGAATTAGGTTCAAACAAGAACAAAACCAAATTGCAAAAACAAAGGAACCAAGGAAATCACATGTGATTTTGTGTTGCGATGGAAAAAGCGTGTGTAAGCCACGCTCCGACAAGGCGAGTGGGTGAGCCGCGAGTGGGCGTCCATGCACAAAATCACGTGTGATTGATTTTGTTGGTTCTTTCATTCTTGCAATTTGGTTTTGTTCTTATTTGAACCTAATTCTATATATATATATATATATATATAGGGGTGGGTTCAAATGTGAACCACTTTTTGGTTGTGAACGTGAGGACAACCGAGAGCGCGACACGTGGCGGATGACTAGGCGCCATGTCATGTCCACGGCGGATGACTAGGCGCGATTCATAGGGAGGGCATTGAATTAAAAGGGGGGGACCACACTCAACGCCCACGTGGCGCCTAATCATCCGCCACGTGTCGCGCTCTCGGTTGTCCTCACGTTCACAATCAAAAAGTGGTTCACAATTGAACTTTCCTCTATATATATATATATATATATATAAATCCATAGCCATAAACTAGCAAAAGATATACAGAGCAATGAAATCGATATACACGCCTCTGAAATTGATGGCTTTGAACCCTTTGAAATCGATGGCTTCAAAATCGATATACACGATAGAAGGCTTTGAAATTGATATTTACAACTTTGAAGTCAATGTCTTTGAAGCATTAGATAATCGAGGGATTTGAAATCGATTTACACAATGGAAAATCCTCTCCTTTGCAATCTGATTGAGAGAAAACGAGTAGAGAGAAAGAAACCGGTGGGTTTCTTCAATCGATTGAGAGACACTCTGAATGAAGATTGAAAGCTGAAAGGGGGCGGTGGAAACAGAGAAGGGTTAAAAGGGGAATAAGTGAATTGATGGATGGCTGAGTGGATAGGACACCCTTTCTACAGTTGAGCGAAAAAAAATTATTCAGCTACTTGCTGAATGGTTAAGCCATTTCCGAACAGCCTAAAAAGGCTGAGCGATCTCTTTTTGTGGCCCACTCAGCCCATTCAGACTCAAACAAACAGCACCTAAGTGGTCAAAATAACTAAGTGCCTCTTATGATGCAAAGAGAAATATGGTTGTTTGGTAAATGTTAAGAATGAATCAAGGCCATGAATAGTTAAAAGACATCATGGATACAAAATCATTCATAGGCAATCCATTTTTTTCCAAACAAGATACAACTCTTTAACAATTATGAATAGTTAAAAGACATCATGGATACAAAATCATTCATAGGAAATCCATTTTTTTTCCAAACAAGATACAACTCTTAAACAATTAAGAAGCTGCCTCTTGATGATGCCTCTTAATGAAACTATTAAGAGCTAAATAAATCCTTAAGAAACAAAAATTAAAAATGTTTGAATATTTTCATCTAAAAAAAATTGATTAGACCATATATCAACAGAGATGGATACATTAACCAAATTCCATTAGGATTTAAGTCACTTTATTCATACATTTTAAGATGCATCATGTCACCAAGAGAGCTCATATTCAAATTCAACAATTGAACATCCAAAAACCGAATGTGATATGTATATTAACTGAATTCTGAAACAAATCAATAAAGACTATGATTGAAAAGATGATCCACCCCTTCTGCAGCAGATGTGCTTATCATCCAGCAATCAGTTGAACCTTTTCGCACCAACGAAAAACCTAAAATTCAACATTTTCAACAGCAGACACTTTCAACAATCAAGTTAGAATAAACAAGATCAGAAAAATGAAGTAAATTTAGAAGGCATCATAGATAAAGATTTACAACATATGTTGATTCAGACATATGCTTGTCATTGTGTAAGATTTCTCAAATCATTTGCCCAAATAACATCTTCAAATTACAAATATTTTATAAAGAAAAAATATATCAAAATCAAAATAAGTAAATGAAAAGTTTTCAACAATCAAGTTAGAATACACAAGATTAAAAAAATGAAGTAAATTTAGAAGGCATCATAGATAAAGATTTACAACATATGTTGATTCAGACATATGCTTGTCATTGTGTAAGATTTCTTAAATCATTTGCCCAAATAACATCTTCAAATTACAAATATTTTATAAAGAAAAACAAATGAAAATCAAAATAAGTAAATGGAAATGGGATTCAGTTTATGGGTGGTGATATAACAGTATGGTCGTCAAGGTGATTTTGAGTCACCATTACGACGAACGAGACCTTATCACATTCGTCATTATCCCATTTTTCATTCATTCTAAACAAAACTCAATTACTTTATATTTTACAAACATTCTATTCTACAAAAATGATTCTTTTGATAGAAAAAGAGAGAGTTCATCAGATAGGAGCGAAAGACTAAAGATATGTTTAATCACAGAATATCATGTGAACTATGCAAATAGTCATCATTTGAAACTCTCTCAATTTCTTTAACAATTACTTTAAAATGTTTATTTGCAAATCCTCAGAAGGAAGGCAGTATAGTTGTAATCATGATTCATGATTCATAACATATAAAATACTAATCATCATAGGATTACAGATTAACATAAAAACAAAAACAATCCAAAGTTGTAAAAAATTCAAAATTATTGGCCTCATTGAGAAGATTAGATTAAACAACATGGTTTTGTTCAGACATATGCTTGTCTTTGATTTATAATCATTGGCCACATCCAAACAAACTCAAATACACTCAAAATCAATGAAAACTATAGCTTTTAAGATTCAAATACATATGCAAAAATAAAAGTAGAAATTGGAAGGACTCAGTTTATGGGTGGTGATATAACAGTTTGGTCGGCAAGGTGATTATTAGTCACCATTACGACGAACGAGACCTTATCACATGAAATCGTCATAGCCCCTTTTTTTCTGAAAATTGAATAAACTGAAACCAAAATCAAATTGAAAAATTGAACTCATAAGAAACGATTAAAACAAGATCTAAAAAGAGATAAGAGTAGATTGGAGATCGATAGATGGATGGACCAAAGATCAGATCTTCAATTGAGAACCCTAAAAGGGGGTTAATTGATAAACCCTAGATGTAGACAGATATAGAGGCGATGAAGATGAAGGCATTGTGCATTTCTTTTTATAGAGGTTAATTAGGGTTTACTCTCCCCATTGCAACGGTGGTAGGGTTTTACTATGGTGTTACATGGGTGCATGTTTGTTTCCTGCGCCGCATAGGAAAGAACTATCTATATGCACGCATTACCGTCCCTGTGGTTTGAAATTTCTTATGGATTTAGTCCTTAAGACCATATCTAGAGTTTGCTCTTTTCGTCACGTATAGTCCTTATCTCTAACGGCTATTAACTCTCATCTGTTAGATGAGGGTTGATTAGGTCCTTTTTTTAAAATGAATAGTGGGGATCCTCGTTATTTATTTTAGAGTAAATTTTGGATTCGGTCCATGTGGTTTTGGGGTTTTTATGGATTTGGTCCCTAAACTTTAGTAATTATGGATTTGGTCCTTGTGGTTTGCAAATTCTTTTGGATTTGGTCCCTGGTAGTGCAAATAGGCAGGGACCAAAACCAATAGAATTTTCAAACCATAAGGACCAAATCCAATAGAATTTACAAACCATAGGGACCAAATTTGTAATTATTAAAGTTTAGGGACCAAATTCATAAAAACTCCCAAACCACAGGGACCGAATCCGTAATTTACTCATTATTTTATATCATATAAACAATAAAAGATATATAGTTGCTTCCACCCCGAGGAAATAAGACCATCTCGACAACTCCCTTGAAACGTAGTCCTTTGAAAACCCATCGTCAATAACTTCCCCTGAAAACCACTGCCAACATATTCATGTGAAAGCCCATTGTCGGTGATCAATTTCCCTTGAAAACCACTGTTGGTGTCTTTTATTGAAACCCTTCTTCTATTCTTTTCCTTGGCGCAACTGGGCCATCCTGGACTTGAACCAGAGACCTCGGCCTATTTCATCAGATTCGGGATGTGATATGGTTCCGAAGGATGAACCGGATATGGACAGTTCCAACAAGATTTCATTCTTGAACAAAAATCCATTTTTTGATTTATTTTATCTATTCCATGACCGGAACAGAAGTCAACTGACTCACATGGAATACGGGGTGAGTTTTCACCGAGCTCGTCCATCTATTTCATCCTTCGTTTGTCAAACCTATTTCGTCGGCCACCATACAAACCTTTTACCCCAACCAACATGCACCGGCCCTAGGATCTTACCTCAACTTTCATCGGCCCCAGGACCTTACCAAATTTCCCTTGAAAACCACTACTAGAGTAAGATTGGCTACATGAACTTGGAGCCTGTGTAGATGGTCACCTTGATCGATTAAAGTAACTTTGTCTAGATGAGTACTTGAGTAAGTTGGTGGGCGCACGATTATTAAATCATATAGCATACTTAGTTATTATAAGTGATCATTATAACCAAATTCTACGTCAATCTTAAAAATCCTCTGGATGGTATGTTGTTCTATTTGTCTCAACTCAAGGGTCTTTAGAGTTAGTTTGTCATTATTAGGATATCATATATGATTCTTCTTCCTTCATGTTCATCTTTACTTCTTTAAAATTGTTTTGCCATCTAGGAGCTCAAAGTTCTTCACCATTCAATGTTAGGACTTTACCAAACGTAATGGCCTAACATCAACAAACATGACCAAATCGGACAAATAGAATGTAGGATTAATATGATCGAGCAACTTAGGACAAAAGTGTCCAAATGTAAATCGCCAAACACAATAACAGAAGCAGTAAACATAGAAGACTTACATAATTCCACTGTCTATTAATTGAATAACTTAAGTCGACAAGGCCAATCATGTTTATCATGAATCAAACAATGGTTGCACACAAGAGAAACCAAAACTAACAACCAATAAAGTTACAATGAAGCACTCGATATGCTCTCGGAGGATATGTTTTCTCTCGATAAAAATCAAATGGATAGATAATGCCATGAACCAATTTATCATATCTATGCTTGTACGCAGCTTTGTAGTACGTATGATCTTGCTT
Source organism: Centaurea solstitialis (assembly GCA_030169165.1). Classification (NCBI taxonomy): domain Eukaryota; kingdom Viridiplantae; phylum Streptophyta; class Magnoliopsida; order Asterales; family Asteraceae; genus Centaurea; species Centaurea solstitialis. The sequence goes on along the minus strand of CM058044.1, from coordinate 62,955,018 downwards.
GGTTTCATTATTGACCACAAGCAACTTAAAACCAGATGTAACGAAACTCATTCTTGATCTCACTCGAGAACAAACAAAATCACCAAAAACACGTACCTTGATCTCACTCTCTTTAATTTCAACAACTATTAACCTTTACGCTGATTTTAAAAAAAACTTAAAAATGTAACAATGCAAGTTTTTTTTTTTTAATTTGGATACAAATTGTGTTTGCTAAGAAAGATGAGAAACACATAAAATTGGTTGATAAAAGTTAGGTACAAATCTATTTACCAAGTGCTTTGTTCCTCTATAACAAATGCTATAATGGGAATGAAAAAAGAATAGTAATCAATATCTTGACATTTCCTCAGATGAGCTTCTCTGGTTGTTTGAATCCACAGTAGAAAGTATCTGTGGCATTGACATCCCCCCAGATACCACTATTTCTGCACATTTTAAATACAAATTAATCAACCAACAAAACATACATAAATTCCATACCAACCATCAATCAATGTTATCATCAAACAAACTTACCGATTCCTTCACGAACAGATAAGTTCGGCCTCAAAACATCTTTTGAGTTCACTAAGAATATGTCGCCAATGTAAAGATGGTTCGTTGGGACATACACCGTGTATAGCTCCTCGTCCCCCGTATAATTCTATGTGAAAAGTTTTACCATCAAAATTCTAAACAAAAATATTTGTATTTTCGTCAAAGCCAAAAATGGAATAATATTTTTCTCAATCAGTGTTACAATGTTTCAAAACTTCCTCTTTCATACCAATTCTAACCGTTCAAAATGGGTACGAGATAGAAAATTATAAATTTTTAACACAGATCAAGTTCAAAGATCTTCATCACACTGAAAATATTTAAGAAAAGAAACTTTGTTGCATTTTCACCTAACATCAATTCCTACATTGTCATCGTCAAAGGGTACGTAGGGTATTTCACTAATGAATTGAATGGTGTATCAATTTTGGGGGAGAGGAAGGGATACTATTAATCAGAATAAAGGATGTGCACCTGGAGGATGACTGATGAAGTAATAAACCCAAATGCGTATTCGCCAATACGAGGATGTCTAATTATTGCAACTTCCTTGAAGGCTTGGGTGTTTTGATCTGCATTGTGAAATAATTAACAATTTTCAGACGATCAGTTGATTAAAATTTCGAGGAAAGTGAGACTAGGATTTACCTGGATTAATGGCCGAACTGATCTGCTTGGAGGCATTGTAGATATGACGAACAAACGGCATACGCTTGATGAACCATTCTCCCAGGCTCAGAACCGACGCACCCAACCATGATGACATGAACACCCCATCAAAAATATGAAAGTTATCGAGGTTATAAACCCCAGACCTATAAACATAAGTTGGAGGGTGTAGCAATGTAGATGATGCGAGACAATAAGTATTGAAATATATTTCTGAAAAGGAAGCACTCAACGTTGTTATATAAAGAATGTTAGTCTAGTCCAGCAAAATTTACTTCACAACTATGTTGTTACAGTGGTCAAAATACCAAATCCCAGTCAGTACTCCTGTGATTTGAAACAGTGGTTATCTGCAGAGGTAAAGCCGTAATATAGCGGTCCAAAAATAGCGGTTTATATAAATACTTAGAATTATAATATAGACGAAGGATCATGTGAGAAAAAGAGTTAAGGTCAGAAGCGTAAGAAGGGATCCAGACCCTTGATCACTTTTTAATCTCACCCCCAATCCATGAATTGCGCTTCTCAAAGGAATTGATCAGGTGCATCTCATTAGGTTGATCTTCGATTAGGACTCATCCAAGTGTGAAAATCCCTTCTTACGCTCCTCACCATAACTTCCCTTGTCACCAGAACTCAACCCTTATAACATATATATATATATATATATAGAGAGAGAGAGAGAGGAAAGTTCAATGTGAACCAACTACTTGTTGTGAACGTGAGGACAGCCGAGAGACGGACACATGGCGACTTTTGACGGGTACCCCCTCTGTAATTCAATGCCCCCCCCATGAATCGCATGAATCGGACTAGTCATCCGCCGTGGATCTGATGTGGCGCCTAGTCATCCGCCACGTGTCGCGCTCTCGGTTGTCCTCACGTTCACAATCAAAAAGTGGTTCACATTTGAACCCTCAACCCACCCCTATATATATATATATATATAGGGTTAGGTTCAAATGTGAACTCAATTTTGGTTGTGAACATGAGGACCACCAAAATCGGACACGTGGCGAATATTAATATCATGCATTATTCAGAGTGAATGAATGTGCCTAAGCTTTATTCACTCTGAATAATGCATGATATTCAGAGTGAATATTGCCACGTGGCACGATTCTAATGGTCCTCACGTTCGCAATGAAAAATAGGTTCACATTTGAACTTTCCTCTCTCTCTCTCTCTCTCTCTCTCTCTCTATATATATATATATATATATATAGTACAATATAAATAATTGTAATCGAGCCCAAGTCGTGGGTTGGGCCTAATTGAGCTCTAAATTGTGGAGGACGATGATGTTGAAAGTTAAACATGAAAACCTAAAACTAATCATATTCGTTGACCGGTAAAAGAATGTAATGTTGGATTAATTTATTTAAATTATCAAAATAAAACAAGTCCAATGTAAGTTGGTTACACGCAAAAAAAGCCCAACCGCAATTATCGGCACCAGTATTTGTGACCACGACCGCAAACCACTATTGCACCAATTTTAACAGCATAGCTTCACAAGAACAGCAACAGTGTTTGACTTCACACTTCAATTATTATATTTACTATACTTGAGATATGTAATTCAAAGTACCCTTGGAGGAGGCCAACTAATGGAATATTGTGCACCCAAATCAACGTTTGACGGGATACAAAATGAGGTCTACCAGGCGATCTTTAGAGTTGTGCATATCAAAAGATAAGTTGAAAGACATAAGATTATAGTGGTTTGGCCACGAGACAGATGGTGGCTGTGGTGAGAAGGGTCAAGGGGGGTGAGAAGAGAGGTAGGCCGAGGAGAACTTGGGATGAGCAACCGTGGTTAGACATGGCCTCCGACACAGTTCTTAGAGATGCAAGATTAGGGCACCAGATTACAAGTAGGGAACTTTAGCTAGCCTAGACAGGAGGAAGGCATCTAGAGAGGTAGCCAAAGGGGGTAGGGTTAGTGAGCCGGCTGTTAGACCGCTTGAGCCCTAAGATAAACCAAGGGGGATAATTCTTCCTGCTTTGGTTATGTTTTCTGGTACCTGCTTCTACTTGTATGTTTTCTTTGCTTGTCTGGTTGAATTATTTTTCAAATTTTAGAACTTCCTTTCTTGTTTTCTGACTTCTTTTTCATATGTTTGGCTAATGTTGTATTTCTGGAGAAAAAAAAAGGAGCAAGTTATCCTTTTTTTCACAATTTGCGCAAGTCGGGGATCTTAATAGAAACAGTTACTCTACCTTTTGGACTAGAGAACAAATCTGGGTACATCCCACCCCGCTCCCCAAGACCCCACCTCCAGGTGGGATATTCATTGGTTTAGTTTTCAAACCAACATTTAAAGTCTTTGTAAACATAACAAGTGTATATATAGACGAGGGGAGGGGGAGGGATTAAGTTCGAACGCAATAGTGAAATAACAAATTTCTGTGGTCAAAAGAGGGAACAGGTGCACAAAACCATGCAGAAAAGAATATGCATAATATGCTTACCAAATATGTCTATGCCTAGTTGATCATAGATTGGAGAGAAAAACCCGTCAACAAAATGTATAAACCACCATGTAATGTAGAAAGTAATAGCCATCGGTAGCAAGATGACACTGCAAAAAGGATAAAAGCAAAAAAGATGAGCTAAAAAAACCATAATTCTAAACAAAAACTGCCTGAAGATTAAACAGGAAATTTTTGCTAACCATCCCGTCATAAACTTTTTAGAAGCCCAACTCCTGACAACTTTGACGAGCGTCTACATGAAAATAAAAGTATATGCATATGTTGTTAGTACGGAGTCATACAGAACTACAATATAACATGTTACCATCTCTCACAGATGAAGAAAAATTGGAGTTCCACATTTTAGAATAAGTGGAAATCATTATTAACAAGATCATGGTGTGCGCATGTATCTTTAAGCTACAGCAACAAACCAAAACAAGAATAACGATTGAATTGATTACATTTAGATATATGATAATTGTGGTTTAAGATTTGAAGACCTAAAATTTTGAAATGTTGGATTCAAAAACTTAATCAAGTTGCAACCAGTCTGCAACTTCACAAATCCAGCTTAGAAGGAATTTGGTTATAGCAGTTAGCAGGTGAGAATGACAGCTATGTAGTCTTATCCTGTTTTATATATGTTTTTTTTCCTTCTTTAAAAGGGAATGTTTTTTCAATGCCTTGTACACAACACCAGTGGATGTAAGCTTGCTGACATACATAGATATCATGCTCTTTTTTCATTTGTTGCAACTGAAATCTGTGCAGAAGGGTTTGGAAAAGGCAAATCAAGTATTCAAGTACACAATAGCCCACAAGGAGCTCATCCCCAAAGAAATAGTAACTCTCACAATGCGACTGACAGACTCGAACCCTTGCCTATTTATGCAAGTAAGCCATTCTCCAGAACAAACAGTGTAATGCCCTAGAGGGAATTGTGTGTCTGTATAATATGGACTTCTCTTTTCCTTTTGAGGGTCTATATCATTAAGCTGCTGCCTATTGCAATATGTCAAAACTTAAAGATCTCATTTGCTCAACACTTGAATGAAGTGAAGCCGATTAAAACCAAACTAACCAGGCAGCTTATTCAGCACAACAAACAAACAAAAATTTTATTTGATCCATGCATATGACTTCATTCATAAAGTCAGCTTTATCCATACAAGACTTGATGAAAAAACAACCAAACATCCCTATGATCATAAGACATAATCAAGCTGAAATAGAACATGACCTGTTCCAAATCCTGGATGGGTTTAAACTTTAAATTCATCTTAAAGTTTGATGTACCATTTTGTCCACAAATAAGACATCTTTGTGAACCAATTATTTCTTATTTCATGACTACCAGATTCAGTCTAAACATCCCTAGTTCATTCCATTCCATTCCATCAATGAAACCTAGCAGAGATATCACATCAACCCCAAATCTAAAACCCCAATCAACACTACTTTGACTTTCAAAATCCAACATCCAATTCATCAAACTAAACCACAATATCATCCAACTTCTAACTGAAAACACAATTAAGCAACCAAATCAAGGCAAACACATAAAAATATCATAGAATCAGAGAGAAAAAAAAAAGTAAAAAACCTCACGACCGGCGTTATGAGAAGATGAAGCTGAAGAACAAGAAGGTTTTGAAGAAGCGGCATCATCATCATCATCAACAACGGTGTTGTTAGCAACTGGTATAAGAAGCTCCCGATCTCTTTCTCTGCTAATCGGTAATTTCTCATCCCCCATTGCGATAAAATCCCTCTAAACCCTAGCTTCCAAATCACAAACTGTGAACTAAAGTATGCTATTATTGTTCTACTTAAATACACACTGGAATCTGAATTGAAAATTTTGAAATCGACTGTAAATCCAAGGCAGCTGCGAAGAATTCGAGGATATTGTTGTATGTGATGGTGATGATGATGATGATCAGATTAAAATTCGTATTTTAAACCCTAGAAATATATACATATATATGTATATATAGATTCTGCAATTTAGGCACAATGTTTGATTGGGTTATGTTTTTATAAAGGGGGCGGTTGTGAAATGAGCTGTGTCTAATCATATAATGCCAGCTCTTACCTTCAATATTTATAAGATTTATCCTTTGACTGTTGTTTTATGTCAGATCTAGTCCCTAACTTTTGACAAGTGTGTCAAATTTAGGCCTTGTAAAATACCTTCATGTTTATTCAAGAAAAGAAAGAATAGCATAAAAATTAGTAAGGAAGTCCCAAATGCCTAAGCTTGGTAGTGTCCATAATCTTGAAAGCTTAGTTTAAGATTCTAGTGAAGATAAGGAGCAAATTTTCTTCATGATTGTTTTTGGTTTTTAAAATCTTTTAGTGTAATTGGTACTTCTAATTTGGAATAGATAAAAAGCTTGAATAGTCATTATTTCAAAATCTTGAAAGATACTAGCTTTTTCAAGATTCTAGCTTTGCACTCACTAATACTATAAAACAACCTTCTTTTTGTAATTGTTTTCGGTTTTTAGATTCTTTGGTCAAGCTAGGAAGTGTAGGATCCATAGTCTTGGAAGATCCTATCTTTTCTTACTAATTCTAGCATTGTGTTCACAAGTATTGTTTCTAGTTGCAATGTGAGTTGATAACCCTAATTTCTTGGTATTATTTGTTGTCTTTTAAACCCATTTTCACTCTTTTTATCCATCCTAATACTTATTTTCACTTGCTAGTTGTTTTGCTTACTTCCTGGGATACCAAGTACTCCTTACCTTTTCAGTACTTTCTAAGTTTCTAGTACTTTTTACTACATTTCTAACTTCTTACTCTCTTTAAATTTCTTGTCTTATGCAATTTAATTTCTGCATTTCCTATCTTTGTTATTTATATTTCAAGTTATTTAATTTAGAGTTTTGGTCTTTGTGGTTTATTAAAATCACACTATGCGTCCCTAGATAAAAAATAATTATGAAAAACGTCTTTGTGATTTACATTTTCACACGCCTTTGGTCCCTAACTCTTAACATCATTAAAAAGATATGTTAAATAAGTTAAATCTAGTCTTTTACTCCCTCCGGTGAAGTCTCTAGCTACTAACTTCGGCCACGATTAAGAAGATGTTATCTATATGCTTAATGTAGCCTCTATTGGAACTTTTTTACTTTTAGCTCTTGTTGAATCAAATTTAAGAACAAATATTCAAGAATGAAAATACCAATCAAAAATAGAAACATTGATCCAAAGAACAAATTAAGATGACAAACATCAATAGCAAGTTTATATAAACTCATTCAAAATACTTGTAGTACAAAGCTATACAAAATCAAATCCCTAAATCAACCACAGATCTCTAAAATCAGAACTCTAAATGAAAAGATTAAGGCTTAGATCTCTTTAACCAAAAAAATAAACACATATCTCAATATACAAAAACATGATATGTTCGTCGACGGAGATGTGCTAGAAAATCGGATTCATGAACACAGATCTCAATATATAAAAAGATACTTCAAAAACCAGATCTTCAAAATCCCACAACGTATGTTGCTTCAAAACCCATATCTTGATCTTGGAAAGTAGAGCTTCAAAAACTATGTCTTCAAAAGCTTAGAACTCAAAAACTCGGCACTAGAGTGGGGATAACTAGAAAGGGGGAGGAGTAACAATGGAGTCACAATGGGGCTTTGGTTGTTGACGGAGATATGTTAGAAAATTGGTAAAGGATCTAGTCGTGGGTTTCACGTTCTTACGACTTTGGCTGAGTAACAACAACGATTGTGGGTTACACGGTATCGGTGATGGCAGGCAAAGGAGAGAGCGACATGATAGAGTAGATGGAGGATGGTTTCTGAACCGGAGGAGGTGTGGTTGGTTGGTGGTTTTGTGAGTTTGTTGACGGTCATAGCCGGAAGAGATAGATGGGAGGCAATGTGTTGGCAAGGATGGATGGAACTCGATTAGGAATTTAGGGTTATACATTTTTATAAAAAATTAAAAACTAAAATAATAATAATAATAATAATAATAATAATAAATATCATTTTTTATGAAGAAAAAAAAAAGGAATATAAGTAAAATGACTAACATGCCCCTAATTAAACTACTAAACAGAATTATTTAATGGTGTTAGGATAAAGGGACCAAAGACGTGTGAAAATGTAAACCACATGAATATTTTCCATAATTATTTTAAATTAAGAACGCACAAATGGTTTTTTGTATAAACTATAAGGATCAATCATGTAATTTACTCTTCAATTTATTTTATTTTCCATTCCCATTATTTGTATTTCAATTCTTATATTTATTTTCTACATCTTTATAATTTACAATTCCAGTCCTTACATCTTTCGAGAGAAGAATTCAAACAATGATGGGGTAAATCACCTTAGCTTGGGGTGTAAGGAAGAGTTAAGAGTGCACATTTGTGAAAGTATTTAGATATATTAACATAGTGGTCTTACTTAACTATTTAATTCAGGTTATCAAAGTTTCATTGAAGATTACATTTAATTAACTGACAACTAATTTTATGTATGAGAAAATACATGAAATTTCAGAGTTAAGATAAATGAAGAAAACCTAAAGTAATAGGAGAATGATATACATAGCTTTAGCATCTGACAATTACTATACTCCTATAGTGTAAGATGGTAACACTATGTTTGTTTTATGATTCACGACGTCTAAAATAAATGATATCATATGATAACACATAAGCATGTGTGTACTCTTAGGAGACCATCTAACCTATTAGTTGATATTGTAGCAGTACAATAGGACTACTTTGTGTTGCTATATGATTGTAAAGGTATTGTTGCATCTTTCTACCGAACCACTGCTTTTGGTCTTAACAAACCCTTGTACTTTGGGTTTCTATCTGATTAAATTTCTAAACAACAATACCCCCCCCCCCTCCCCACACACACACACATAGAGGTTTCTTTAAATTCGTCATCTAAAATTGATTTTTAAAGATTGGATTTCTGAAAGCCTTTTACAACCCCTTCTATGTGGTTCAATATCTTGTTTACTGTTATTATTTGTTACGAGATGATAATAGACTAAGGTGTAAATTTGCACTAAGTTCTATTTTAAGTAAATCTACAAGGTTGTATAAACCACTCAACATATAGCATCTATACAAAATAGATCATAAACTATCTTGAGACATTTTTTGTTCAAAGATACGAATAAGCCAAAAATCAAGAAAATCAAGGCCTTCCTTTTGTTGCTTCAGTACAAACATAAGATCCCGAAACAAAAAAAATTAGTTTATGTTGATCCAGCTCTCCTAAGACTGGTGAAATAATGATGATCCTGAACTTACTTAGTGTAAATACTTTGTTCATGCTCAAGCTTGAGGAATTATCATCGAAAATGTTCTTTGATAGTTCTTGCAAGATCAAGTTTCACTTTAACAATTACATATCGACATCACGGAATTATTGAGTCTGTTTAGTATCCCTGATAGGAGATATTAAGAAATGAAGTATCATCCCTAAAGACAAAGAAGTCAAGCAACAAGAACCATCGACGATGTCAAAGAAGTAGTTGATGATAGAGTCGAAGTCGCTCGTGATCTGAAGACGGATTTCAGTGATAGTTGTTTGACTACTCATGCCTGACGATCCAAAGGAAACAAGCCTCAATGACCGCTGATGTCTCAAGGACCAGCGACCTCTATTCGCTGATCAAAGGCTTATCCCTGAAGACTTCCATATTTGTCTTATTGTCTTAAATGCACAAAAAGGACTATCATGCTTTACTGACAAAGTACAAAAGGGCGTTCTAAACATTGTTTCCTCCGCACTTATCAGCCTCCAAAAGCAACTATTTGCCTTTTACCTTCTATGCTTTCTTACGCATAGGTATATTAAAAGAGCAAATAGTACACAAGGTCCACTAGATACACTCATACACAACACGTGTAAAAGTGACCTTACCATGCATTTAATGCATGCAGTATATATAGAGACCTTGGACGTGTTCTTCATACACATCAGTTCCATATCTTCTATATATTGAGTCATTTCCTTCCCATCTTATCTATCTTTAGAGATCTCACTAGTGCATATTGAAGGCTTTGTGTCACGCTTAAGATTGTTTAGATTAGGTTTATACCTTTTTCTATTCTCGCAACAGTCTTTGTAAATTCAATTTGTATTTAATACAAAAGAATTTAGAAGTGAACTGATTTGGTGTAATTGTATTCAACCCCTCCCCCCCTCCTTCTACAATTCCTTGTTATTTGAAGGTCACCAACTTGGGACCAACAGTTTCCTTTAAATAAAAGATGACTACCTAGATCAGAAAAGGTGAAATTGATGTATGTTTTCGAATAACAGTATCAAAAACTAAAACTCCTTGGATCCACTTAAATTAGAAGAAGGTGAAAAGTTTGACAATAGGAGGGAAGGTGATGCTGCAATAAAAGGGTTCATATTAGTTGTGATAGAGAAGCTAAATAACTAGTTTATAAATTGGTCATGAAACTAGTATGAAAAATTTTACATCATCTTTATATCATTAGTTTTACTTTTTTATATGAATAGTCGAATACTGATAATGTATTTTTTGTCAAATTCTAATCAAATATTAACCACCATTCTGGCATGACAAGTATGTGTTTGCAATTAATGTATACATATGTAGATATCAACATGGGACTTCATGTTTCGTCTTTATTGATGGGACTGATTCGTGCTAAAGAGAAGTATTATTGCATCTTCATTATTCTATGTGAAAGATGAAATCAATTCTTTTAAACATGTGTCATAAAACAAATAATTAACAAAAGGTGAAATTGTTTCATAAATTTACTTTTATGATTTACCACAATGATTTTCATCGGATGGTTCATTGATCAGTTCTTGTATAACTGGTATCATGTTATCACCTATTAAATATCTAACTGTTTATATACAAACTTTTACTTTAGTTTTATGAGCTCATGTTGGTTTTTGGTTTATAGTATAAACTATTTTGACAAAAATATCTCACATGCATTTATATTTTGTGCATTTTTCCTTCGGCTACATGTGGATATTTATGAAGTTATATTACAAATGTATTCTTAATAGGTTCAAAAACCATACGTTTAATTGGATCATTAAAGCGTTTATGTAACTTTTATGTATATCTTATAGTGTGTTAATCACATGTTCATCGTATACCCCTAGCGTGGCTGGCCATATAAGTTTATGGATCCGTCGCCATCTAGAGCTCCCTTCCTTCCATCTATGCTAACTATATGTCTACTACCTTAATCTTATGTTTCCAAGAGCTCCTATCAAATGTCATGTTTTTAGAAATGCTTAAAACCTCCATGTCCATTATTAGTTGTTCATCCCCTATTCTCCTCGGTTTGTCCTTTCTCCGTTCCCTCTTGATCGTCCTGTATTCTACCTTGCTTACCAGAAACACTATCTATCTCTTGCAGAAGTTTCCAGATCACAAAACTCTTCCCTCTGTCAACTTATTAGTAATAGACGTGTACAACTTTTAACTCCTCTCCAATAATATCACTCGGTATCCTGTCAAACATTCTTATTTCAGCAACTTCCAACTTGAGAGTCTTCTTTTTTGTCCAACACTCTACTCCATACATAGTTGGTCTGATCATCATTCATGTTGTTACGCGTTTGTGGTTTGCTTGCAAAAGAGACGAAATATGAAAATTGAATACACACAAATTGTGTTTTACATCAAAATCAAATTACAATAAGGAACTGAACTTAGTTGTCTTTAAGAAAAGGTTGTAAGCCAGTGCTCTTTTAATCTATTCTATAGTGTTATTTTTCAAAAAAATTAATATATATATATAATATATATAGAGAGGAATAATCAAATGAAAACCCATTATTTGTCGAAAACTTGATGACCAATCTTAAGCCCTAGATTTGTTTAAATCAACGGTTATTAATAATGATGGGATATTTTGTAAGGTTTTCAAATTCACACCTGATTTCACTAGATTGTAAACACATAAGGACATTTTAGTAATTTTAAATCAAAATCCTTTCCATATTTTTAATCATGCAGCTCATAGGAAAAACCAACCCTATAAATCTTTTCACATCTAAAACTCTTATCTGCAACTCACGTCTTCCCCACTGCCGCCGGTACCCACCATAACCGTCGCCGGTACCCACCATAACCGCCGACGGTACCCACCATAACCATTGCCTGCACCGCCATGATCGGACGTACTCGTTGCCGCCGTTAGTCTGCTGGTGGATTCGTCCATAGACCACGATCAACGATGAGAAAACGAATGAACGACTCCGGCAACATCAACCAGCACCATCGCGAACCTCACCATCTTCCAGATCTATCATCACCGCCACCACGTCCACCACCACCGCTGCAAATTCCGATGACCTCACCATCGTCACCGACTTCTAGATCTGTCACCAACTTACCACCGTACAGATCTGCAAATTCCGGCGACCTCACCGCCGTCATCGACCTTACCGCCGCCACCACCACGTCTTCCACCACCACCGCGTCTGTCACCAACTCTGACGACGTCCAGATCTGGTAATTTCTCTTTTTCACTATAAAACCCAATTTCTAGGGTTTTTTGATAGCTATATATTTTTGTTCAAAATAATGAGTTTAAAGCCACACTTTTCTCCTTAATTTGTGGCTAAATTATTGGGTTAACACTTGTTTTATTATCTTAGGCCCAAACTAAGAAGATGAAAGAAAAGCCCAAAAGGATGATTTTAAGATGAGCAGGAGCATATATTTCGAAATCTTTATGAAGTGGGGGCATAGTTTCTGATACAATATGAAGCTGAGCATATGTTTCAAATGGGTTCTGGAAGGCATACGAATTCAAATAGCGTAAAAGTGGAGCATATTTCTCAAATGATGCTGATGAAAAGGGGCTTACGTGATTTTTCAAGAAAATTCAGATTTTTGGGACGCGAGGGTTCAAGCCTCGTCCCAAGTCTCGCTGGCTGCTGTTTTGTCTCAAAGAATTCGATTTCAAGTGGGTTCAACCCACATACCAAGTCCCGAGAGCCAAAATTGAGGACCGATTTTGCCATATCTTCAAAATTGAACGGTTTTTTGTGCGAGAGGGGTATAAAAGCCGATGGCAACAACTCAATTGAGGGGGATCGACCTGGAGGGAAGCGATTGGAAGTAAGAACCAATTGGGAGCAATTTCTCTTCAACAATTCTATCTTAGGTTTTGGTAATTTCTTTTCTTTTTGTAGTTGTAACCCTAGTTTTCCATTCTGACATTAATTTAATTTGATTTTGGTGTTTGTTACTTTGAGATTCCATTGTAATCGTTTGGGACAAGCTTATTTGCTTGATTTCTATGTTAATGTCATTCTCTTTTGAATTATTGATTAACTTGATCAATTAATTGATTTTCTTTTGAGAAATAGCTAATTAGAAACCCTAGATACGTAATAGTCTTGGGATTTTGATAAAGTAGCATTAGAATCCACTTGATTTCAATAAGTTTTTTTTTTAGATGGGTTCTTGAAATCTTGCAATCAAGGCTCTAGTAAGCCGAGCTTATGAGCTTATTGTCTTGAATTGGTGTTTTTCTCAAACATAAAGCTAATCGCACCTAGGAGTTTAAGAGCTTGTTTAAACTCTTATTTGTGGTTAAGATTTGGTTAAAGAGCTTGTTTTAATCAATGTCTATCTAAGGAAAAACATAGGTTGTTAGAGCTTGTTAACGACTATAACCAATTTGGGTTTGTGCTTAATGTTTACGTTTTGGAATCGATGATAAGTACTAGCATCTTAATCGGAATTAGACTAATGTTGGATTTTATTTAATTCTTTGTTTTATCTAACTTTAATCGTATGTTTAGTCTAGTTACTCAAATCCATCCACCCCCCCCCCCTTAATTTAGTCGTTAAAAAGTGTAGAAGCCGAATTTTAGTCACGACCAATCTCTGTGGATTCGACCCGACTTAGCGCTATTACAAATTAGTTTGTAATTAGTCGTTAGTTGGAAAACTTTTATTATTTGACGGTTTCGACACCCGTCATTTTTTGAGATTTTTTTCAAAATTAGGTTGGTTTGATTCAAGTTTGAAGATTGTTTCTTTATAAAAGTTGTTTGTAATCTTGATTTGAGCAACATATCTTAATTTTAACATTTTTTATGAAGATTTTAGGAAATTATTCTTGAAAAATTAGGGTTTTTGAAGTTGTGTTCTTGAAGATTCATCCTATGTTCTTGAGTGTTTATCATTTTCGTTTTTGCAGATTCATCATGTGTTCTTGAAGGCTGAAGTGGACAATGATGTGAAGATTATTGGTTGAATTTAAATGTAAATATACATTTGTTTGTATTCATTAGATAAATTTAAATGTAAATGGACAGTTGGTTTTGTATTCATTAGATGAATATAAGTGTAAATGGACATTTTGTTTTATATTCATAAGTTAAATTTATGTTTGTATTCATAAGATGAATTTATATGTAAATAGACCTTATTTTTGGATTCGTATGAGTATGAAGTTTCATGTAGTGAATCGAAGATTCATCTAGTGAATATTCATAAGATGAATATGAAATTTCATATTATGAATGAACCGTGAACTTTTTTTGCAAAATGACGATCATGCCCTTTATACCTATTTTCAGATCAAAGGCTTAGATTGGTCCTCAAGTTTTTACAAATTATTTGGTTTTATCTAGAAGGCCCCTATATATATATATATATATATATATATATATATATATATATATATAGGGGTGGGTTCAAATGTGAACCACTTTTTGGTTGTGAACGTGAGGACAACCGAGAGCACGACACGTGGCGGATGACTAGGCGCCACGTCAGATCTACGGCGGATGAATAGGCGCGATTCATGGGGAGGGCATTGAATTAAAGGGGGGGGACCACACTCAAAGCCGACGTGGCGCCTAGTCATCCACCACGTGTCGAGCTCTCGGTTGTCCTCACGTTCACAACCAAAAAGTGGTTCACATTTGAACTTTCCTCTATATATATATATATATAGAGAGAGAGAGAGAGATGGAGATGTAGTTAAAGTCGAGTTGACCTTGAAGTGGATGCCACTCCCACGCTTTCTGAAAGAACATAGCCGACCTAGCAAACAAACAACTCTTGTTTTATTATCTCTGTCTATTCTTTTACATTCTTTAACAAAAAGAAAAAGAAAAAAACATGCACCCACGTTCAACAACAACAGAAGGTGCACCAAAACCCTTCTCATAAATTCTCACATTTTTTCCCTAAAAGCAAAAAACAAACTTATTATTTTCAAGAAGCTCTCAACTTTAAACCATGCATCATGCTCTAGAAATGCACAAATTTGGCTTTTTCATACAAGAGAAAACAGCCAACATTCCATCATACAACCTCCTCTTCCATAACTACAATGTATGCATCTGAATAACCAGTTAGCTTAAAGCCTCAGTCTTTAAGATACCAAAGTCTCAACTTCAGTGCCCCTATCAAAAACCATGTCTTCTAAACAGGAAGATCCTCCCGTGGTCAAGCAAACACCGGATTCTGGTAAGTTTTCTTCTTTCTTTTAATGGTTTTATGTTGAATACCGGAAGGAAGCTATCATTTAATTCGATTTTATATTTTGTTTTGTTAATTTGTAGAGATGGAACAGATGAAGGAAATATTCACGACCCTCCTGCTGGGAGAAGATATGTCGGGTCGTGGCAACGGGATCTCGTCAGCTTTGGCTTTATCAAATGCAATTACAAATCTTGCTGGTAATTCCTCATGTTTTTCTTTTTCAACCACAACTACAACAATAAACACTTTAAATTTCTCTGCAGCTTATGTCTTTGGAAGACAGAATAAGCTGGCTCCAATTCCACCAGATAGAAAAAGAAGATGGCAAAAAGAAGTCGATTGGCTCCTATCCGTCACCGATTACATCGTTGAGTTCATCCCATCTCAACAGAGAGCCAATGATGGATCAAATATAGAGGTAAATATATCAGAGACTAATCTAACAGGGTTTCACATATTCTGACATTTCTGATTATGATTTTGTAGATTATGGTGACACAACAACGAAGGGATCTGCTCATCAACATCCCTGCTTTAAAGAAGCTCGATGCGATGCTCATTGTAACAATATTAATACCTATCTAATAAAGTTAAGCTTCAATTTGATTCAAGTAATGATAATATATAGATCATGTTTCAGGGTTGCCTAGAAAGCTTCAAAGATCACAAGGAATTCTGTTATGTTTATAAGGATGCAGATGAATCTGAA
Source organism: Centaurea solstitialis (assembly GCA_030169165.1). NCBI lineage: Eukaryota > Viridiplantae > Streptophyta > Magnoliopsida > Asterales > Asteraceae > Centaurea > Centaurea solstitialis. Next base: position 62,939,102 of record CM058044.1, on the reverse strand, counting down.
AAATGGTGGCTACCTACTGTCAAGGTTGTTCCAGGAGGGCTCTCAGATGAATCAAGAAAATGGATGCAACATCAGAAGGACTGCTGCACACAAGTCCTTAAAGCTTCCATGGCCATCAACGCTCAGATTCTATCGGAAATGGAGATCCCAGATACCTACATAGATAACCTCCCTAAGGTATCAATATAATAATCTTGAAATTTTCTTTCTAATTAAGCACTCGGGCTGGCTTCACGATTTGCCACCTAATTTATCTGCCTCCTTGACAGAATGGTAAAACTAGCCTCGGAGATTCAATCTACAAGACCATTACAGATGAGTATTTCGACCCTGGAGAAATCCTAGGGACCGTTGACATGTCATCAGACCAAAATGTGCTCGATCTCAAGAACAGATTGGAAGCTTCAATCGTCATATGGAAGAGAAAGATGAACCAGAAGGAAGCAAAATCTTCTTGGATAAGTATGGAAAGAAGAGAACTCTTTGAAGAGCGAGTTGAAATCATTTTACTACTTCTCGAACAGAGATTCCCAGGACTTCCTCAATCGTTTCTAGAGATTAGCAAAATCGAGTACAACAGAGTACGATCACGAAAACCCATCTTTTCTTCTCTTTTTTCTTGACAAACTAACGTGTTTTTTAAAGACTATAACTCGTGGTTTTCTGAACTATGTAGGATGTGGGTCACTCTATACTCGAGAGCTATTCGAGAGTGTTAAAGAGTTTGGCAAACACAGTGATGAACCTCATAGAAGATGTACTCTATGCAGATGAAGTGGCACATAATCCATCATTGGAGTTGACCAAGAAGAACCGGTCAATGGATCCTGTAGCAGCATCACCACGAGCCATATGGGCACTCGATCGAACTCCGGGTCACACTCCTAGAGGAACTCCTAGGTCAATGACACCATCAGATTCCATGGGGAGGGGTAAGGATCGAGGAGAAATGGAGACGAATGGCAACTCTAATCATGACTTGATGGAGATTAGGATCAAACCTGCTAAAATTTTGACAAAAGCAAAGATGTCATACCTTGAGAAGCTTGAGGCTTATGGATTACGAAGCCCGACCGCCCGACATTAACGGCTGGCTTGCTAACTGTTAGAACAAGAAACACCACATGAATGGCGAAAAGAATAGGACTAGCGGAGAGAATATTGTGATGTAGTGAATGTAAATAAAATAGCATCCCTTTTTCTCTACATGATTAAACGAGAGGGATGAATTGTGTTACGGTTTCAAGATTTTGTTCTATTATCTACCTATCGCTTGGGTGATCGATGCTGGTTAGATTGGTTTTAGGTTGTAATTGTATTCGACCTTTTGTTTCCATAATGAAATTGTACGTTATGTATCTACATTCACAAAGCAAATCAGCAAATAAACATGTTGACAAGTTTAAGTTCTGAAGTAAAATTCAAATGTACATACGACTCCCGCAACATGCCAAGAAATGCCCGGTTGCAACTCGAATGGAGGAGATATGCGTCAATTTGTATCGAGTCCCATGGAATGTCTAGCAAACCGAAGTCCCTCTCAACACTCGCACCCTGATGATCTTTGTTGTTGCCCATTTGCCACATCGATTGTGTCAGGAAGGTAGCTTCATCCACAACAAAAAGTGGGAAAAAACAATCTTTAGCTTTCTCGTTTACATAATCCGACATGACTAAGAAACTTTCTAAGGCTAAATTTCTTTTGTTTAATACCATTTTCTTCTATTTTATTAAGCAACAAGACCCACAATCATATCTTCATTTTGCGAGAAACAATTAAGGAAATGGATATGTTAAATGACCAAAATGAATAAAAGCTTACATTTCTTCCTCGGGTTCATTTTTTAGAGCATTTTTGGCAATGCACTCAAACGCAGCATCAACATTAAAACCTTCCTTTGCAGAAGTTTCAAAGTATGGAATATTTCCTTTTGAAGCACACCATGCTCTTGCTTTCTTCTCCGATACCTGGAAAATAGGAATGAGATAAAAGATCTTGATGCATACACTAAAAACTGAACGAACTAAAAGAAGAAGCTTGACAGTCTAGTATGCAATGCCAGTTGAAACAACTAGACAAAGATCTTGAAATCGACAAGCATACAACTTCCTTTATATTTGGAACCAGGAACCAAAGAGAGCTTCAACCCACTGCTCCAAAAAAAGCTACATTTTAGACAATCAATAGGGTTATTTCCAAGTTTCAAATTCTTTTTTAGGGTAAATTACATATTTGGTCCCTGTGGTTTACACTTTATTGCACTGTTGGTCCCTATTTTGAAATATTTATGAAAAGGGTCCCTGTGGTTTATACTATATTGCACCGTTGGTCCCTATGGTTTACACTATATTGCCCTGTTGGTCCCTATTTTGCCAATAGGGTTAGGGACTAATAGTGCAATATAGTGTAAACCACAGGGACCAACAGCGCAATATAGTGTAAATCACAGGGACCAATAGTGCAATATAATGTAAACCATAGGGACCTTGTCCATAATTATTTTAAAATAGGGGCCAACACTGCAATAAAATGTAAACTATAGGGACCAAATATGTAAATTACCCTTGTTTTTAATTCTAGACTTTTCAAGGAAATATTATGTCAATTATTACAAATTGAAATTTATGCATGACAGCCCTAATATGCGGTTTTAAATTTCTTTTATTGAACATGAGTATAAGGTCCTTCCCAGTTTCAAATCTTGAAGCAGAACTGATTGATAAAAGTTAGCGGTCACTGTTGATGAACTTAAAAGTAAAATGATGAGAAGAAAAAACAATGATCATCTTACCACTCGACTATTGCCTCCATCCACATCTACCTTGTTCCCCAATACGACAAATGGGAAGTTTTCTGGGTCAGAAGGGCTGGCCTGAATTATGAAAACATGTTTAGTTAACAACATATAAGACGGGTTAGAACTTAGAATGTGTGCTAATGTGCTAGAGAATGAGGACTATCACCTGAATTAAAAACTCCTCCCTCCAATTGTCAAGGTTATCAAATGACTTCTTGACATTCACATCGTACACAAGGACACAACACAATCTGCACCACGGTAAAATGCCACACCAAGGCTTTGGAATCTTTCCTGTCCTGCTGTATCCCATATCTAAAAGTACAACACATATAAGCTCCATGAATGTAGTACATACACATGAATGCTCCTTATATGATTTCGTGATCAAATACAAGGAGAGTAACTAATTTAGACTTCCGATGCAAAGATTCATGGAAGAAACACAGAGAGCAAACAACTGGAATATATTTTCAATTCATGCAAGCTAATTCACATATAAAGTGACAGACTTAAAAACAAGATCGCAAACTGAAATTCCTAAGAAATCAACCAAAAAACTACTAAAAGATAAAAAGGGCATAACAGAACAAATAGATGTCATCAGCTTTCCGACGAGGATGACGATGCCACAAAAAATTTGTATCAAACAAGTAAAGAGAATAGCAAACTATTAGAATAGTAGAATACAAAGTAATAGCAAAGAAAACAGCCGGTTGAAGAGAGTCAATCCATTCAAGAGTCTGAAGCAAGCAAATTAAGGCCATGCATTTCTTTCTATTCATTGTCATGAAACAACCGCATCACTGGGACATCATTATGTCCCACTCATTGAGCAAATGTGGTTTTTTCAGCATTTGTACCTTAAATCACTTCAGTCCATGTTCATCATTATGTCCCACTCATACAAAATTTCAAATAGAACTAAGGAATGAAAACTATCAGTTATATGAATTTTTCTTATGGCAATGAAAACAGATTATACTTTACAAAATGGCTTGTATCTTTATTGTAGCTCAATTTAAGAAGGAACCACTAAGCAAGTGCATATACACATCTTAGGTTTTAATACAGATAAAATCCATGATAATTTATAAAGAGAAGATGGTTATATTTTATTACGAATAAATTGCTTGTATCTAGGAAACCAATTCAACCTTATCATGATTCACAATAGGTGACTGAAACAAGTTTATCTCACAAATTCACCTGCACAATGTCAGGCGGGGACTTCTGTCTTTATGAAATTAAAGCTAAGCAAAACCTTGAAGAACTCCACGCAAAATGAGTGTTAGCTTATCCACCAGCAAGGGAGAATTTAAGGTTAGCTTAGGTAGGTCCCGGGACCTACCTAATATTTTTATTTGTATTTGAAGTTGTATAGAAATTTTTTTGGGACCTACCTTAAAAAGTTTAGAGGAACTACCTTAAAAATTTATTTCGCAGCTTAAGAGAAACAAAGACTCAAGTGGTGTGTTGGAAAACATCCCATGTTATATAAAAGAGGTCATAGGTTCAATTCTTTTTGAGCACATTATAATTTTTAATTTTTTTTTTTGTTTAAGGCCCAACAATTTTAAGTCTGTCCCAAAAACTAAACAAAAGAAGCCACACTAATAAAAAAACAAAAGCACGGCTGTAAGGTTTGATTTTTAATTTTAACGACCCAATAAAAGTATAGTTGACACTTTTATTTTTTTCGCCTAAACTTAATTTGGGAACTACGTGCTTTTGAGTTCTAGATTCGCCACCACCAGCAGCAGGTAGCTTTGCCATATGCCACTGATTTTAGGTAAAGCTTACTATATTCTCCAATCAATGTTGTACAATGACAGAATCTATTGTACTCGTGAAGTTAACTTCTTGAATGAGGTGATTTTCTTTTTCTGAATAGAAGTATACTTATAGAGAGAAGTGTTATTTTACTTCTAAAAGGGACCAAATATTTTGTGAACATCATAAAATGGGAAGTTTTAAAGAATTGAGGGAATAATAATTACAAGGATGATGATCACTCCTTCATCAGCACATATGGAAAATCGGAAATTTGGTTTAAGCTAACAAGAAATTTTGTTTTGGTACGGACCAAGAGAAATTATGGCAAGAGCAAAAAAGCTTTCCTAATCCATATATTAGGATTGTGGATTAATACCATCGAAGAAATGGGATGTCAAAAACCTGTAAATGAGATAAATGGAACTAGTAATTTAATAAATAATGATGATTGTCTTAACTCTATGATAAATTTGAAGGGCGCAATAATCATATTGCAATCTTAACCGTGGTTTTAGAAATCGTTTGAGGTGTACGCCTCGAGGCGAGGCGACCCAAACCCGCACCTAAGGCTGTGCCTCTTGCTCTTCACGCATTTTTGATTATTTATTCATTCGAATTTTTCGCCTATTTCTATATTATTTATTTTCGAGACTACTGCTCTGCTCCCCAAAAAAAAAAATGGAGACTTGTTCTTGCTCTTCCACACTCTCTCTGAACATCCAAGGAAACACTTTGTGCAAACACTTCCTTTCCAACCCTTGAAAAGGCAGGAAGCCTCTTTTTTATAATGTGCCATATCTTCTAGTGTATCTACTATTTTAGGTCATGCACTATCTAGGATTTATCAAATCATAATGGTATTCTACAAGTAAACTACTATGCTTGTGGGATCATAGTGGTACCTTCTTAGATCCAATAAACATGTGCACCATCACAAAAAAGAAAGCAAGAGACGCAAAGATAGTGCATAATATGTAGTCTACACATGCAACTTCCATAGAGATGTAGTAAAAATCTGGTCATGAAACACAATGAACATGTCGTAGAAAGAAAAACAAATTGACGTCGTATGAGATGAACATAAACAAAAAATGCAAAAAGATGCTGCGAATGAATTATACCTGCAATGTGAAAAGCCTGTCCTCAAATTGAACTTCTTTAGTTAAGAAATCAGCTCCAATAGTAGCTTTGTACTGATTACTAAACTTTCGATTCACATATCTAGATTAGCAAAACTTAAGGGCAACATCAATAACACCCCACATTTCCATATTTGACAGCAAGCCCAGTTCTGATAGACTGCAGAATTTATATGAATACACTTGAAAAGTTAGAACCATCAGCATACTAAGGATTTAGGCATTGTTTGGTAAAAATAAGCTAGCTTATAAGTCACCATGAGCTAGTTTTTTGAAAAACTACTCTCGCTTGCGTTTTGGTGACTTATGGGACTTATGAGACCTTTTATTTTTATTTTTCCAAATATACCCTTCTACTTTTTAAGTTACCAATTTTTAAACACGTTTTTTTTTGTCATTTTACAGTCATAAGCTACCTTATCAGCTAGTTTTTGCCAAAAGCGTCTTATTCATCATCTAGCTTATCAGTCATCAGCTAACATATCCGTCATAACCTAGCTTATCAGCCAGTTTGTCAAACATAGCCTTAATCTAATGAGGAATCTTTTCCCAAGAACTTTAATTCCATATAACCACTGCATGAATTAGATAAAATACCCTACCAATTCATACTAAACGAACTATAATTTGCATAATTGAAGGATACTGATTCATAAGAGATGTCTTCCCAACCCTGCAATCAATCAATCATTCAACACCAGAAACAGTTTAATGCACCTTAAAATCACTCTATCCAATCCATTATCAATCAAAAAATTAAGTAGAATTAAAAGATTAAGAGAGAGATATAGAGACCCGCTATCGCCGAGAATTATGACCTTTAGCAGCATTCGACGACGGGACGCCATGGATTCCGAGCTTCAAGCTCTCCGATTCACTTCCTAAAAAAGAAATCTAGGGTTTGAAATTGAATCACTAATCAAATCCCCCTTTTTTCTTCTTCTTTCTCTATTTCCAATTTATCCCCTTGTAAATACATCCAATGTGCAAAAACATCCCTCTTTCCGTCTTTCGACGGATTAGGAACACAAAAACCATCACAAGTCGATAAAACCCGAGCTGTCACATCAGCTTGAAATAGGAACAGTGAGAGAGGGAGAGAGAGCGGGCTGAGTGGGATGAGGAACTCGTAAACATACCTCGTGCCACAATTCCGTGACGGGCGTAGCACAGCCCGCAAAAGCCCACAAGCCAGCCCGATGGGGAATCTGACAGCGGTACCAAGGACATTAACCGTTAACCCCCTCTAGATTTGTTAATTACAATTTCAACCCCAAATTTTAATATTATTTTCCGTTGAATTGGCTCTATAAAAAACACAGATTTTAATATTAAAAAACACAGATTTTAACGTTATGGTTTGTTTTTGTTTTTGTTTTTTGCAAAACGTGGTAGCCTGCCATAAACGACGACGTACAAAATGACAAATGACAGCTAAAGAGTATTTTGTCAACCCTTCAATCCGCCATTTAACACAACTGTCAAGATTCATATTCAAACTAACACAAAAATAAAAAAATCTCACCAATTCAACCAACCCCATTTGAATCTTTCAAATTAAAGAATCGTATATCATTTATATGTTTCAAAAAGAAAAAACCCAAATCAAATTTGATACAAATTGTGAATTAAAATTAAATCAAGAATCAGCATTAAACTTTTTTCTGTACAAAATTCTCATCAAAATCCCTCACTGAAACCTTGACCATCTTTCTTCAATTTGCTCATCTCCATTTCTCTTGTATTCTGGCCTTCGCTACTTGACCCGGAGGGTTCAGCCCGTATTCGCTCGTGGGTGGTCGGCTGTACTCGCTGCTTGGGTACTCTTGCGTGCCGAGGGCCATTTTCCGGAACTTGATCATGTCTTTGTTGTATTCGGCCGTGTCGTAGTCAGAGCTCCCATTGTAGACCGAGCTGTGTCCAGGCCTGATCCCCTCGTCGAGATCGGAGAGAGACACGTCGCCTTCTAAGGCTCGAACCACCTGGCTCATCTTGGGCCGGCGGCGAGCCGAGTGGCGCACGCAAACGGCGGCACACGACACCATCCTAGCCATCTCGCTTGGGTTGTAGTCTCGTTGTAAACGTGAATCGACAATTGCGTCAAAGTTTCCGTCTTCCAGCGCTCGGGTTAGCAATGGCCTTGCCTGGAATTTCGTTTATAAATATTTTGAGAACTTGAGAACTGGACTATTTAATGTACTATTCATAATGAATAGTACTAAAAATCATGATGGAATATCACACATTCATTATGAATAAAGCATGACAAAATGTCAAAAACCTACTTTTAATGAGTTTTTTACTTACCCAATCGACTAAACTATCGTCCATAAAAGTATTGGCGAATCAACAGGTCTGCGGCCAGTAATCAATTCTAAGAGCATGACTCCTACGAAAAAACATCAGATTTCTCCGAGAGTTTGCCTGAAGCCGCATACTCTGGTGCTAGGTAACTATAAACATCAAATTCATACCCAAAAACACATGAGAAATAATTCGAATAAAATTCGAAATTCCCAACTTATTCTAGGCTTGAAATTCAAGAAGGAGACATACCCGAAAAGTTCCCATCACTCGGGTTGAAACATGGTAGCAACATCGGAAGTAATCTTGGCAAGCCCAAAATCAGCAACCTGAGAAATTAAGCCAAACCCATAAATGCAAACTTTATGGGATCTTATATTATGATTATGGATAAAGACTGCAAAAGATCTTACCTTTGCTTCAAAATTGTAATCAAGAAGAATGTTGGCTGCCTTGATATCACGATGAATGATCTTGGGATGGCCTGCAAACAAAGAAAATGTTTTTAAGACTTCAATTTGTGTTCTTTCAATAATAACCCAAAGAAGCGAAAGTTAACAACCATAAATATTAAGTAAGAACCAACCATTTCATGCATTATTCATAATGAATAATCATGAATATCATTCATTTTCATCACAATATCATGCATTATTCATAATGACATATTGATTCTACAAGTTTTAAAATATTTCAAACTTTCAAAAAATACATGTCTCATGGAGATAAGCTACAGTCCTTTGAGAGCCTGATCCAAGAGCAATCCGCAATCGTGTTGAGAACTCCATCACGGGTCGATTCTTCCCTGAAACATCCACAAACCAAAGCTCAAATCTTTATCCAATTTCACGAACCCAAATGCATTTCAGATTGAACAACATAACATACCATGCAAATGGAACTCCATGGTGTTATTAGGAACAAACTCATAAACAAGCATTCTTTGAGCACCCGAAATGCAATATCCAACCAACGAAACCAAATGCTTATGATGAACCCTACTAATGATCTCAACCTCCGCCTGAAACTCACGCTCCCCTGCCCACTTCCAGCCTTCAACGACTTAACGCCACCTCTTTCCCATTAGGAAGCACCCCTTTGTGAACATATCCGAACCCACCTTGGCCAAGGACGTTGGCATCGGAAAACCCATCGGTCGCCATGGCTAGCTCTTCATAGTAAATGTACTTTTGGAGAAACCGAGCGATAACCCAGGGGCAGGCGGCGGAAGTAAATCCGACCCGCCAGAGTAATTGGACCCCGAACCGCCACTGCTGCTCATAAACGGCGGCCGGGTGAAGGTGATCTGACGGTGACTGTGGCGGCCGTGCCCCCATCGGTGGCGGCGGTTTCAGCGGCGGCATCATGACGACGTGGTCGCCGGGAGGCGGTGCATTGTGGTGCCATTGTTGAGGTTGGCCGCCGTAAGAATCAACTACACCCACCAAAACCATAATCAAGGGTCAAGTTCCAATGAAAACTCAACTTTCATTGCGAAATAATGCGAAATAATCATGTATTATTCAGAGTATTATTCAGAGTGAATATGTCACGTAACGCGACCTCAGCGTTCCTCACGCTCGCAATCAGATTTGAGTTTTTCGCTAAAAATTAAAGAAATTAATGAGATTTATTAAATTGGGAGACCTTTAGGTGGAGGTGGTGGGGGAACATAGTAATCAGCAGGGGCGTAGCTTCTTCTTTTCTTCTTTTTGCAACAAATGAATAAGATGCTGAACACGGCCAGTAAGAAAACGGCGCCGATGGCGATTCCGACCACGGCTCCGGTGGAAATTCCGGATGAGCCACCGGATGATCCATTAGACGGCGGAGGATTAGAAGAGACGCTCCTTGGGGGCGGTGGAGATGGGGAGTTTCGTCCCGGAGGAGTCGGCGGGCTGTTTCTCGGAGTTGGCGGCGGCGGATTGGACGGAGTGGAGCCGGACGGTGACGGCGGCGATGGAGACGGCGGCGTAGGGGTAGGGGTGGTAGGGGTGGGGGTGGAAGGGGGCGGAGAGGTGGTTGTGGGTGGTGCCGGAGGGGAAGTGGACGGAGGTGGAGAACTAGTGTTTGGGGGCGGAGGAGAAGAGACGGGGGTGGCGGGTGGTGGGAGTGGCGGAGGAGTCGCCGGAGTAGATGGTGGTGGGGTGGTGGATGCCGGTGGAGGAGTGGTGGGAGGTGGGGCGGAGGCGGCGGGTGGTGGTGAGGTGGTGTTGGTGGATGTGGGCGGTGGTGTTGATGGGTGGTGGGTGCCGGAGAAGTTCCCGGCGGCGGAGAAGACATAATCAAGATTGGGTTTTTTTTGATATTTTTCAGCCGGAAAAATAAAAAAGAGTTTGAAAATGTAGAAAAAGAGATTAGTTAATTCCGGCGAGAATTTCTCAAAGGAATTGGAAAATTGAATATTGGATTGGGGTTTTGGAGAATTATGATGATGAGTTTCAAGTGCATATGGGAAACAGGTTGTAACAAAAAAAAATATGAAAAAAAAAGGTGGGGCCAACACGGAGGGGCCACGGGATGTTCTTTTGTCTTTACCACACCACTTCTTTTATTCTTCTCTCAAGTAAAAGAAAATTCTCTCTTTTTTTTTGTTAGATAATTTGATAGTTTTTTTTTTTGGGAGGGGTATCCCAGACCACATTGGGTCCAGACCAATCCTCGGCAATTTTGGGCCGAAGCCCGACTGCTAAAGCATGCAGCCCGGGGTCGAAGCCCCCGTACCTCTAGAATGCGTCCCCCAGGGCTCGAACTCGGGTTCACCACTATGTAGTGCCCAAGCCTTACCACTAGGCTAACACTCCTTTGGTAGATAATTTGATAGTTGCTGAATGGTTTGATGTCGATGATTAAGTAATTTGAATGGTTAAGAAGCTCTTATAAGATCATCTACAATGGTCACGATACTTGCCAATGATAGCAGTCGCCACATCAGTTTTTCACTATCTTACCAAAACCTTATCCATTCAACAACAACCATACCAATCTTAATAATTAATAAAAAAGGAAAAAGAAAAGAAAAGAGAGAAAGGAGAGAGAGGGTGGGGTGGGGTGGCGTGGGTCATCTAAGCGATCAGCCCACTCGTGTCGTTTTCCTTTCTTGCCGACGGACCTCGGCGATGTTGCCGAGGGTACTGCTCGATACCGATGCCATAGCGAAGGCATTTGACGGTGGGTTGTGGATGGTTTAATATAGTACAAAATGAAATATAGCAGTTAGGTAATTGTTGAGAATAAATTAGGGTTCTAAATGATTAAAAGACACCCCGGATGCTAAACCAGGGTTTTGAAACCATTAATAGACGGTCTATTTTTTTACCAAACAAGATTTACCTTTTAACGGTTCAGATGTTACCTCTTAATAAAACGGTTCTGACGTAAACAAAAAGGCCCCCTATAATATAAATTGTTTTTTTCTTTTTAGTTTTTGCTTACAAGGGTAGACAAAAATTTAAATAAGGATGCAAATATGTTATTATACTATTATATGTGTTTCATTGATTTCTAGAGATAAAAATAGATACAGAGTTATTAGGTTGTATTTCGATACAGTGTATCCAAATTTATCAATCATATGCTATCCATTATGATTGATTAGAAGAAGTCGCGTTATTTGCCTTAAAGAAATCAACAACCGGATATATTCCAATGTGATATAATTGAAATGGTTTTGATAACTTAAATATGAAATTGATCAAATCTTTTTGTTTAAATATACAAATAATAACATCATAATTAATGGTAACTACTTTACTTATTACACTTTTTTTTAATTTATTTATTTTTGTTTGGGTTATAAAAGGATCATCTAAAAACCTCATTTGTCATATTTTTTTCTGCCACGTTATTGTTACCTCAATAAAGGAAGAACCTTTTTAAAACTCTACAATGGAGGTTCTTATAAAAACCTCAACTCCATTTTTCTTATGTATAATATTTTTTTTATTTATGTAAACTAGTATATAATAGAAAATAAAAGTTTTACAAGAACCTGAGTTGTTGTTCAAGCACATGAATTCTAATAAGAACATTGAAGTGGGCAAGAACCTTTATCCTACAATAAAGGTTCTTGTAAAAACCTCAAGAAGAACCTCCATTGTATGCTCTAATAGGACAACAATTCAATCCCTTACCTTTTCCTTTCCTTCCCTTCCCTTATAATATATAAAGGTATATTAGCTAAAAAGTATTATTATTTTTTGGATAACCATGGATTTTTGGATTAGCTTATGTACACCGGTTAATTATCGGGTAATTATAAATGGTCTGGAGTCAACACAGGTTAACCTCTATGACGATGGATGAAATATTACACTACATTCCAAAGTTTTACTAATGTGCCACAATCCAAGGTGGTTAACTTAAAAAATATTTTTTTACCACAAACTAATTTGCACTAATAAATAAGTGATCATTGTTATTCCTTATTAATTAACATGTTGGAGTTAATTATAACCCGTACAAAGATAACTTTTTGTTTTTTTTTTTATTAATGATTTTAATGGAATGAATATTATAGAAAAAGAGTTTGCATGATTTTAGACATGATAATCACATCATCTCTTTCAAGTTTCTCAACAAACAAGTTTACACATAAGAAAGACAAACATTTAATTTAAACAAGTTCAAAATGAAATTAGTGAATAAGTTTCATTTATGATCATGTACACTTATGATAAGTGTTCACCTATAAATAAGACATGATCAATATTTTTTTTTTTTTTGGAAGGTTCACTGGACTTTGGCCAAACTACATCCTTGGCAATTTTACCGAGAGCTAAAGCATGCTCCCCTGGATTAACACTCAGTGGCCCCTGGTTGCTCACCCCCGGATTCGAACTTGGGTGGGTTTTTCCCCAACACCAAACCTTAACGGTAGGCTGCCCATTGGGGTTGATACTGATCAATATTATGAACATTATTTTATAGTATGAATGTGTTCATTATTAGTTGTGAAGACATTTACACCTATCTTTTTTAAGTCGTGGTCATTTATAAACATGGTTCACTTATGAAGAAGTATCACTGATAAATACATTCATTGTTTCATTTATAAACTTATTCAAATTGAACCTTCATCTTAACTTGTTCATTGAGAAATTTGAAACAGATGATATACGTGTCATCTATAAAATCATGCAATACTTTGTGTGTGTGTGTGTGTGAAGAGAGAGAGAGAGAGAGAGAGAGAGAGAGGGAGAGGAGAGAGAGAGAGAGAGAGAGAGAGAGAGAGAGAGAGAACAAAAACCTGATAGGCTAGTAAGAAAGAAGAATAAACTTACGTGGTATAAACTCATAAGAAAGAGGAACAAACGTATGTGGTAGTCAATTCAAAAAAAGGTACATATTTGGCGTTTGGTCATTTTAGATGATTCGTCAACATCTAAAAAAGACCGTTAAAAATTATATGAAGCAATTTAAGTTATTGGATATATAGTGTTTGGGTTTTTCTAACCAATAAAAGATAGAATGATCCAAAGAAAACACCACCCCAACTTACTATGAAAAGATACAAATAGTAACGTTTATCGTAATGTTAGATGCAAAATCAACTGTTTGGTTGTCTGGTTTTGGATTGTTTCGAGACTGTTTACAGCTAGTAAACCTCCCGATCTTGGTTTTTTTGCCTTTATCTTGGTATGTTGCTACCTTACCTCGTGGGGACATTTGGTTTGTAGTATAAACATTTTGTATCAATTTTATCTCGTTAATAAAAAGTTTGATTACTCGCCGTGCTCAAATAAGTAACTTTTATCGAAATCAATTGTGAAGGAAGTGGTTCTGAAATATATTCGGTATGATTATGGAACATATTATTTTATTTTTAGGGAATATTTAGTACGTAACAATTACATGCTCTTTCTTCAAAATAAGTTTAATTGTATACATATATTTACTTTTACGGATGAACAAATAAATCACGTGCCATTATTAAGAAATTCATAGGTTCTAATGAAAAGTATAAAGATAGAGATTAAAAAGTGAACCATGTTCTTTTCTGAATAAAGAAAGTAAACCATGTTAGATTTCAGCTTTTGTGTTTTTCTTGCCTTTCTCTATTATTAAATAAATAGATTATTAAATATAATTATTTGACGTTTTATACCTACATGGCCTATTATTATATCACCTTATAGCGTAATTGATGTGTATACCCATAGCCCCACCCCCACTTTGCACTAATACCCTTAAAAAGCGTTATAAGGGCCGTTATAACCATTGCGCCGTTATAACGGCCCAAAACGCCGTTATAACGGCGTTTTGGGCCGTTTATGGCGCCGTTATGGTATGGGTATATGTGCAAAGGGGAGCACCGTTATGGGTATAGCCGTCAAAATCCCCACCTTATAGGAAAAAGTATAATAAAATTTAATAGGTTTTTTAAAATTTGGGTGATTAAATTATCAAAAAATTATGTTTTTAAATAAATAAATCCTTAAACTATCTAAAACCTACTAGATAGATCCTTTTAACTTATCAAACCGGTCAACTAATGAGTAATTTACTCTTTGGCAAAAGATATGTTTGAAACCACAAGGCTCGTGGCGTAGCGGTAAGGCTTGTGGGGAATGTGGATGCTATTCCATTCACCCCAGGTTTGAATCCCCTCATGCGTTTCTTGTGACCATGCTTAGTCTCAGACGGCCGAATTTTCAATTTCTGTTCTAAATTGTCAAATGATGTAGTCTACGCAAAGCCTAGATGAACATTTTCCAAAAAATAAAGGATCATGTTTGAAGTTGGGTTTAATGTGACAAACATGATAAGTAGTTATCAAGCGTTGGATTAGAATAAATAAAGACTTAGGTTCAGGTGAGAACAAGCTATTTCTATGAGACCGATGAGACCAACACTTTTTACATGAAACTTCACAACAAAACACTGTGAAGGTTAAAAAAATCGAACATTTATCGTAAAAACCACTGTAAATGTTACGTTCAAGGTGTTTTTTATCTGAAAGTTCAATTTTTTTTACCTTCACTACATTTTTTCTGCGAATGTTCTAATTATTTATTTGTTACCTTCACAATTTTTTGAGCTGTGAAGGTTTCGTTTTTTACCTTGTTTTGGATTTTATCCCCTCAATAGTGTTTTTAGTATGTTTTTACGATGAATATTTAAACTTTTTTAACATTCACAGTGTTTTACTGTGAAGTTTCATGTAAAAGGTGTTGGTCTCACCGCTCTGACGAAAACAATTTGGTCTCACGTGAACCTAACCCTGATGTGTGTGTTGTGTGTGTGTGTGTGTGTGTGTGTGTATTGGGGGGGGGGGGGGGGGAATCATTTGAGAACTCTAAAATTTGTAAGATCGGTGAGAACTTTTACCTTGCGACTTTATTTCACATTATTTTTTCTCATATATTGGCAATATTTAATGAATTAATTTAACATATATTTGTTTCATAATGTAATTGTTTCACGTATGTTCAATTACACTTTTTCATGTGTATTTTTTGTTTTACAAAAACGTAATAGATGCACATTGTGAACCGAGCACATGTGAAGCAAACACATTGTAAAACAAATATATGTTAATCAATATGAATTTTTTTGTTTTGCATCTAAGATTAGAATTTAGAATATTCTAAATTATAGTCTTAAATACAAAAAGAAATTATATGAAATGGCACGTCATACACTAGTTCTTAAGATTATTACAATTTCAATAAGTTTTTAAAAAAAGGTCCCCTATATACACACATATATGCATATACCCCCGCATAACATCTCCTTATGATGGTTTTCCTCTACGACATCATTCTTAACAAATATCTATGATCATCCCTATATTATAATAAATAATTTTGTACATTATATTATTTAAAAAGGAGTTAAAAACAAGAATTTATGTAATCATATATCGTATATTCATTAATTTAAATTATAAGAATAATAAATAGATTGTAGTCTAAAACACGTCGTGAACCAATCTAGAACTTCATTATTTCAAGTTTTTAACTGTATTCATCTCGACCTTCTATCTGATTTTTTTCATTTTGTTATCTATACTTAGAATATGTGAATAAAGGACAAAATGAATAAAAAAAACATATACAACATGTTATAGAACATTAACACAATTGTGAGCCACAAGGGTGTCACTATAATCATAGAGAAATTAAGGATGGTTTAGATTACATGTTTCAGTTTTATCTAGATAAATGCAAAGAAAATTCCATATATTCACAATTAGAATAAACCTTCTTTTAGTTACATCCCAATTCAAATATACTAGATGTAACTACTTTAACTAATTTGCGTAAAAACGAGTTGCTTTAAGTTATATATCACATCTTTAAATGGATCAAAATGAAAAAAGTAAAAATAAAGTTTCTTAAAAAATAATATGTTAAAAGAGCGTGATAGAAAGTGTATTTAAATATGATCATATATATATGTGTGTGTGTGTTCTAGTTATTTTTTAATAAAATTTAAATTACTTTTAATAAAATCACATTTAATATACTAACTAACTAGTTAATCACCCGTATATTATACAGGCATTTGAAACATGTTATTTTAATTTTTAATAAGAATAGACATTTACATGACACTTGTCATTACCGTTTAAATATTTATATAAATTATATGTTATACGACAATTGCCATTATAATTGCTTATTACAATAGCTATTTTAGTTATCTAATAGCTGTTAAAATTTTTAAAATTGAAAATTTATTATTCTTTTGTCAAAAGATTTGAATTTCGTCAACGATTTTAAAACTGGAGGGATTCAGAAATAAAATATGTGTAGTGTTTTGATTTGTAGGATTTTAAATAAAATAAAATATAATTATTTATAAATAATCTACAAAAATAGTTAGATTAAAAAGATAGAATCTTCGAATTTCAAGAATATTAGCAATTGAGTTTTAAATAAAATAATATTTCATTACTTATAAATAATATATAAAAATATATAGGTTAAAAAGATGAAATCTTTAAGTTTCAAGAATATGAAGACTAGAATTTTAATAAAATCTAAACAAATTTATTTATATCTATTTTTATAACTGGAGGGATTCAAAAATAAAATATTTATTGTTTTTTATTTGTAGAATTTTAAATAAAAAATTAATTACTTATAAATAATCTATAAAAATAGTTAGATTAAAAAGATATAATCTTTAAATTTCAAGAATGGAGTTTTAAATAAAATAAATTTTAATTACTTATAAATAATCTATAAAAATACTTAGGTTAAAAAGATAAAATCTTTAAATTTCAAGAATATCAAGAATAGAATTGTAATAAAATCTAAACAAATTAATTTATATCTAATTTTAATAATGTAGTTAAATTAAAAAAATATTCAATATTAAACTCATTTTGAAGGTATTGTCGAGACGATTATAATGATATAATTTATTAAAAAGAAAAAACAAAAATTTTGATACATTTTAATTAATATATATTATTATCTTAAAATGATAAGGATGTAAAGTGAAAGATGAGAAACTAATGGATAAAAATTAATTTAATCAAATAATTATAAGGATAAAAAATGTAAATTATAAAGATAATTATAGTATTAAAATAATAAAAATAATTGATGACATCATCGTTTGATAATTCTTTTTTAATTGGCCAATCAAATGGCTCAATTTCATAATCATGACATGAGCCAAAACCTTTCTTTAATATATATATATATAGATATAGATTAGAAAAAAATGAAGTTAATTTAACTACCTCCACCTCAAAGTCAAAAAATGACCTGTTTTGACTTTTTCTACAACATTGTTTTTTAGTAACTATTATAAAATATTTATGTTATTAATTTATTTACAAACAATTATTTAATCTTTATTATAAAAATCTATTTAAATCCTGTAGTAAACTATATATTTATATTTGTGTCTATATTTAAAAAGAGTGTTATTTAAACCTTTGATTGCATGATGGTAATGATTTATTTTATTAATTATTTTGATAAAGTCAAACTAAAAGTTGGTAAATGGGTGTTGCTCCAAGCAAAAGGCAAACATGGCCTTTGATATAAAAGGGAAACCATCATGACGGTGACAACTCTCCAAAAACAAAACGATGGGTTGGACTTCAAATCTTATATTAGCTAAATTTCACCCTTTTTATTACATAAATAAAATACGACTTTGGGATTTAAATAAGAGTGTTGAAAGCAAAATTATGTGAATGAGTTTGTGAGAACTTGAATTTTATGTGAGAACTGAGAAGTGTAAAAAGTGAATGAAACTGTTAGTCATTTTTAATTAGTCTCATGCTTTCTTATAAATTATGTTTTAAAAGGGAACTCATAATGTGTATATTAGTGTATCGCATTCTAATATACATCCATTTCTCACCCAATAATTGATAACCGCTTCTTATTTTCTCATATTACATCTCAACTTAGGAGTGATGCACCTGTTTTAAGGTGGATCAAAGCCTTCAAACTAGTCCCATGTTTGTTGACTTGGAGAGATTTTTCCTTTTTTATTTGATTTTGAAAATTTTGTGGTTTTTTGATTAATGTTTATCATACTTTTTAATACCATATGTCATTTTTAAACCTTAAGAGGTGTATCTTTTAGAAGGGTGGTTATAGTTGCAGGACATCAGTACTGATAAACTCAGTGGTCACAATTGTTAATTTGTTATGGACTTCTGGAATTGAACCCTGGACAAATGGGATATTCTATCACATCTCCTAGAGTCAGGACCATCATGCTACAATCCTTGTGGTTCAGGTACATTTTTTCACACAAATAATAATTAACTTCTGAAAATAAGTGGAGAGGCTTCATAGGTCCGACCCTGCTTAAAAGTATAACAAATTTTAAGTAGATGACGGAGTTAAACTTGTCTTCAAAAATAAACTTTATTTAGAAAAAGAAAAAGCAAAACGATTTCAAAAGGACATGTGAACCGTATGTGCTTCACCGATAAACATAGACGTTACATGTCAACCATCTTTTATATTGTCCCACAAACGAATGATGTGTCATTTCACGAATGTCAAGTATTATTGCTAGTTTGCTACAACTTAGCCAATGATCATAATGCCTTTATTTATTTTTAATATTTTATTTTGGGTTTTCTCGAAGTACAAGAGGAGTTGTGCATCTCACATGTCATTTTTGGATTGCCATATTCTCTATTGTTGATATTTGATTTTCTGAATTGGCTTTTTCTAACACATGTCATATTAAAGGTATTTGATATTTATCAAACACTAACACGTTTAATGAATAGTCGTTATATGTCAACTATTCATGAGGTCAAGTACGGGTATCCATGATGTTACTTCATGGGGGTTTCGATTGCACGAATCGTAAGCACAATTTTGACTTCCTAATTTTAGTCAAAATTTTAGTTATAATATTTTAAATGCTAGTTTTTTATGAATGAACATTTTTATTACTTGAACTTATTTTTGTTCGATCAAAAATGTAGAATAATTCTTGATATGTGACATGCTCTTTTTATGACATTTCAAAGAATAAATTCTATTGATTATTTTTGTGGTCAATAATAATTCATAAAGTTATAACACTCTCAAAATATACTCATTGAAAGTGATCTAGTTTAATTATAAATAGACAGCCATAACTCACGGAATGTAAAACATAAATTTGCTATATTCTTATAGAATTCTATATTTCCACCAACACCTTATAAAATGCATCTAAAGATAAGGTGGATGGGGTTTAAAGAAAACATATTTTTCATTCACTTAGAGCATCTACATGATATTTTTGTGGGAGGTTCTTATCGAAGTTTATAAAACCTCTATTATGAGATAAATATTCTTATATAGTCCTACGTTCTTATAGAAAAACAAAATGCTTAAGCAAAAAACCAGGGCTCTCGTGTATATTCTATTTTTTGTTATTGTCTTTTAACCATATTCTTAATAAATGTAAAACATATAAATTAAGATTAATAAAAAAACTATAGATTAATTGTTATAAGATATTATTTAAGATTTTTGTTTATTTTTTGATCCTTGAAGACTTTTATACAAGTTTTTTTTGGTTTATTTGTTTACTAGTTTTGATCCCGTGTAATACACGGGATAATTTCAAAAATTAAATCATGTCAAAAATCTTATATTACAAATATGAAAATGACCATAAATACAAAGTCACATACGATAAATTAACAACTCCAACTTGGACTATAAACATGAATAGAATCATTATAATCATATCATCATGTGTAGAAAAAAATTAAAATTAAAGAGCGTTTGATTAATTACCTTTGTGTGTGTATGTGTAATTGGTAGTGGCTTAATTATTGAAAGGGGTATTTATATATTGAGATTGAGAGATTGAGATTGAGATTGAGGTGTGTATTTCTGGATTAAAACTGTTTGATTTAATTATGTAGAGGATTTTTGAAAGTGGTATTTATCTTTTACATTATTTAATTTATTGTTTTCATATTTATCTATAGTTGAGTATATTTTTTTGTTTCAAGAAGTTATATGGAATTTTCTTAAGAATTAATAAAATAGGAAAAGTAACATTTTTCAACTTTGGAAAACTCTTAGAAAATTTTACTTTGAAAATAGAGAGAATATTTTTAATTCTTTATATCACCAATGAAAAATAATAATACGTGTATTGATTATATTAAATATTACACAAATATATGTAGAGGATTTTTTAAACCGTTTGATTTAATTATGTATTTTTGAAAGTGGTATTTATTTTTTACATTATTTTATTTATTGTTTTCATATTTATCTATAGTTTGGATTAAAAGGTTTGATTTAATTATGTAGAGGATTTTTGAAAGTGGTATTTATCTTTTACATTATTTTATTTATTGTTTTGATAATCGAAATCGGCTCACCAGAACGCGACACGTGGCAATTCGGTTCATCAGAGCACGACACGTGGCAAACAGTTACTCTTTTATTATATATAGATTAAAAAGTATTTGGTTAAGACATAAAAACAAAAATAACAGATAATAAATGAGTTTTTATTCTCACCAATCTAACCATGGTTTAAAAAAAACGAATCTATCATTAGTAATTATTTAGTTTCGTTTTCATTAATTACTTATGGATACTTATAAGTAGACATCTCGTTGATGTTTAAGGTGGTGTTTGGTTTGTAGAATGTTTTTGGATGGAATGAAAATTTTCAAATAAATTTGAATTTGAAGGAATTTGAATGAAATGCTGTTAGATTTGACCACCTGTTTGGTTGGCAGAATTATAATGGAATTTGTTAAAGAATTGGAATGTGTTTGTTTGGTTCACATAATGTAGCTTTGCAATTGGAATGAAATTTTGATAAATTACCAAAATATCCTTTTATATTTTTCATTTATGGCCGATGGTGGTGGTGGCCGGAAATGGTGGTTGCCGGTGACGGTGGTGACCAGAGGTGGTGGTGGTGGCCGGAAGTGGTGGTTGCCGATGGTGGTCAATGGTGGTTGTTGTTGGTGGTGGCCGATGGCGGTGGTGGCTGAAGGTGGTGGTGCATATTAGGACGAGATGCAATTTTGTCCACAAAAATTGACATTCATTCCAATCAAATAGGGCCTTTTGCCATGGAATCACCAATTTCTCTACTTAAAAATTTTAACGGAATTCAAACATTGTATTCCATCACAATCTAAATTCTATCAAAATCCATGAACTAAACAATGAAAAGAAATTTAATCAAAGAAATTCAATTCTACTCCATTCCATCAATATCAATGAACTAAACACGAGTTTTTTTTCACTTTTAACATGGTTTTGAAAAAAAATAGCAAAAATAAGTTCGTTTTTTTATAGTTTTCAAATGTGTGGTTTTCGGGGTTTAAAATCCCGGTTTTTGGTTAAGTTTTCGGGATTTCAAATCCCGGTACTTAACTTTTATGACACACCAATCCACATGGCATTGTCTAAATTTTTTTAATTAAAAAATTAAGTACCGGGGTTTGAAAACCCGGTTCTTCACTTTATTTGTACAAAGTATTCAAATAAAGTGCACAAATATTGTATTCCCCTTCACGTGACCTGCAGAAAGTGTACAAATAAAATGAAGAACCGGGTTTTCAAACCCCAGTACTTAATTTTATAATTAAAAAAAAGACAACAATGCCATGTGGATTGGTGTGTCATAACAGTCAAGAACCGGGATTTGAAACCCCGGAAACTCAACCAAAAACCGGGATTTCAAACCCCGAAAACCACACATTTGAAAACTATTAAAAAAACCAACTTATTTTTGCTAATTTTCTTTAAAACCACATTACAAGTGAAAAAAATTCACTAAACACCTCAAATATAGTTTTGATTAAGAAAAAGCTCTATGGTTTTATTTTTTAAATAAAAAAGAAAGAAATAAGGTTAACATGGGACGGCTATTAAATTATTAATATCGACCAGAATCGGTCCACAATAACACCCCCTGCTGACCCGGTGAGGAATTTCCTTTTTTTATTGTATATATTTATTTATTTATTTATCCAATTACCGAATTAATTGTATGCTTCTAGAAGAATGGGGATATTTTTTCTTTATGCGAGCATGAGTCATACACATATTGCACATCGTGCATAACACCAACACACTCACCATTATAAAGCTTTACATCACTCGAAAAAAAATCTTACATTCTTCATTCTAATTAAATATCTAAAACTATATGTATGTATTTGTGATATTGAACTAGTATATATGATATATAGTGTTTTATTTTTCATAAAACTAAATATAAAAAATGCTACAACCACGCTACAAACTGGTAAGTCGTCAAAGTCTTAGACGAGATGAATTAAAAATGTGGAAGGACACTAGGAATGAAATGACCCAAAAACAATTTCGGAATGTCAAACGAAGTTTCTTTAACTTTTGACGTATGGAGCGTCCCAAATGAAATTCCTGTTTCGTATATATGTATAACGACACATTGGATTGAGCCAACATCGTGGCAATTATACAAACATGTAATCACGTTTGAACCGTTTGGTGCGCCACATTTGGGTGAACAATAATTTAGCATATTAAAAATGTCTTGAAACTTATAATTGTAAGTTTGTGAGGTTCCAACTCAAAACCAATTGACAATGAGTGGAGTAGCCCAGGACCTTTATAAGCACATTACAAGTTCATTTTGTATCCGATGTGGGACATTGCTCAACAATAATTTATATAATAAATTTTATAGCATTTCGTTTGATAACATACCGGCTATGGTTTGATTTACTAGTACTCGATCATTTGCACCATATCAACCGTGGGAATTGGAGTACTACAACAACAACAATGAAGACGAATAGTTGTATAATTGTATTCAATTAGTTGTATTTTTGAAGTTATTAAGTATCATATAACCGAAATTATAATAAATGTATCTTTTAGTATATATGTTTTATATAATTTAGTTTTAGTTTTATAAAGTAAATTTAGTTTATAAAGTAAATTTGTTTATAATTTAGTTTAATAAAATATATATAGTTTTAGAATTTTATGTTGACAAAAACAAAAAGTAAAAAAATATCGGTTATAAGTAAAGATCCGGTTAGAAAATTTTCGTTTATATTCAATAGAAACGGTTATAGTCATTTGAGACTTAGCCCGATCTGGGACCGGTCGCCGACAACACTGTTCAGGCCCTGCTAAGACCTGAACCATTTACGTGTTTGGCCATCTCTAGGCACATGACACCCCTAACAACAACATTTTGGATGGCACGTTTTTGAACCATCAGTGTACTTCATGATTTCAAAGGACAAAAACCAAAAATTCTTATTCACGAGCGACCAAAAGTGTAATCCACAATTAAAAAGGACACGTAAATGGGTTATCATGCTTTAAAATCCGTGGTAAGGTAACATCTTGGTGGCTATCTGGGTTCGAACCCCGTGGAGAGCATGTGACGATATCCAAATCATGGGTTTGCCACATAGTATTATCCTTAATTGGGATGACTCGTGATCAACGGGGATTAGTCGGATCCCCTTGAATAAAAAAATACCCAGAGAACGTGGGTATGTGTTAGCTTGCCATTAAAAATATGCTTCATTTTTTTATTTTTATTTTTGGACGGCAGATAAACACACACACACACACACATCTCACACTCCTTGACCGATGTCGAAAAGGCATCCGGGATCCATTCGGGCACCCGACTAATCCTGTCAACTATGAAAACCGTTACCGGCCCATAGCCTCGCCCATGCCCGGCCCGAAGGTCGACCCATGAACTGGGGTGTCGCCTCCTGTTCCCCCTCCGAATCGAACCCAAGTAGACAGGGATACCATCCACGGCCTCCCTCAGGATGTTACCGACTGTTGAGCTACAAAGGAATTCGCAAATGTCCTTAGTTTGTGCATGGAGGAATTTGAACTTGGATGTACACTAGGTACCCTACAAGCACTAACCACTCTACCACAACACCTTAGGCCATCCACTGTCGACCCACTGCAACCCAATGGTTTCAACTGCCACATCAGCGCCACATCAGCTTTCCACTATATTACCTAAAACTACCCAATTCATCCACTGTCGACCCAATACCCAACCCAATCTTATACACATTTTTAAATAAAAAAACAAAAAAAGAAAGAGGAGAGAGATAGAGAGAAAGAAGAGAGAGAAAGTGGGTAGGGCGTCGGCTTGGGAGAACCGATGGACACCTACCCGATGGACACCCACGGCGGTGTTCATTCCTTATCCGTCGGCTTGAGTGAAACCGAAGGGTACCCGTTGGCTTACCCGAAGGCCACAACGGATGGCCTTATATACTTATAGTCTGTGGTCAAACTTTTTAATCATAGTTCTTGGAAAATTATATATTTGACTTATGGTTCAACAAATTACAAAACGCGATTGACGGAGCATCTCCAACAGCATTGCTAAAATAGAAAAAAGTGAGTTTTTTCTTCCTAAGTTGCTCCAACAGCATTGCTAAACCAATTGCTAAAATAGAAAATTTTAGAGTTTTCTCTAAATATAGAGATTTCTTCAAAACTTCTAAATGATGAGAGAGAAGCATTTTTTTAATGTATTCCACCAATCACATAATTTATTCTTTAAAAGTTTTTAAAAAATTTATTGGGATAATAAATATAATGTATATTTTAATAATATAAATAATGATAAAGCCTCTAAAATAGTAAAGCTGTTGGAGATCAAAAAATAAAATTTTAGAGATTTTGATCTCCTATTCTCTAATTTAGAAAAAATATAGCAAAGCTCTTGGAGATGCTCTTAGGCGACTACTCTGTTTGGTTTTTGATAGCATCTTTTTATGAGAACTCTCCAATAATATGACCCAATGTTCAGATTAAGTAAAAAGAAGATTTATTAAGAACTTGAATAATTAACTATTTATGATAAATAATGATAAACAATCTTTAATATCATGCATTTCATTATTTATGACCTAATTCTTTTTCCATGATACTATTCATTTTTTTTTTAATTTTTTTTGAACGACAATTTAACTCACACACATGTTCCGGGGGTATCCAGATCCATACGGGCATCGACTAATCCCTGCGCCCATGATACTATTCATTTATATCATGTTATTTCACTATAAATAATTTTTTACATGATTTTTTATGCGACATTAATTATAAATAATTTTCATTATTAAAATTTTTCATATGAATGAATGGTTCTTTTAAGTTTTCAATGAATTTTAATTTTCAAATGGTTGTTAAAATTTATTGTTGCATAATCTCATTTTGATGCCCACATTTTTTTTTGATGCAAGTATCATTAGATTTATCTTGACGAGACTTTGTTATCATCCGTTTCCTCTTGCCAAGATATATAACATCGCCATTACGATACACTTGGTACGTACACAAGATTAGATATGATTGAACCAAACTAGTCAAAGAGTGACATAGATGGATAAAAGAACTACAAAAGATCCGGGTATTTTAGTTTAACATAAATGGTTTAGTAATTCATCAATATTGTCTCATCTTTCCCGATTTTGTTCCACCTATCTTAACAAAACAAAAAAATGCATTTTTTATACCACTCTAAAATCATATTAAACATGGACCAACAAATTTTCATTACACCATATCCAACACATCACTTGAGCTTGGACTTGATAATGTGGTTGTGGGAGGGAAAAAGAAAATTACAATGACTTACCCACAGTGGTATCTTATGTGTATTACTCAACTCCAAAATTTACAACAAGAAGTTAATAAAGATATAAACCACACACTTCACTAAACACTATGTGTATATATTAATCAATTTCTTTACAACAACTATACACCCAGGCTGCACCCATATAGATGATTGTTGCTCGAATCGAACCCTTAGAAACGATAGATGGATGCAGGTTCGGAAAAAAGACCGAACTCCCAACTGTTCCTTTGGTGCTAAATCCAGCAGTATAGATATATACATATATAACGGTTTGTTTGATTCAAATTGAAGAGATCTTGAAAGATGTCTATGTTCCTGGTGATGCATGGCCAGTTGTGGTAGATAGGATGATGAATGCACAAACAATGGAAAGTGAAAACACAGACACCCAAGTGTTCTCTGTGTACATTTCAATCGCGTCCGTGAAAGAAAAACGAGCCCGACTCTCTGCCCAGTTTCTTATTCTATCTGCTTCTGCAGCATATAAAGCTCTTCCCTGCACCATATCACCGTTTTTTTTAAATACTACTCTTACGTACCCATCTGGGTAACTAATAAAAATCAAGTAAACTTTAACGAGTAAAGACACAAAATTTGAACTAAAATATATCGGTTGAATCCATTTCGGACTTTTGAAAAGTTGTCTTTAAGATTGCATGATGTTTAGCAATCATAAGCTAGTTTATTGAAAAACTCCTGATTGAAAAGCTACTTCAAATAGCTATTCAATAAGCTACAAGTTTTTTTTGTTTTTTTTTCCGCACCCCTTTCCAATTATGCCCTTTATATATTAGTCTTGTTTTAAATCTATCAACATGTCCTTTTTGCATCGTTATCTAGCTTATGAACTAGTTCATCGACTATCCGCTAACTTATTAGCCAACAACTAGCTTATCAGCAAACAACTATCTTATATGCTAAATAGTATAAGGTTTTCTATTTACCTCATCATCGAACCACCGCTTTCGTCTTACCCATGCTGTCACCAGGGCAAGCAAAATTCTTGGAGGGGTTAAATAATTAATCGCTTTACCACTTCCTTTCACAACCCGCATCCGTGGGACCAAAGTTCTAGCAACCGTCTCCGGCAGCTCACAGATTATGTTAAACATTTGCTTATTCTGAATACTCGATCCACTGCACCCCCAAAAAAACCGAACCTTTAAGTACTCGATGGTCCTTCGTCTAATACAATAAACACAGCCAAAGACAATAAGATCGTCATACCTTAACAATAAATCAGTCAAAACCATGCCTGGAGAGGCCGTATGGACTCCAACTTTCGACTTTTTGCATTCTTTAAATAGCGACGATTGAAGCTGCCTAAGACCACATTTTGTTGACCCATAGCTACGGTAAACAAAAAATATCAAATAATGCATTAAATAAAACAAGAACCTGCATTCGAAGTCTTGTAAAAGAAGATAAAAAAGATCATTAATGGCTAGAACACAGCTTACACAGCAGTCAAAGGGGTGCTTGACCCACCGGAACCAGCACCATCCATGTTAAAAATGTGACCTCCTCGATGCTGCTTATCCATGATCCGCATTGCTTCACGGGTGCAAAGTATAGATCCAACCAAATTTGTAGACACGATCTATCATACGCGTAAAAGATAAATACAAGAAACATGGTTTTGAAGATTTTAACGACTGCCTGATAAAATAAGACAATAAGTAGAACAAACCTGTTCTATATCGTCATCGCTAAACTGCGATAATGGTCTGAAACCTTTGTTTGTCCCGGCATTGTTTATCTAACATGGGTTAAATGGTGACACAGAATTAGCGTACACAAAGTGACGTAAATTCAAAAGATTATAAAAATGTCAAAAAGATTCGAAAAAAATTGAAACGTTAACTGCTCACCCAAATGTCAATGGGACCAAGTTGGCCAACAGCGAAGTTTGCCAATTTTCGTACATCATCGGGATCGCAAACATCACACGAAATACCTACCACTTTTGCGTGTGCTAGTTTTTTAGTAGATGAATTCATTGTGGAGGCTAAACCTTCTTGTATGTTCTCCTCGAGTTCTTAATTGTCATGTCGACGGATTCTTTACTGTCCGTGGGATGAAAAAACAAGAAAAAAAAAGACAAGTATTTGTTAACATGTGTGTGCAATAAGGATTCTATAAAAAAAAGTATGATGACTTCAAAATCTTGGTTATGGAACTTACGTTCTTGAAGCAATAACCACACGATCGCCAGAAAGTACAAACTCGCGTGCAAGGGCTTTTCCAAGTCCTCTAGTACTGTATCAAACAATTACACCCAAATTATGAGCAAAATTTGCACACAGACACTGGCAATAAGGTGCGGTTTGTTTTTTATGAGTTGCTGAAGTCTGATTTCACTTCTGATTTTTAGGACGTGGTGTTGAAGTCTGAAATCTTAATCAATAAGACTCTTTGTTTTTGTAAATTGACACATACTGTATCTGAATATGCATAGTTGTCTGTTTTTATCCTTAAAAATTCAACCAAAACCCAAATTTAAGCGATTCAAGATGTTTTAGAAAGCCCAACACATGGATCTACAATCTTTATGTTTCGCGTTTTTTTGCAAATTCGGGGTGCATGTGGGCTAAAACTGATGTTGAAATCGAAAGAATGATGTTGGATGAAAATAAGAGATAATTAAGTGGCTAGGTTATCACTTAATTTATCAGAGGGCATTAAGGGTTAAGAGGCTCTGAAATGGAAAAGAAAAAGGAAACAAACGACCTGAATTGTCTTATGTTGACCGAAGCAGACATAAGTAGCAATTAAGAGCTTATATTGAAAAAACAGACACCACCTATGTATGCAGTCATTTCTTTGCATGAGTTTCGACATATGCTTTGTTTGTTCCATGAGAACCAGATGGTAGAGTAAGCATACAGCTTAATAAAAACACGTGATTATTTATCAAAAGTTTGTTGGTAGTGAAAACAGTTAAGTAGGCATGTCCAAATCTAACAGATGCAAGACTCTATGTAATAACCCATACTTCTATTTACTTAGCATTTTGATTGAATAGTGGCAAATTTGAGATAAACCATGCTTACACAGGCATTTTGGTAAATAAAAAAGGGAAGGGATAAAACCCTTAAACCCTCCTCATTTCGTTCATACGTATTGAAGGTTGAGCTTTGAGAAGAGTGTGTACATTTTGGGTGGAGGTGAATTGAAGATTGGAAGAGAGATAGTGGATTAAAGATCTTTCATCATCTCCTTCAGGTAATCACTTCCCCTCATTGGAATCAATGTTATAGTGAGTCTTTGATTGAGTTTGGGTTTTTCATCCATTGATTTGGGAAAGAAATCAGTGAATCCTTGGTTAATACTTGAGGTTTATGAGTGTAGATTTCCCCCAATCTTGTGCTTTGATCAAACCACCATCAATGGTGAGACCTTCTTTGTGTTCTTCTTAATTTGAGGATTTTCATGTTGGCTCAATCCCTTTATGTTAATAGATTGATGGAGAAGAGTAACGTTTTATGGTTAATGTTGAATGTAATCGATTAGAATCATCAAATTGTCCAATGCCTGAGTTAGAAAATCGATTTGGAGAGGTTGGGATGGATAGGATGTGGGTTTTGAGCTGAGAGTTGGCGTGCAGGTCACACAGACCATGGCGCGACTTATGGCGCAAGTTGGGCTGCCGCGAAGGTCGCGCATGCCACTATGTCTCACCGAGCGCCTTTCGTCTCTTTTCTTGTTTGAGTCTAGGATTGAGGGACCGATTAAGGGACTATCTTAGGGGCGGTAAGGAGTAGTTATTAGAGGAAAATTGTGGGGCTGACACTCGTGTGCAAGGTGTAATCTAGGTGCTCGGTTTTGAGGCGAATCAATTCATTTGAGGGAAATCGCTTGGACGACAGGTGAGTTCCTCTCACTTAGACGTATTTTCCATAAACGTTTCCAAATATGCATAAATATTCAAAATGATGATTTTTACGAGATGTTAACTGCTTGTTTATTTACACTTATATGTGGTGAGCATGCATTGGGGGTGGGACATGAATTTGCTAAACTTATATGAGAGATGTGACCCATCCGAATACATGAATACATTTCGTGCTAATACCGTAAGCCAATTACATGTGTATTTGTCGCATGAACTATTATCAAATGCATTTACTCAATTGTGATTTTTTTTGGCGTGATGATGCTTTTGAGGAAACTCACTAGACCTCCAGTTTAACCCTCATTTTCTTTATAAATTAAAACCATTTTTAGGGAGGTCAGTCTACGAGGCTTTGGATAAGGGCAAAGAGAAGGCGTAAGCTAGGAGTCGATTGGAAGAGATGCTTTATTATTCTGTCACAGACTTAGTATTCAAATTCTCAGTTATAATAGGTAGTTTACCCGTAGACTTTATCGTTGTACTCAAGATTGTTTAACTTGGAGTCCATTTAGGCATTCTAATTATGATGTTTGGATTTTAAATTTATGGGTGTTACACTCGAACACCCTCTTCAGTTACAAAATATAATTGTAAGGCATGAAGAGAGATGGGTGGGTACCTTCCGGTTATGACGACATTTCGTGGACCAGCACGGCTAACTTCATCCAAGACCATGTTGGAACCGATCATGGTTCCAATGATAATGCCTCCAACCCAACTATACCATATCAAATCATTCATTCCACCACCTTCATATCAACACATTACACATTCAATATATAGTTAATAAATATCATCATTCTCTTCTAATTCTCTTCTCCTCCAAACATATAACATCCATCAACTAACCTGACAAATTGAATCCAATTGACAAAATAACCCCTGTGCTCATCATTGTCACAATATATCTCCCTAAATGAAGAGCAATCTACACATTTCAAACACATCAAACAGTCAGAAAAGACTCCAATAACATGTCTTTATACCCTATACTCCAATCAAACTACCACTCTTACATCTTAAAAAAATGTTAAATTAAATATTTTTAAGTACAAACTAAATTATAATAATACATACATTTAATCAAATGAATAATCTATAAATTATATAAATGTACTAACAAATGACTTAAATTTACATCTAACTAATCATATAATAATAAAAACCTAATATAAATAATCAAATAAAATGCAGTAACTAACCCTTGACAAATCCTCTTCCAACTTCTCAATGGAACCATCCTTCAAAGATTTAACAGCACCTATTAAGTTAACTTTATGTAAACTAAAATTCCCAGAATTTCTGGAGCTACCTTTATTTTTTTCATCATCATCATCATCATCTTTCTTAAACGACCTACAAGGTTGGACACCCAACCGCCGTCTAGAAACTGGTATTGGGTCCCACAAGAGTGATCTCCGGCAGAAACCCAGTTGGAGGGGCGGCGATTGGGTGGTTCTATGGTGGTAGTCCGCCGGAATTGTGGGCAAATTGGCCACCGTCGCCATTTGGGGTTTCTAGAGGTTTCTTGGAAGGAAAAAAAAAAGTGGAATCGAATTTTTGTGACTGAGAAATTATTTTATTTGATTTTTGAGAAAACTAAAAATTATATAAAAGTTTCGAAGGAGTGCGATCACCACACGTTACAGGAGGAACCTCATCTTCTGGTCCCCAAACTGCCCTTGTCAATGGCGCCAAGGTTTTGACAACCATTCTTAACAGAAGGGCAATCTCGTAAAATCACTTTTTTTTCCATTGTTATGGACCAAAATTG
The DNA here is from genome assembly GCA_030169165.1 of Centaurea solstitialis. Taxonomy (NCBI): domain Eukaryota; kingdom Viridiplantae; phylum Streptophyta; class Magnoliopsida; order Asterales; family Asteraceae; genus Centaurea; species Centaurea solstitialis. Next base: position 62,907,323 of record CM058044.1, on the reverse strand, counting down.
GTTAACAAAAACAAAAGACATGTAATAAAATGGAAATAAATAATTCTCATATAAACTGAATTATATAATTGGCAAATTCGCTAATAAACTAGCCGGTAGCTGATAAGTTAACTTATGAAGAAAAATTATGTTTGACAAAACGTAGCTTATGGGTATGTAAAATGATCAAAAGAAGTATCTTGGAGTATAATAATTAATATTAATAAGTGTATAATTGAAAAAAGCTACAAAAACTCCTAAAATGTTACCCCAAGTAGCATTTCATTAAGCTAGCTTATGGTCCATCCAAACATGTACTAGTTTATAAGCTAGCTTATTTTTGCCAAACACGACCTAAATGAACTTATTGTATTATACTTTAAAGTTTTAAAGGTAAAGTAAGATTCAAATCTAATTGTGAACATGAAGATCGTCGAGAGTGTGCCATGTGACATATTCATTCGGAATATCAAATTATTCAGTTTGAATAATCATGTATTATTCGGACTGAATATGACCGAATATGACATGTGTCGCACTCTCAGTTGTCCACATGTTCGCAGTTAGATTTGAGCTTTCATTTGAACTTGCCTATCTTTAAAGGTAGAATGATTGTCTTTTAAAAAGCCTATAGCCCATTGAAAGATGTACATTTTTTGTTCTTCGATATAAAACCCATATGTTATTTGAAACAAGCTTGATAAATTCATATCCATACACTTAAAAACCCGACATATTTGTATATGATGACGTGCATTTACTTGTTATAACATATTCATAAAACATTATCAAAATAGACGTGTTCGAATAAAAAGCATATGACATTACATTTGTCAATTTTAGATGAATGTAAACGAGTCCATGGTCTTGTGGGGTAGGTTAAGGTTGGTTTTATGTTTGTGTTAGGCAAGAGTTTGGTTTATGGATCCATATCTTATTTGTTTTTTCTTTTTTGTGTGTTTTTCCATTGCATTTGGCTTTATTTTTTATATTTGAAATGGCAATGTATATCAATTGTTTTTGGCTTATAGTGTCGAAGTCAAGGAAACTTAAAGCAAACTCAACGGAATATACAAAATGGTCCAAGCATTCATATCAAAATTCCGTCCAATGATATCCTTATCGTCTAAAAGTCTCTAATAACCATTAGTCTTCTTCAATAACAACAATATCATTACATAAAAACCTACATCTCTCAAAATTAATACTTATTATTTAATTCAAAGATATTGTTTCACTATGAGATATATTGAAATAAAAGGTTTCTAGTTAGGATCATTGTTTTGATCATGGTTATAGATTGCTTTAAGCAAGTGCACTCCTCTAAATTGTTCCTTTTACTCTTTAGCCATCATAGTCTTTTAGCTTCGACCATTATTAAAGAAAATATTTGAAAACCATATATTTGTTCTATTTTAGTTTTACAAATATTATTAGGAAATTGCTTTTTGGTTATTGTTATACAGTTATCATGTGCTTGGTTTTTTATTAATAAAAAAAGGTTCCAATATTAGTTGATGGTATCAGGAATTTGTAAACTCAATTTAGTAGATGACTTGATAAAATAGAATGAGTAATTGTTGAGTGACCAAAATATATCAAAAATGTTCCGGTCGATTATAGAAACAAACATTGTTAATACAACAAGATTATTTGACTTTAAACACTTATTGAGCAACTAATAATCTAATTATTCCAATTAAGACTTTAATTTTTAAAGTTTAGATAAACATATTCATCTTCTAATTATTTATTTACTTAATAGTTGTTGAATATTATAAAATTGATCAATATAAAATATGTAATATCATATATTAAAATAAAGGTTATCATCCTTTTGACAATCATCCAAGAGACTTTTATTTTCTATCAAAGATCATTTCAATAATGTACTTTTTATTACAACTTCAAAGAATAAAACTGGATGAGAATATCATTTTTCATAATTGATTTTGTTATAATAAATTAAGTAAAAAGGACAAAATAAATAATCCGAGCAAAGAAACAACTATAAGTGTAGATGTTTAACCATAAAATATAAGATAGTAATTTAAATTTTTTACGACTTTACTTGAACAAAATGTGTTCTATAGGCATGTACACCTGTATTCTTGATACCTAACGAATTTAAACTTTAATCTATTAAATATAATAAGCATATAAAGTAATTTTTATTTAAAAAATAGCAGGCACTTGTCTGTTCTGGTTTTGGGAATTCAATGGGTAACAGTTCAAAAAAAATGAGAAACAAAACCACACCAATCCTGATCAGTTTTGTATTTTAGGAACCGAAACCAATCACATCGGTTCAGGTTCCAATTTGAAATTTCAGAACGATTCTAGTTGCAAAAGCAAATACCTGATTCCGATGCTCACCCATATTGTTAGGTTTGGTTAAACCTAGGTTCCAAAATGGTGAAGAATTTAGATTCAACAATACCCACATTTTGAAACTTTATCAAGATCACAACCGAAACCTAAAATATACCAAAAGTAACCCGAAACTCATATTTATAATAAACGTTAGTCAAATCTTTAATAATCCAAAATACCTAAATTGGGTCAAAACTTCAAAACGTGGATGATCACACAAAATAAATGATAATAAAATTTAAAATGAAAGATTTTAATAAGAATAAAGGTTTAGAAGGTTAAGGTGGACTCAAAATTTGTTTTTAGGAAGAAGTCCCAAAACTAGGTTAATAATGGTGGAAATGGTGATTGGAGAAGATGAAGATGGTGTACAACTTTAATCATAATCACCAAATGAGTGTTAGCCTAGTGGTAAGGCTTGAGCACTACATCGTGGTGAACCCGAGTTCGAGCCCTGGGACGCATTCTAGAGGTACGGGGGCTTCGACCCCGGGCTGCATGCTTTAGCAGTCGGGCTTTGGCCCAAAATTGCCGAAGATTAGTCTGGGCCCAATGTGGTATGGGATACGTCTTCCAAAAAAAACTTTAATCATAATCCCGTAGGTTTCTCTCACAAAAATTCTTGAAGAAATAAATTGGGTAAATGGAGATGTTTTGACCAAGTTTGATTGAGAGGGAAATGAGTTAGGAAATGAGAAATAATGAAGTAAAAAACACAAAATCAAGTTTTATGCTAATGAGACTTGAACTCGACTGATCTAGTCTTTCCTGACTAGGTCATTCTTTCCATAGCTCAAGACATGTTGCCATACTGGACTAAGTCTAGTCTTTTGGTCTTTCCTAACTGGGTAGCAGTTGGGAAGGATAGAAAACTGTTTATTGATTCATTTTTTAAACACTTCCATAACCAATCACAAAAAAACTATAACTAATCTTTTAGATACGTAAGTAGCACTATCCTAATTCCTAAGGGTAACACATATTTAAATCTTGGAATCATTAACCTAAAATTCAGGATGTTACATATATGTGGATTTGTTCCACTCAATCATTTTTTTTAATAGGAACATCATCAACTTTATTGATACCAAACAAATACAAACAGACAAGCAAAATTCAAAAGCAGGGGATTCACAACCCAACACGATCTAAGCCAAAACAGGAGAAAAAATAGACCCAAACCAACACCTGGCCGGATTATGATACCATACAGACCTACACCGGCAAAAACGTACTGAGGTTTCTATCAAGCAATGGACAGATAGACGGTTTTACGAGGAGTAAAGAATCCATCGCCTTCCACATTGATCGTAAATTAATCGAATGACGATCACAGCTCGACTTGAGAAGAACTTCTGGTTGGTCTCATTACGAAACTCAGCTAAGATTTGTTCCGAACTTGATCACCCGACTGCATGTCTTGGGTTCGCTACCAGCGTGTTCCAGTCAATCTGATTCTTTCCCAATCTCCTTTCGACCCACTTGTAGCACTTTCGTTGAAATTCTAGAAACAAGTCGCCTAGATTCCGATCACTTTTTCTAAAAACTAGATGGTTTATGTACGACCATATTAGATAGGTAAAATCCCACGTCACTTCTGTACATAGTTTAGGACTCCCATCAGCTGCCCCAAAACCGCTTTCGAGTTGAAGAAGTTTGTTAATTGACCCAATATTCCGAATGTCTAAGTTCCACCATCGAGCCACTGCTAACCACAACCTTTTTACCTCTTCGCATATGATAAGGGCATGGTCTATCGATTCCACTTTTTGAGAGCACCGTCGACATAATGTTGTATATAAATCGATGCCCATTCTATCAAGCACCTCCCGACACAGTATTCTTCCATGTCTCACCAGCCAAATTAGAATATCTATTTTTATTGAAATAATCTTGGACCAATTTGTCTCCACTTCTCCACTGTTTGTTGATGCCATTTTATCCTCAATCAAGGATTTCAAATGTGCCACCATGAATCTTCCTTTCAGATCAAGTGCCCATACTATACTGCCTCATCATTTCTATTTGTGTTTGGACTCCATGCTTGCAAAATGGACAAAAGATTAACGAGCTTTGATCGCTTCCATTCCCTCGGGTTCCCTTTTCGACTCGCAATTCAAATCCCAACCCTCCCCAACCCACGATATTCTCGTGGCTATTATTGCCTCCTTTTTTGATTTAACCCAATTAACAATGGACAACTGATATAATGCAATAGATGAATGAATCGAATATGTCTTATTTATTGGATCTTATTATTGGTTACCCGTAAGATGAGTTCGTATCTATCCAATATCTTGGTCTCAAACCAAATAATCCACCATTTCACCTAATTATTGATAGATATTTCTAATTTCCTAAGACCATCCGCAATGGGGCTCGGCAAGGCCGGCAACACCGGCGTGGTTGATTGGTAAGGAGTGAAAACGACATGGGCTTACCGACTTGTTTGACTACCCCACCCCCACCCTCTCTCTCCTTTCTCTCTATCTCTCTCTTATTTTCTTTTTTATTAATTATTTTTAAAAAATAAAAGCGTGGGTAAGATTGGATTGGGTATAAAAGGTGATTTGGATTGGTTTGGATAAAGTAATGGAAAGCTGATGTGACGACAGTGTAATAGTTAGGTTTATTTGGATTGAAACCAAGTATAGAGGATGAAATCATTCATGCAGATCAATTGATTTTCATTCCTGACCAAATTGAGAGGAATGAAATTTTTATTCCTATTTGGTCCATTTTTCATCCACTGTTTCATCAATGAATATTAAATAAAATATCTTTTGTATTTGGTTGGGAAAACATTTTTTTTAATATAAAACAGTTTTTCATTGATTATACTGAATTAACCAAACACCATCAATACAAAACTCATTTCTATTCCCGTTCTCGTACATTTGCATTCTTATTTTCATTTTCATTCCTGAAACGACCAAACGCCAAAAAATTGTAACAATTCTATAATTAACCATTTACCGTTAGATAAGAGTTCAACCAGCGTTGAAAACCAATAAACCATCTATTTCCTTGGAGCAACTGAAAATATCATCATCATCATACGTATTATCTATCACTCCACAATCACCAGAAAAAAGGAGAAGAAGAAGAAGCAGCAGCTATTATGGTCTCTGCAACTTATCTCTCCATACCATCATCTTCAACATTCGATTCCCCTTTCTTTACCCGCAAAATCCCTAAAATTCCATCATCCAGTAATAATCTTTATAGATATAGGAATTCAATAACCCTATCTCTATCCATCGAGCAAGACGATGGATCCCCTGACCGATTTCTGCAAAACAATTCCATTGCCGATTACATGAGGTTCAAAAAGGGGGATTCCGGTGAACTGCAGACCGCCGTCGTTAGTTACCGGAAAAAGTTCCCTTGGTCTCTTCTCAAACCCTTCCTTCAGGTTGTTTGCTTCAATTTCAATTTCATTCCATATCCACCACATCTTCTATTCAAATTTTAGTTAATTATGTTGCCCTAATTCTGAATTTTGTTCCAATTTTGTAGGTCGATTTGGTTTCGACTATCCACATTGCAGACAAAGAGTAAGTTTAGTTACTACTGATAGAAATCATAATTCGATTGAACTTGAATATAAACATGGTCATTAAATAACCAGGCGTACTAGCTAGTTAACCCTTCTACCCCAGGTTCGAATCCAGGCGCTTCCGGATTGTGTGACCACTTAGGATTAACTAGGGATGTAATCGAGCCGAACTGCTAGAGAGCTACCTGAGCTCGGATCGTTAAAAGCTCGAAACGAGCCGAGCCTTAACGAGCCCGATATTGAAAGAACATCCTCGGAATCAGGGATCGTTTAAGCTCATTTACTTAAGGCTCGTTTAGGCTCATGAAGCAACTCAGCATTAACGACCCGAGCTCGAGCTTCTATAATTTTAAGCAAGCCTGGCTCGATTAGCTTAAAGCTCGACTCGGCTCAGCTCGTTTACATTCCTAGGATTAACTCAGTGGTAGAGCAATTGACTGCATCCTTTAGCTGTCGGTGAACCTTACCAGGATTAGTCGGGACAAAGCCTCGGATACCCTTTAAAAAAAATCGTCATAAAATGTTGACTGGCTGTATAAAAAAGTTGAGTAGGTTGAGTAAGTTTAGTTACTAATAGAAATCATAATTCATGTTCAGTTCCTCGAATTCTTTACTTGTTACTTGATAATTAGGTTTTGTTGTGATAAAAAGTGTTTTTAGTTTGAACGTGATTTGATTATGAAACCTGGTTGTCAGATGCTTTGAATGTTATAACAGCAATAGAAGCTGAATTTAGGTTCTTTTCAGTGGATGGACAATCGTATGAATCTATATAAAAACTGATTATTATATCGAATGGCCGTAGATGACACTTGGAGGATGTCTTGTTTGTGGAATTCAAAGGAATTTGATGGAATTGGAATGACAAAATTCCTTTGACCAAATTCCTTGGTGATGTTTGGTTCGTGGAATGAACTTGACAAAATCCTTTGAATTCCGTAATTTAAGGAATTCATCATTCCAATTCCATCGAATTCCATTATGCGAACCAAATGGTTCTAAACGACTAGCATACATGCAGTGATGCTGAAACAAGCTAGATATGGTAGTTGATACTTGATATGTTGAAATGTGATGAACAGGTACTTTGCGGCCCTACAGAAGGAACTCGAGTCCTACGATTGTGTGCTTTATGAGATGGTGGCTAGCAGGGAAAGTTTGGAAAATCGAAGATACCCATTAGCAGTTAGAAGAAAACTAGAAAAATCACAGTCCCGTGGTTTTAATATCATCGGGTTTATTCAACGTCAGATGGCTAGAGTTCTGATGCTTGATTTCCAGTTAGACTGTCTTGATTACGAGCCTGATAATTGGTACCACGCTGATCTCGACTTCGAAACCTTCAAGTTACTTCAGGTCCTATTCTCTTCCAGTTTCTGTATAACTTAAATAATTCACCAACGTCTTTAATTCATTGTGTTAATAGATATTTTATTACAATCAAGAGCAAACATCCCTAATTCCTGAAGATCTTTGTTCATAAATCTTCATAAAAGTGATTCTTGATATTACTTGATTTGTTGTACTAGAACAACTAAATGTGCTTGTTTGCTCATATAATACAGCTTGAAAAAGGGGAGAGCTTTTTTACATTTGCTAGAGATATGACTTTGAGATCTACGAAAGCCTTGGTACAAGCCACTTCGATCCCCGAAGAACTTGGTCCATGGAGATCAAAACTCTTATGGGCCTCGCGTGTGCTACCCATGCCTCTCGTTGGCCTTTTTTTCATCAGCAGCCTTTGTGCCGATGTGGGTAGTGAGTCAGCTGATTATCCAGAAATAGAGGCATTATCCAGGCTTGATTTTGGTGCTGCAATGAAGGTCTTTTTGGCAAAAAGACTAACATCCGAGTAAGTCTATTTTCTTTCTTCTACAATATCCCATTGAATTGCAACATTTGACTCTAACAGCATTAGTGTTGACTATTAGACAAATACCTAAATTATCCTTCCATAGCAACAAAAAAGAAAGAATCTTGAGAACCCAAATCAATACTATCAAAATAGGTACTTTTCTATCTCAAAGTTCCCTAAAAAGGAAATGTTATATATGATGATGGGCAAATAGGTAATTAACCTATAGAACTAATCCCAAATGGTGCATCTTTCATGGGATGTGACTGTTGTGATCTTTGTGTTCAGTTTCACTCAAATAACAACAACGGATGTAGAGGAGAAATCGGTGATAATAGGTGAGCGAAACAGGGCTGCGACAGAAGCACTGGAAAGAGCAATCAACAGGGGCCATAACAAGATTGCCATACTGTACGGTGGTGGGCACATGCCGGACTTAGGAAGGAGGTTAAAAGACGAATTTGACCTTGCCCCTTCTCGGGTCCAGTGGGTAACGGCTTGGTCAATCAAGAACCGAAACGTAGCCAGCAACTCTCTACCTTTCTTAAAGAAACTGGCAGAAGTTTCAGGTTGGCCATTGAATCGCTATCAAACTCTGGCATTGCTCATATTTTCGTCTGTTCTTGCATTGGATCTGTGGTTCTGGGAACTCTTTTTCGGGACTACGGTCGAATTTGTTACACAAGCTGTAGCTGATGCTGTTCAGTTTGTTGATAAGGCTAATTTATAAGGCAATGGAAGACCATGCTGTTCATACAGATCCTGTATAATGTGAATAACTCAAAGGTTTTTATCAATTTAGGGGATAGAAATTGTGTTCATATTTGTACACTGAAATATCAAATCACAAGGAATGTAATAGTTGTGATGTTTTATATTTATTCAGAAAAGGTTAAGGGTCTGTCTCTTTGTTTTTTTCTTTAACCATTTGATGGGATGTTTGTTTACAGTTTAACGAGTTCAACATGTCCATACTTCCGTACGTGTACATGAAATAATTAGTTTCGTATTTAGACTGAGAAATGGGATTATGTGCAGAGTGTTATTTTTAACGAAAAGTGTGAGAAATGTTTTTAAAGTGTTAATGACTTTTAATCTAATATCTTCCATGGACGTGCGGTTTGAAAGGGAATTGATATAGTCATCTCAATGCATCTCATCCTAATGTTGGTCCATTTTCATCCAACGATTGATAGCCACATCTCATCAAATTTGACACTTTTCATCGAAACCCAACCCTTTAGACCAAAACTTAAACTGTTGCTTTAAACTTAGGGGTGTTTGGTTCCCAAAACGGAACTTGATGGAATTGGAATCCAACAAAGGGTTTTGACTTTGAAGGAATTTTTTTTTTGGTAAAGAGACTTGATGGAATTGGAATGTAAAATCCTTTAAAGGAATTGGATTGAAATAGAATGGAACTTGATGGAATTGAAATCCATCAAAGGATTTTGACTTTGAAGGAATTGAATTGAAATGTGATGATTTTGACCACACGTCAAGGAATGATGAATTCCTTAAATTATGGATTTCAAAAGATTCCATAAAGTTTATTAAAAGCCTTCTGAGTTCCAATAACATGCATATTGTATCATAAACTATAATAAATAAGTCACCTTGTATATAGCATCATGAAAATATATTTCATGCTCAAACTAATTAATCTTGGGTGTAGTTTGCTTTTCAAAAGTTCTAAAGTCCAAAATCTAATTTTACATCTAAAAAGTAAAAGGTGAATGGCTCATCTCTTAAAATTTCAGAGGACGATAAAAGGTTTTAGATTCTTTTATAAAATAAAACAAACAGTCTTAAAGTATGCAAACCTTTTAATTTTCAAACTTAAAAAGTTTTAAGAGGTATTTCTTAAAAGATAAACATCCCCTTGGTGTCTTTAGTAGTCGGGATACCAAATATATCAACAAAGACATTTCATGCATAATTTATAGCAGAGCCTATATCATAGATGTTTCACATAAATTACATCGACACCTCCATGAATGTAACATTATACTGTTGTATGTATCTCAATTTTTCCTAAAGATCATGAAAACTCGTGTTGCCAATTCTCGTTGTTCAAAGCATTGTTAAATGTCTTAGATGCTTCCTATAAATTTCAACAAGTAACTTTTATTAATTAACCAATCTCCAGTATCTCTGTTTGTATATTTGTCTATCAATATTCAATCCAAATTCCAAGCTTTCACGTCTAGGTTTGTCCAAGTCTGTAGGTCACTCTTTGAATCGTCTGGAGTTTGTCCCAATATCAGAAAAGTTTACAATTTGCATACCAAAAAATTATAGTAATATTCATCATCAACACCGTTTTGCTAACACTTAATTTGGCATCTGAATAACTCGGCCATTCTTTAGTAGCACTATTTCACTATGGCACATGAATTATTGGATAAATCGGGTTACAATTTTAAAATGTACCATGTCGTAGAATTGGATTTTATTGCATGAATTATTGATTAAAATATTTTAAATATAGATTCACCAAAGTACTTTAATTATGAAGCATTAACATGATAAACATTAAAAATTTATATAACTGATGTTGATTAATACCATTCAGTATTTCAGTTGTAACTCTAATATTAATAACTAGTTTTGATCCCGTGTAATACACGGGATAATTTCAAGAAATTAAGTCATGCCGAAAATCTTATACTACAAATATGAATTGTTGTGCTATTGATCTTTTAACATCAATATTATTTTATATCAAATACATTAATTATATTAAAAAAAAGTGCAAACTTTATTTATTTTTAATTTAATTCAATTGATATCAAATTATCAACAATAAATATATAACAAAGACATTTTATAGATCAAACTATATAACTATCTTTGACTTTAAAATGACGTTAATATACTTTCACATATAAAGAGAAAGGTATACATACAAAAGTGTACTTGGATTGAAATATAATAATAGATACGTTTAACAATAATTTGTTATAAAAATATTAATTAACTATTATATTAAAACTCAATAATTATCATATTATATTTAAAATGAAATATTTATTTTCTATTTGATGACGTTTATAAATTAGAATTGCCACGTGTCACGTTCTGGTGAGCCGGTTTCGGTTATGAAAACAATAAATAAAATAATGTAAAAGATAAATACCACTTTCAAAAATCCCCCTCTACATAATTAAATCAAACCTTTTAATCCAAACTATAGATAAATATGAAAACAATAAATAAAATAACAATAAATTATTATATAATGTGGAGAAGAAAACTTAGTTATGCTTCTACTGATGTAGATCAAAAAATTCTTCAAATAATTGCAAAAACAAATAATAAAAAAAAATTATGCATGAATGTTCTTCAAAAAAATGGTTGACGAACTTACCTAAGACGTTTGCAAAAAGAGTAATGGAGGAACTTGAAAAATTAAAATGGAAAAGGTAAGGTTTATACGGTTTTTGTTGAATCTGCTTAGTATTTAAATATCAATTTAGGTTGAGAGATAAAAATATAGATGACTTCATACCAATATATAGAGATAAAGTTTGTTATATTTAATAGATAATTTTGAATTAATATTTCATATCAATAGATAGAGATAAAGTTTGTTATATTTAATAGATAACTTTGGATTAATGTTTAATAATTTTAAATTTTGAATCAGTGTCATGTGTCAACATATGACACATGACACATATGCATATGATGTGGCAATGATTCATCAGAGCGCGACACGTGTCAATGAGTTACTCAGAGCACGACGGACGTTTGCAAAAAGAGTAATGGAGGAACTTGAAAAATTAAAATGGAAAAGGTAAGGTTTATACGGTTTTTGTTGAATCTGCTTAGTATTTAAATATCAATTTAGGTTGAGAGATAAAAATATAGATGACTTCATACCAATATATAGAGATAAAGTTTGTTATATTTAATAGATAATTTTGAATTAATATTTCATATCAATAGATAGAGATAAAGTTTGTTATATTTAATAGATAACTTTGGATTAATGTTTAATAATTTTAAATTTTGAATCAGTGTCATGTGTCAACATATGACACATGACACATATGCATATGATGTGGCAATGATTCATCAGAGCGCGACACGTGTCAATGAGTTACTCAGAGCACGACACGTGTCAAACCAGTTACTCTTTTATTATATATAGATAGACTATTTTGTAATTTAATTCATAATATTGTCATTTTAAAATAATAAATTTTAACAGAAAACCAATCGGCCCAGATATAGAACAACATAGACCCAAATCATATTAGTTCGGCCCAGATAGAGAACAACTAAAGTCTAGAAGAAAATGGGCCAGATCCAACCCGTTAACCAATTAAGTGAATTAGGTATATAATTTTAAATGAGATTTTTAATTAATCAATTTGAAAAATCATATAGTTTTAAACCTTTTATATGGTTTCGCTTCAGGTGCGTAAAAGGTTCAATTTAAAAATTTATTGAATCAAAGCTTAAAACAACCTCTATTTGATAGTCAATTTTTAACCGCTTAAACTCAAACGTTTATGAAACTCATTGAGCTTTTGGATCATCATAGAGCGTTTTACATAAACATAAGAGCAAATGTGCGAAAAGGGCTTAGTTACGACATCCAATTTAAGCCTTAAATCCTATAACATACCATATATGTTCAATATTTTATAAATTTTCACAATCTGGCCTATATTGCTTCGGGCCCCTTAAGGTCAAACTCTAGCCTTGTAAGTTTGTGAATTTGATATATTTATTTACATTTTGAATGATGTTTTTCAAAAAGGACAACAACTTTATTAAAAGCTAAGGTACGAAACAAAACGTCTGCAAGACGTAGAACCAACCTGAACCAAACAAAATCAAAGCCAATGACAAGCAAGGCTGCTCAAGGACAAAGCGAAGCAACAACCAAGTTTATAAACGACAACAACAATTTGCAGAAAACAACATGCAACTTTCACAATTGCGCCTTGAGCTCGAGATGGCATGGGAGACCATATCAGTCATCAAAGCATGGAATGAAAAAGATGGTGATAAGCTCAAACCTCCCACCAATTAATGATATCCTTCCACAATATAAATTTTTGTGGGCATTTCAACAAACAATGCTCTAAGTTTTAACATCATTACCACAACACTAGACAAAGAGATTATAGAGTGGATATCAACCCTTTAGCATGAAGAATTGGTGATACCAAAATGCTTTCCCAACTAAGTTGTCAAATAAAGATGCAAACTTTCCTTAGATGTAAGTGAACTTCATTGTGTTTGGATGATATTTCCAAGCACTTAGCAAAGTTTGTCTTCAATTAAACACCTCAAAGCCTTAACCAAGATTATTCCATCCTCACTAAGCCACAATACGCATCGATCCTGCTCAACCGATCGAACATTTTGGTTGATTTTTTCTAGAATGTTATAATAACATTTCTTTATCGATTGTTACAAGTATAATAATTGTAAAAAAAGTATTCCAAACAATCCAAAATTTTACAACATCATAATTTAGAATTATATTAAGTACAAATACTTGATAACACTTCACTTTTCCTGTCATTTTTTTAAACTAGTTATCAAAGAGCCCGGGTTTCACATTGGGTTATAAACTGTGATAGTTTTGATCATGAGTAGTAACATGGATTTATTTGAAACATAAAGTTTGTATATATGTTATCATACGAAAGGTTTAATAAATCAAAAAATAAAAAAAAATATTAATTTTAAGAGATTTTAACCTCAAGCTTTGGGGAAAAAATACAATGTATTTTACTAATAGTTTAATGAAATTATTTGATTATGTTTTTATTAAACTTATAATAGTTTATAATTAACCAATTAAAGAAAACGTCTTAATAAAATAAATAAATAAAGTAAAAACTAACAAAATATGAATTATATAAGTTGAGAATAAAAAAAATATAAAGATGATTTATTATAAGAAACAAATATGTAATTTAATCAAACATATTTTTGAATAAGTTAACCACCTAATTCATCAAAGTTAGATGAAAAAATGATAAAAAAAAAAATCAAAAAAAAAAAAAACCATATAAATGAAAAAGCAAGTTTTAAAGATGAATAATGAAAAATATTATAAATACCATACTACAGACTACCGAGAACAAAGTTATACATTACATGCTAAATTTACTATTCACCCATTCCTATAAATGTTAGTATTTATAATTTCTGATAAAAGAAAAAATTTGCATGCATTCACATAGATCTCGCTTTAATATAATTTTTTTTAGTAATATTGATGTCGGCCGAGCTGTGGACGAGATGGCGTTGACGTTTCTGGAAGCCCATGATCGGTCCAACTTCAAAAGGGCATAACTTTCGCTCCGGTTGTCCGTTTTGGACGATCCACCTGTCGAATCGAAGCTAGCGATAGGGAGCAGCTTGGGTAGGACCCATAGGGGCCTACGGACTTTTCGTTCGCTAAAAATGCTGTTTAAGTGTCTTTTTGGACGTTTTTGTGTTTTTTTAATCGTTTTGGGCTTTTGTTTTGGACTTTATTGTTCGGCCTGTTACTTTTGGGCAGGCCCGGTTCGTTTGGTTTCTTATTTAGGTGTTAATTTCGTGTTTTGCAAGACAGTTAATCAATTTACAGAACTTTCTTTTATTCTCAATTCTTGAATTCTCTATTAGGGTTCAGGTTTTGAAGCCTAGGGTTTGGTATTCCACGAATCAACAAGTCTTAGAAGAGGTTGAACATGGCATTCGTAGAATCAACGTGTTTGATCTTTGTTTATCCCATACACGCTACATCAAATACCTAGATATAATCATTGTTATTGTTAACTTATTTAACTTTTTCAAACGAATGAATTATTACTTCAAGATATTTTAAAAATTATGGTAAATATTTATAATATAGTATATTAATATGAATTCATGATGGAAAAAAAGTTAAAAATAAACATTATTAGTATAAGTATCAAATTAAAGAAGTACATTAGTATATTACTCGTATATGTTTCCTCAATTAAAAGATTAAATGTGTGTAACATAACTTAGATTTATAAAAGAAGAGTTGGGTTCCAATAACATCATGCTGTTTCTGTGAGAACGGTGAGACCAACATCTTTTACATGAAATTTCACATCGAAACATTGTGAAGGTTAAAAAAAATTGAACAATTATAGTAAAAACAATGTAAATGTTATGTTCACGGTGTTTTTTGATGTCAAAACTCGATTTTTTATACCTTCACAGCATTTCCGCTGTGAAGGTTCACATTTTTTATTTGTAACATTCACAGCATTTGAGCTGTGAAGGTTTTGTTTTTTACCTTGTTTTGGATTTTTTCCCTCGAAAGTGTTTTTGAGAATGAGAATTCGAGTTTTATTTACCTTCACAGTGTTTTTTGTGAAATTTTATACGTGAGGTCTTGCTTTCACACGATCTCACAGAAACAGTTTGATCTCACACGAAGCTAAATCTATAAAAAAAAAGAGGTATTGATAAATTGGAATGGGTTCCGAAAATTTTGATATTAGGAAAGGGTAATACGGGTTTGCAAAAACTCCTTTTAACTATGACTCTTGTTATTTACAAAGAATAAAAGTAATACACCATTTGATTCAATGTATAGTTTTAATAAAAGACTTTCACTAATAGTCATTTATTTTAACTATAGGGTGGTGGTGCATCTGCTACTGACCAAAAAAACTAGGAAAGATGTGATGAAATATGTCATTTATCCGGGTTCGAGTCCAAACGCTAACATCCTGAGACTTAGTCTTAAACGGTCGTATTTTAATTACCAAATTGCCGATGATGTAGTCTAGGAAAAGTTTAGATGAACCGTTTCAAAATAAATTGATACATTGATTTAGCGGTTTGAACCCAATATGCAAGGGATAAGAAACGACGCTAGAGAGAAAGATGGGTAACGATGATAGTTTTTTTTTTTTTTTTTTTGGGGTGTGGGGGGGGGGGGGGGGGTGGATGAACAACTGGACCTTTTCTAAAAGCGTTACATATGGTAGAAGTTTTTGTAAACACAAAACTAAAATAACATATTATTCCTAACGACTAGGTTGCATCATAGTATAGTGATCAATAGCTATACTGAATAGATGATATTGAGATGCAAATAGGACAATTTAATAGGGGGAACCTTTTCCTTTGATGCAAATATGGGGACCTTTTCTTTGGGGTTTAAGGAGAAACGGGATATCTACTTTTTGTAATAAATGAAATGTTTATAGGATGATATTATGAATTTTTTAATGATCAATAAAACCAAACATATATCGTTTACCTAACTCAAAAATATGGTATAAAATACTTGGGGGGGGGGGGGGGGGGGGGAAGGGGGAACGGACATGTCGAGCAAGACATAGGATGAACAACTGATGTCGAAGATGAACGCCTTGGACCTTTTCTAAATAGCATATTATTCCTAAGGACCAGGCTGCATCATAGTATAGTAATCAATAGCTATATCAAATAGAGGAGATTGAGACACAGATAGGTCAAGGACATAGGGGGAACCCTTTTCTTTGATGCAAATAGGGGGACCTTTTCTTTGGGGGTTTAAAAAGAAACGACATATCTACTTTTTGTAATAGACGAACTGTTTATATACACAATATTTTATACCATATTTTTTAGTTTGGTAAACTATGCATGTTTGGTTTTATTGGTATATGAATAACATCATTAGCTTTTTTTTTTTCTTAATATTATCTTTATTTATAATATAGATTAAATGCATTATTCAACTTAATTTGGTATTTAGTATATTTTTTTATGAGAAGACAAAATAGAAGGAAAATAGGGTTGGAAAGTGTCAAAGGAGAGTTGATAGACCAAAGATTTTGCCTATCTTTCCTCATGATTAGCACCCATTTTTGGTTGGTACCATCCTTCATGCATTACCTTAGGTACACTACTACTAATAGGAGGAATCACGGAATATATTCTTGTAAGAAATCATATCTTCTTCACATTTTATGTTTTTTCCATTATCAAAGGATTGCTCTCAAAACCAATTCAAGGGTATTTATGTCATTGCAGTCGACGAGTATGTGAGTTTATTTTCAAAACACAACATGTACTCTAGAATCGTCGTTTTATGATAACTCTAAAGCCTATCGTAATATAAAATGAGTTATTGAGACCATTTACAATAAAAAAGTTAACCATATGGCTGTGGCTTACTAGTTAAGGCCTATTGGGGAAGTGATTTGTTAACCCTTATATCTTAGGTTTAAATCCAGACGCTTCCGGATTGTGGCCATTGAGATTAACTCACAGCAACATGCTTTAGCTGTCAGTGAACTTTACCGGGTTAGTCAGGACAAAGCTTCATATACCCTTTAAAAAACAATACAAAAGTTAAAAAAAGATCAAACAAATTGGAAACTTGAATTATAGAAGGGCATAGGCAAATAGGTAATTATGGTCGAAGTTGAAACAGTTAAATAAGATATTGTGCCGTGCGTCCTTGGTTGCAGAATAAACATGTGAAGATGGCCAGAATTGGGAAGTAAACTAGGACAACAAATGGTCCCTACGATTTCAAAGGACAAATATGTCTTTTTACATATCAAAATCACTTCTCCAATTTTCATTTTTTTTTGCTTCTATTACCCCCTCCCCCCATTTAATTCATTCGTGACACCTTTGATTTTATCATACACAACAAATATCTAGTGACGGACTAGAGATCTTTTTTTGAACGAGCACACTTTAAGGTTGGTCGATCAAGGGCTTCCAAAGTCACGGTTTTTGACTTAGAAAAAGTCCACACGGTTGGTCTAGAGAAATTCAATTATGTCAATTTGATACATTATGTTGACTTTTTAAGTATAGATCTTACACGTGTACATTACATGTGTAAGATAATTGACTTTTTAAGTATACATTACATGTGTAAGATTAGATCTTACACATGATGTGTTTTGGCTGAATCCCACCTCTATAGGTGTTTTTTTTTGGTTGATTTCATAATGGTCGGTACATAAATATTAATTCTATCAATTTCTTATATATCAATTATGATTAGTAATATAACATTCAAGAGACGAGAACCAAGAAGTGTAACTTACCATAGAGATGAAAGTTATTATCTATCTTTTTAATTAGTTACCACAAGTTTGATAACTACCATAGAACGTAAAGAGCAGATATGGCAATATAGCCCCTAGGCGAAAGGGGGCACCATTCTCTTTCTTTCTTTAATCGTTCTGATTAGGACAAGTGGATTGGTTCGTTCTGTTCTCCTATCTACGCAATTCGCTGTCTTTGTTTGTGATCACGTTGCACAATGGTTCCCATTTCCAGGGAATTAGATTATATATTCATTCCACCTAAGGTGTGTTTGATACAGGACAAGAAATAAGAGACAAAAATAAGGAACCTTGTTCCATGTTTAACAAAACTTTTATATGGAACAAATAGAAACAAAGTGGAACATACTTGTTCCACCCCTATCCATGGAACAAGGTGGAACAAACTCCGTTTTTTTTTATCAATATAACCTTAAATTAAACATAATTTTCTTCTAAAACATCACATATGCATTTTTACACTTTATTCATTTTTCAAATTTTATTTATTGTACTTTATACGCTTTAAACGTCCAATTTACTGTCCTAATTTTTAATTTATTAAATTACTATATTATGATTAATTTATGTAATTTATTAAATGTTAATAATAAAAAGAATATAAAAAAATTAGAAACTGATTAAAACATTTTATTTTGGTGTTATTTTAATCGTTTTAATTACGTAATTGATTAAAATATATAAACAACTTATTAGAGGTAAGTTGGTCACTTTATATGTCCTGTTTTGTCTAGTTTTGTCTTATCAAACACTGAACAACTGTTCAATCCGCTTTTGTTTTGTACTATCATGTTTTGTTCTAGTCTATTTGGATGCCAAACGCACCCTTAAGAAATGGGATTTTTGTTTCCATTTATATACGATCTAATTTTTTTAAAGTAATATTTATAATGTGTGTGTATATATATGTCAATTTTTTCTAAACCACATCATGTTGAAACTTTAGTCAACTAAAATTTGATTGCATATATTGAAGTTACATCAAACAAAGTTAATTCAATCACAAATACACCAATCATAATACTTAAAGATTAAAATTTTATACATGTTATATCACCAAAAGTTTATTCATTAAAAATCAAACTAAATATATAATTTATTTAACAAGTTTTCATCATCAACTATTAATTATATTAGTGTTATTATATAACCTTTGAGTCTTTGAGTGTTTGGGTTTACCATTTTATTAGTATATTTATTAAATATACACATAAAAATTTGTATGAATACTCAGTGTCGGGAAGAGGGGTTATCCATCCCTCCTTATTAAGTCTGGGAATTCTCCTGTCAAATCAGAGTTGGATATAGCTTGACAATTTCCGATTCGAAAATAAACGGGTATGGCTTAAGGTTTTTGATCCAAAACCTATTTATTTTGCGTGTCGTGTTCGAGTTAATAATTGGGTTTGCGGTTAATTCGTCAACCTGTTTATCTTTTAATTATTATTTTTATACTTTTTAATATAACAAAAACAAAACGTTGAATCTTTGATTTTTGATTTCCAATTGAGCAATCTGATTTTTGCCTTATGTTGAACTTATTGAATTTGGTATTTGGTTTGAATTTTTGGTATTTGGTTTATTTTGAACTTGCTTTCCAAATTTTATGACCCGACAACTCACGACACGACCTATCATGGGTTAGGATTAAATATTTCGACACAATCAGTTAAACGGGTTATGTCTAAATTGATTCTTTTTGATCCGCTAACCTGCCCAACCAAAACCACAAACACTATTATTTTGCTAATCAATATTTGACATGAAACATTTAAATTTGTAAAAAGGTGAATTTCATACTCGGTCCACGCTCACAATTATTTTCAATAGAATTTGTCCAAAATATTCGTTTATACTAGTTTTTATCCTTCCATTTAACCATCTTTAATTTTTATGCTAAATTTGGTTAACTCAAGGCCATTTGATTTTTTATATTTCATTTTTGTTTTAGAATCTAAAAGACATGTGATTGTTATAAATCGACAATCACAATCTTTTATTAGTCAAAACTCACAAAGGAAAAACTTTTATAATAATTAATGGTTAAGTACAACGAACCTTAAAGAAACCAAACTCTAATACTTTTAGAACAAATCAAAAAAGAAGGGAATGTGTCTTTATTTGAATTAAGTAGGTAACAAGTCTAACATTGTTGTGGCGGATTGGTTATTGCTCGGGGGTTCATAGCGTCCTAACCGAGTTCGAGTCTTTCCTGCGCGAATGCATGGGGACATTTAAGTGGGACCATGTTTAGCCTCCAAAATTGTCGGGGATTAGTTGGGCTTTGGCCCGAACACCCATCCAAAAAAAAGTAGGTAACAAAATAAAACTTCTCTGCGAACTAATAGTTGGATGCTCTTTTACAAGGTTGGGTTCAAATAAAACTCATCTTCATTGCAAACGTAATGATTATCAAGAGTGCGACATATGTCATATTCAATATGAATAACGAAGGTGAATGTTCAGGCATTATTCATAATGAATAATACAACATTCAATGAATATTATATTATTCATCTTAAATTATTATTCATTTTGAATAATGCATGGACATTCACCTTCGTTATTCATATTGAATATTGACGCGTGCAACACTCTCGGTTGTCCTCATGTTCGCAATGAAAAATGAGTTTGTAGCCGAACTTTAATCATCGCTTTTATATATAATGCATGAACACTTACTCTCAATGATCATGTATTTTATTCAGACTTAATGAGACATGTGTCGTTCTCTAGGTTGTCCTCACTTTCGCAACTAAATACAAATTTCTTTTGAACCCGCCCCTACATATATGCTTGCGTTTGTATGGAAACCCTAACTATTGAAGAAAACAAGAAAAAAAATTCATTATTGTACAAATTATACATGATTCATAGTTTCACATGGCTTTGTCATGCGACTTAAGTTGCGGCCAAAGTCGGTCGTGTCCAATTTTTCGCCGTTAATGTAAAATCGCATATGATTTTGTATATGAACGAACTTTTTCTTAAATAGTTATTAAATAGTTAGCGTTCTCGTTTGAATCCCAAAAGCGCTTTACATAACTATTTAAGAAAAATAAGCACTTTACATAAGTTATTTTAAATGTTTGGATGGGACAAACATAAAAAATGTTATGGTTTTCCCATAAAAAAAGTAAATATTTTTAAGAAGTTATTTCATTATTAACTTATTGACTGATCTAAAACAACTTATCTAGTTTTTAGTTATTTGACTTATATAAACAATCCCAAACATACTATCACAGGGGGCTAGCTCAGTTGGATAACATCCTTGGGGGGTGTGGGGAGAAAGCTATACTACCAGGTTCGAATCCCAAAAGCGACACTTTTCTGAGATATCCAACTCTGGATTTGGTCCTTCGGGGTTGGGTTTGGGACCGGTTCAATATGGGTTGGTCCGTAGGCCCCTAAAACCTGCCGGTCGGGTTCAGCCATAGGTTGTGCCGGGTCACAAGGATTAGTGGGATTCCCCGTAAGAAGACTCGATACCGTTGGAACGTACGTGTATGTACGGTAACTTGTCGTTTAAAAAAAGTTTGATTAACATACTCATATACTTTTATATTATATTATACAACAAAAAGAAGTATCTTGATTTATTCTCATTAGAAATCCATTAGTTTAATTTTAATTTATTTATAACTTTTGTTTTAATCCATCTTCATTTCGAAAATTATAATACAACCCAAAAATTATTTAAAGAAAAATTAAATAAAATGATGATATAAAATAGAAGAATTCGTGAAAATCAGTTGACTACTAAATAAATGAATATCAGTTTGCATATTTCACAAGTAATAAAACAAAATTTTAATATAATATTTACTATTTTTATCACACAAGTAATATATTAGCCATGTTGTTTTAAAAAGATACTTAAATATAATCAACTTAAACCATAGAAATATATAGGAAAAGAGTACATCAAGTCAACTAGCAAATAAAATCATGTTTTGCTATTTCTTCTTGTAAGTCATTAGTTCAAATATTTTCAAGGTCATTGGATTTTTTCCACTTATTTTCTTACAGTCGTCTGGAATCTGGATTAATCTATGAGCATGCAAATTGGTTAAAACATAATGATTGATGGATGATCATGCGTCTAATATTTGTGTTTGATGTTTTGATATAACTTGATGATACTTGGTTCAAAAATTACTAGGATACAATGATGCAAAAAGTCAATAAATTTGAATGGCAACAAAAATAAAAATGAGTGTAGATGTGGTTGGGAGTTAAGAAATCAATGTCAATTGGGTATGGTTGTGTTGTTATGTGTTTGTACTTGAGGTCATTTGAAATTGGAAAAACAACCCATCTTCAATTCAATTGTCTTGTAGCCATTTGGTAGGGTTTTTGATGTGTCTTTATGCTGTTGGAAGCTTCCAACACTTGAAAGATGCTCTTTTTCTTCATTCCAAGACACAAAATTTTGAGATAATGATGCCTAGAGATTGTATGATCACCATTCAATTACGATATCGTAATAGTTGATTGTTGGGTTGTATCATATCAGATAAGAAATCGTCAGGTCTAGTATTATTTCACGAAAAGAAATTAGTTCACTTATTTAGTACAAAATTGTTTGATAAGGGGAGTTTAATTTGATATTGTACAACATTTTGTTATATAATATACTAAAACACCATGTTTAGCAAGTATATGTTAGCTTATTCTTTTAGTTTATAGACAATTAAAGTCAACCTTAATAAGTTATAAGCTCGCATTTTGAAAAACTACTTTACATGGTATTTTTTTTTTTGAAAGGAACCCTTTAGATAGTTAGTGTGATATTTTTCCACCTTTTTCTGCTTCCAATTATGCTCATTTTAATTTCCATAAATTACGCTTTATATATTTAGTTTAGATTATTTTACCTTGTCATTTAGGAGTTGTTTACCAATGCTTACCTGATAAGAATCAACACTTTTACTTACCCGGTAAAATTTTTGCTCACTAAAACGGTATCCTATTTGGAACTTTTTTTTATCCGGCAAATGTTTACCATCTAAGATACGACACTCTTACAAACTGGGTAAGACTCTTAATCCTTGTTATCGCTCTTACCGTGTAAGATTGTCAATTTTTATCTTGTTCATTAACCGATAAGGTAAACTGATCTGATAAACACTTATCGGATAAACATTTAGTAAACAATCCTCTAGTTTGTCAATTAGCTTTTACCAGATATGACTAACTTATGACTCAATAGCTAACAAATCAATCAACGACTAATTTTTCAATCAAAACCAACTTATTAACGAAACTGTTAATAAACCAGTTTTTCAAATACAACTGATACAACCTACTTAAACAATTAGATTTATTGAAGTTAACATGAATGATTTTCTTTCGTTCTTTTCTTTTTGTGTATGTGCGAAACAACCACAATGATGTCAAGAGGTTCCCACGAAACGTGGTATGTTGGGAAATAAAGAGTGTAAAAGTGGATTGACTTGTGTGTTATGATTTGACCCAAAAGATTTTAAAACCCAATATTTTATAGATATAGAGGTTGGAGTTTGTTTTATAAAAACTATTATAATAACAATAATAATATTTGTGTCAATTGTGTGTGTATTTGAATATTGATATGCATTTGAAAGTTTGAATCATGAAAATATTATAAAAATCATTAAAAATATAGTATTAATTGCACTAGAATAAAACATGGAAAAGATGACAATTAATCTTTGTCTTCCACCATCAAAAATCTTTCATTTTGTATTTATTCTTTTCAAAATCCTCACATTAAAAGTTTGCACAATTACCCATCATGATCATCTAAAAGTTGCATAGCCCTTTCATTAAACTTTACTTGGAGTGATTTATGGCATATTTTCATTTAACTATTCTATAATTTTTTTTTTTGAAGAAAACTATTCTATAAAATTATTGTTTAATGATATTATAGATAATTAGATATATTTGTTTTATTTTCTTTTAGAAATTATTGTATGCTGCTAAAAATTTCCATCGGATATTTTTATAATAAGATATAAAACTTCCGCAAACAAGAGCAAATTGTTGAATCTTGTATTATGTATTTATCACATACTTATTGATTTAATTTTTTATTTCATGGTGCTTTCTTATAATTCATGTGGTAATATAAATTAATACAATATAGATTTGAATTTGGTAACATGGTTCGGGAAAATGATAATCCTCAATTTACACATTTAGGGCTACATAAGATGTTGAGTCGATACGAGTTGATTCCTTTGAATGTTTGAGTAACCCAATCTAGTTAAAGTGGTTTGGAAAAATTTTCAGTTTGTTAAAAGAATTACAATATAACCCGATCCAAATCTTACATTGAGTTATCATAGGCTATATTGGTCAGGTTGTGTGATATAATAGGAGTTTGTAGAGCGATATACTTAATCAATCGTTAGTCACTACTACTAGTTGATTGATCTTTAATGTAAGACGAGGAACAAGGAAAAATCCACACCAATACTAAAAAGAAGGTTGAAAATTCTTGTAAATTGAAAACGGATGAACTTACAATACACTTATAAAAAAAGATAACTGATTATCTATCATGGTCATGTAGATGAAAGCAATGCTAACGTGTCTAGCAGAAGATGCGTACAACATATGAAAGGGGATCTAGTTAGGTTTGGTTCAACTTGGCCTAACCTAATTCCAGTATAATACTTACACCTTGTTCTCGAAAAATTTTTAAAAGGGGAAAGGAAAGGATTTCTAACGAAACTAACAAAAGTGTGTTCTCAAGTTTTTTTAAAGGAAGGAAATGAAAGGATAATGGAGGGATATGTGTGTTTTCGAGCTTTTTAAAGGAAGGAAAGGAAATGATTTGTAGAGATTAGGAAGGATAACTCTTCTTTTTTTTTTTTTTTTGTTAAAACTTATCATCCGCTTTCCTCCTGAAAGTGGGATGATTTAGAGCGATAATCTCTCCTTCCCTTTCTTTCCCTTAATTTTTAAACTCGAAAACCCCTTATCGTTTGAAGATCTTATAATTCAATTACAGATTTGGGTGGCTTTCGATTGTCAAGTATTTATAAACACGTACACACATTGATGCATATATATTCTACATAATTATAAAGATGAACTAGTTAATGGCCCGTGTAATACACGAACGATTTAAACATATTGTTTTAGTTTCTAATAAGAATTAACATTTGGATTATAAAGTTCATAAATAATTCATCACAAATCAAACGTAATATCCAATTAATAATATAAATATGACTTAGTTGATAGTTGATAAAAGAAACATTAATGATTTAGTTTAATCATAGCCATTTAGAAAATTTTATATATATAACATATAAATTAATTTTGTTTCAATCCTTTATTCAAAGCTTTCTTTGAAATTGAGTAAGTAGAGAATAATTATTTAGTAAAAATAATTTTAATTAATCAACGATTTAAATGGAAAAAAATTACTTTTGCTTTATATATTATTAAATATTTTAGTCATATAAAAAGTTGTTAAAATATCTGAAATTGAAAATTTATAATTCTTTTGTCGAAAGATTCGAATTTCGTGAATGATTTTAAAACGGAAGGGATTCAGAAATAAATTATGTAGTGTTTTTTATTTGTAGGGTTTTAAAAAAAATCATTATTTATAAATGATCTATAAAATTAGTAAGATTAAAATAATTGAATCTTTAAATTTCAAGAATATCAACAATAGGTATTTAAATAAAATAAATTTTCATTATTTATAAATAATCTATAAAAATTGTTAGATAAAAAATAGGAACCTTTAAATTTCAAGAATATCAAATTGTAATAAAATGTAAACAAGTTAATATATATATATATATTTTAATATTAGAAATATAAATAAATATAAAAATATTCAATATTATACTCATTTTGAAGGTATCATCGAGACCATTATAATAGTGTAATTTATATAAAAGAAAAACAAAAAACTTAAATGGTTTTAATTCATATATATTATTTACATTAATATGATAAGGATGTAAATGGAAAATTGAAAAACTAAGGGGTAAAAAATAATTTAATCAAATACTTCTAAGGATACAAAATGTAAATTATAAAAAGAAAATTAATAAATTAATGAGAAATTTTAGGTATGTAAATTTTGAAAAATAATTATGACATCATCATTTGATAGATTTTTTTTAATTGACCAATGAAATCACTCAATTTCATTTTGATGATGTCAGCACAAACCCTCTTTTAATATATATAATATAGAGGAAAGTTCAAATGTGAACCACTTTTTGGTTGTGAACGTAAGGACAACCGAGAGCGCGACACGTGGCGGCTTTGAATGTGGTCCCTCTCTTTAATTCAATGCCCTCCCATGAATCGCGCCTAGTCATTCGCCGTGGACTTGACGTGGCGCTTAGTCATCCGCCACGTGTCGCCACGTGTCGCGCTCTCGGTTGTCCTCACGTTCACAACCAAAAGGTGGTTCACATTTGAACCCACCCCATATAATATATATATATATATTGTTACATTTATTTTGATATCAATTAGGACAAGTTCGATTGCAAACTTTAAGTTTTGTTATTAATCAAGTGCACCATGTGTTTCATACATTCACATTCACATGAAACCGATTACCAACAAGAGCGTCACCTTCGTTTACTTTATTCCGATAACATTCTCAGCTATCAAAATAATTTTATTTTTATCTTTATAAATGAATCTTACCTAACAAGCACTATAAAAACCTTCTCCCCCAATTACCATGTAACGACTTACCTCATACGTTTTGTTAACAAATATATAAAAAACTTACATATTTTAAATTTTGTAAAAAGAAAAACATAAAAACAAAAAATTCACCTCTCAAATGTACTTTTTTAGCCTTTATATTTAAACATTTCTACTTGAACGTCTCATTCATCATCTTCAAAATCTCACTCTCTCTAGAAAAATGGATACCCGCTTGAAGCAAAAAGTCACCAAAATGTTCCATTCATGCCGGCCAAAAGACACCGTCGACGACGTCTCCGATCACCCCTTTTTCTTCCCGGAAAATCCCCACCACCGCCAGCAACTCATCGACCTTTTCTCCCCAAAACCCCAATCATTCTCTACCCCAAAAACCATCAACAAAACCACCTCATTTCCGGCAAACACCGGTTTCCGGAGACCCGAAAAAGCCCCGAAAAAGAAACCGCATCACCGAAAACCGAAAAAGACCGAAGATTTCTCGTCGTTCACCGACAATTACTACTACGATTGGCGTAGTAGCGACGAAGACAGCGAAAGCGACGACGGAGCCGCCACTCTGTTTTCGTCGCGTTCGCTGTCTTCGGAGTCATCGGGGACTTTTCGCAAAAACAGAGCACACCGGAGGCCCCGGAAGAAACCGATAGCAACCGGTGGCGGCCTTGGCGAATGCGGATGCAAGAATCCGAGGCCGAGCGATGTGACGCAATTGGAGAATGGCGGGAAGGTTGTGAAGGATAGTTTTGCGGTTGTGAAGAAATCGAGCAATCCGCATGAAGATTTCAGGGTGTCAATGGTGGAAATGATTGTGGAAAAGCAGATTTTTGGGGAAGATGAGCTTGAGGATTTGTTGCAGTGTTTTATTTCGTTGAATTCGGAAGAACATCATCGGGTGATCTTTGAGGTTTTTACTGAGATTTGGGAGACTCTGTTTTCGGATTCGGTTTAATCAAGTACAAGATTGTTTTATCTTTGGTTTGATGTTGAATTATAAGCTAACTATTTGGTATCTTAGTTTAAATAAGTAGTTTAAGGTTGAGATAACTAACTTTTATTATCTATTTGTTGTTATGGTAAAACCGTCGGAAAAAATGGTTTGTATAAACTTTTTAGTGACGGATTAGTGACGAATATGTCCCTCGTGCAAACGTGTGATACATGAAATATGTAGTGTAATTTCGTTATGAAAATTATGTAACAACCGTGCGCTATTTGTACATGAGCGGATGAACATAACAAACGGGTAATTGAAGGTGATGACTCTTTTACGGTAATCCTTACTGAGTGTACACACTTACCAGTAATCCATTTTAATAACTTGGGAAGTTACTCCATAAGGTAAACGATAATGATGACTTTTGCTGGTAGTGTTTATCGGATTGGCATAAGGTAAACAACACTTAATTGAAACAAGGATTATTAAGGCTGTGTTTGGCAAGCATAAGCTAGC
>CM058044.1:62806912-62879237 GCA_030169165.1 Centaurea solstitialis | reverse complement strand
TTAAAAAAAAAATTGGCACCGGAATATAGGCGGGTACCTGGTTATGCTCACCCATAATTCAGAGTGAATAAAAGCGCCTAAGTTTTATTCACTCTAAATAATGAATGGTATTCAGAGCGAATATTGTCACGTGGCACGATTTTATTCGTCCTCACGTTCACAACCAAAATTGAGTTTACATTTAAACCTAACCCTATATATCTATCTATCTCTCTCTCTCTCTACATATATATATATATATATATATATATAGAGAGAGAGAGAGAGAGAGAAAGGTTCATGCGAGAAACATAACTTTTTAAGAAAACGCGATGATTATTTTCAACCACTCATTCGGTCAATAATGGTGGTTTTGACCGGGTCACGCTTCTTTAATCATCTCCACCCTCCAAGAATCACGTCAATCCTCCGTGATCAAGTCCACCGTAATAGAAAATGTGTGGCTAAGAATCGTCCTCGCATTTTCTTAAATTGACATCGTTCTCATATGTAATGTACTCATATCTCTCTTTCTCTCTCTCTCTCTCTCTCTCTATACATAGAGAGAGGTTGGTTCATACAAAAACCAACCCCATTTGCAAAAATAAACGAAGTAACCATATTAATGTGGGCCCATGTGGGTCCCACATATTAAAAAAATCATATATGATTTAGTGATAGGACACACTTGAATCATATATGATTTTTTAATAAGTGAGACCCACATGGGCCCACATCACGTGTGATTGTGGTTAGTTCATTTGTTCTTGCAAATGAGTTCTTATTTTTAAATCTTTTTTTTTGGAAAGGAGACGGTACTCCTGGCAATAAATTAAAAAAACGAAATTACAAAGAAAAGGTTGGGTTCTTATTTGAACCTACTTCTATATATATATATATATATTATATATAGAGAGAGAGAGAGAGGGGGGGGGGATTTTCTTTTATGAACTTTTTTTTTGTGTGAACTTGTGAACTTTCTCCAAAAAGATGATTATATGATGAAATTGGTTCTTGAAGTTGTTTAATATGATGAAATTATATCATATGATACATTTTTTGTTCAAATTGTTTCATATTTCGATGATTTTACGTGAAATCAAAAGGTTTCATAAAAATATATGAAACAGTTTCATAAGAATGAAAAAGTTACGTAAAAAATACCGAAATATGAAACATTTTCATCAAAAAATGAATCATATAATATAATTTCATCATATTAAACAACTTCATGAACCAATTTCATGCTTCATTGAATTTGCTTCACTAATAGGCTCACGATTCGACTTTGATCGTTATGGACTAGTACCAAGATCGAGTCCTAGACAAGCGGACCTTATTTTAACAGCCGGAACAGTAACAATGAAAATGGCCCCTTCCTTAGTGAGATTATACGAGCAAATGCCTGAACCAAAATATGTTATTGCTATGGGAGCATGTACAATCACAGGGGGGATGTTCAGTACCGATTCTTATAGCACTGTTCGTGGAGTCGATAAGCTAATTCCTGTGGATGTCTATTTGCCGGGCTGTCCACCTAAACCAGAAGCAATTATAGATGCTATAACAAAACTTCGTAAGAAAATATCTCGAGAAATCTATCCAGATATAATTATGTCTCAGTGATTTAACCTATGAAATCGTCGTTTTGGAGAAAGTTCACAAATTCATACAAAAAAAAAGTTCACAAAAGAAAGTCCATATATATATATATATATATATATATTATATATATATATGGGAAGTATCAATAAAAAAAAGAGCGAGCATGGAAGTCCTTGCCCGAAGCCTGTCGTGAAGCCCGCACAAGGGTGTAACATAGCCCAGGTTGAAGCCCGAGACACTACTCCTATCAGGTGAGGGTAATTTGGTTAAATTTTAGTTTGTTATTTTTTATTTCTTTCTTTTTAAAACTCGTTCATCTGGAATTTGCTATATAGATCCTATTATATAAGAGCCAAATGTGGGGAATTTGGCATGTATGCCCAAAGTTATACCCCATATTTAATCTCATATCCATACTCTCTTTCATTTAGCATCAAATACCTATGAAACTCCGTTAAAGGGTCCATTTTAACGGATCCAACACTAAAATCCGAAAAAGAAAGAATCCATTTTGACCAACTTCTGTTGAAATAAGGCAGTTAAAGGGGTCGTTAAAACGGACCTTTGTCTGTTAGGGTCCGTTAGGTCCGTTAAAATGGACTTCACTCTGAAGGACAAAAGAAATACTTCTTTGACCGGCTTGACCTTGACCAAGATAAAGATCAAAAACTAAAATTTACTGGTGGCAACTAAGCTATAAAGACCAAAAGATATGATTTTATCTAAGATTTTTCCTAATTTTTTTTCTTTTAGTGGGTAGGGATGGCAAAAAAATCCGAATCCGACGGGGAAACCCGAAACCAGAAATAAATGAGGCGGGTTTGGGGACGATAAACGGGGATGGGGACGGGGATGGGGAAAACCCGCTTATTTTAAACGGGGGCGGGGACGGGGATGGGGAGACCAATCCCCGACCCGATTACCCGATTATATCCCCGAATATTTCCCCGATTATATCCTCGATTATATCCCTAAAATTATTTTTATTTTATGATTGTTTAGTAGACAATATATTATATATAGCTAAATGGTTTTTATGTTTGGTCGTATATATATTTTAACATCTCAACTGTTAATATTTTGGATGCATTTAAACTATATATATATATATAGCTAAATTGTTACTAATTACGATGCATTTCAACTTTAGGACTTTAATTTTCTTTCGAATATGTTTAGAGAATGTATTCGAGAATGTTATGTAGTTTAGTATATCTTTTTCCGAGACTTGTGGATTTGTGGTAAAGTTTAAACGATGACGGGGATCCGGCGGTGAAACCCGTTAATTAACCGTTTATACTAAACGGGGATACCCGTTTCCCCGCGGGTTTCCCCGATTACCTGATGGGGATCCTGTTTAAATCCCCGCGGGTTTTTAAGCTGGGACGGGGATGGTTTTTTTAAACGGGGACGGGGACGGGGGGACCAATCCCCGCCCCAAACCCGCCCCGTTGCCATCCCTATTAGTGGGGGGCCATGCCCCCGTTACTTGTATGTTGAATCTGCCCATGTTCGTGACAGTATTATTATCCATCACTCGATTCCAATTATCTATCACTCATATTCCAAAAAATATTTACGTGAAAACACAAAAATACGAAAGTTTCATTAATCATATTAAACAATTTTATTATGTATAATAAGATATTGAAATCCAAAAATATTCAATATTGGACTCATTTCGAACTTATTAACGAGACGATAATAACGATGTAACTTGTTAGAATTAAAAAGTATTTTATTAATGTATTTTAGTTAACATACAATTATATATGTTAATATTATTAAAATAAAAAATGATAAATAGATAACTAAAAGATAAAAATGTATTTATAAATAAACATAAAGGGGCTAAATGTAAATGTTTTTACATTGTGAGTGGAGGTGGGGACATTCTAATTAACCCGTGGAGAAAAACAAGGGTAAAAAAGGTTAATTTGTGCGCGTTGCTTAGAAAGAAGCAAATTGAGCCGTAAAATAACGAAACACAACAAAGGAGGAATTCGCCGACGGAGAGGGGTAGCAACAAAGAAGCTTCTCGAAGGGGTTATTGTAATCCGAATCAATTTCTTGATGATCAAGAAACATCAATGGAAGATGTTTCCATATAATTACATCATTTTCATAGCAGCTTTCACCACCTAAAATTCATCTTAACCTTTGCCTTTTCCTCCATTTCGCAATGGTGCTTTGGGAGATTACATTGGGAACGGCCTATTTTTTGGGATTGAAGAGGACCTACAAGCTTGCTCTCAGGATTCAACGCCGTCTTGTTCATCCCAAATACCCTAAATTCCGTCTATTCCTTCATAGGTACACTTTCTGTTTTTTACTTTTTGTGATTTATTTATACGCTTCTTTCAATTGGATTTTACTTATCGCTGTTTATGTTTTTCATTTTGATCGCTTGATTTCGTTTGTTTTGATTGATTTTGATCATAGATTGGGGAATTATTAAGAACAATTTAGGGGTTTATGTCTCCTAATTTTTCATTTGTTTTTCATGCATTGTTATAGTAGTGGCATTAGGTGAGCATTTGCAAGATATAGTTTGGTAGCTCAACAACATCAAGTTAACTATGAGGTGTTTGGGAGTGCTTTTTGAGGTTCAAAAGTGCCTTTGGCCAAGAGTGCTTATTGACTTAAGGCAGTGGGAAAAAGGAGTTTCGAAAAAAGTGTTTGGATTAGCTTTTACAGTGGTAAAAGTCAATAAGTCAACAAATTGTTTTTAAAAAAAGTGTTTGGTTTAGCTTAAATATGTAAAATGACCAAACAGCCAAAACCTCATGGTGGTTAGGTTAAAACAAATACCTCGAACCTGAAAGGAGGAATAGAAAATGTAAGCAAGCTACAATGGACAGATGGCTAAACAAACAGTGTATATATATAAGAGAAGAACAAGTTAATAGATGCAGATATGTAAAAAAATGTGCTTGAAACCGTTAGCTTTGTTGTTGTTATACATGTTGCTTAAATTGTATTGCTTAGCTTATGAAATTATGCTTCTTACGAATAATGTATAAGCCTACATCAGATACTAGCCCTACTATTGGTTACATTATGAAATTATTCAAATTATGCTTCTTTAGAATAATGTATAAGCCTCTATATGGAAAGTAGTTCAGATTTATCCAGGTTATCCTGGTCACTGATAAAACTATACCCTGATGCAGAATTATACAAAACATTGTTTTTTTAGCTTATATTAAAGTTCATTTTAGAACTTATATTCTTTGAGTCATCCTCTCATGTTTAACGACTCTGGGCTATCCGATCTGTGCTGCCACCATTAAATTCAAATCCTTTTCTAGCGAGCTGGGGGCAAGCTCACATAATCCAAATCATCTATGACGACTTATGCCCTTTTTTTGTATCATTATCTCAAAACCTAATGCTCCGTATGTTTAACCCATTTTCCTTCATTACTCGGTCCATCATGTGGCCCTGTTTCTATTTATGCATGTATGGGGATAGTCCCAATAACGGAAAAGACATGTGGATGACATGACTGGTACATATCACTATACCAGTCATATCTTTCTTGTTGTCCATTCATTTGTTTTAACATTTTCATCTCTGCTACAGATGATAGCCTATAACTGTTTTAACATGTCATCATAAAGTAGAGCTAGTCTCATAGATATCCTTAAATTATCATTTAAATGTTTGTTGCGTATGGAAGACATGTTAAATGTATAACTTCCATAATTTAGTGTATCAACATACTTAGGAAACTGTTTAGCATATCAATATTATTAGGAAACTAGTCAATATATCATTAGATTACAAAAACTATTTAGTGAATCCTTAGAATAAGGGAACTAGTTGATTCCCATCAATTCATTTCCCTATGTAGATCTATTTAGCACATCTCATCGTAAAACTCTCATTTTAGTGAATCCGTAGAATAAGGGAACTAGTTGATTCCCATCTATTCATTTCTCTATGTAGATCTATTTAGCACGTATCATTGTAAAACTCTCGAGTTTCACATGGTGGCAGAGCATAAATGGAGGGTCTCTTCTGTTCCATTTTTTGGCGAGATCTTTGTCAAAACTCTTTTTAGTGGTGGATTTTTTTTTTCTATCTGGACCGCTTCTTCCTTGAACACCACCTTCTCTCCATGCCATGATCACTTCCAACAAATTTGTGGTGCTTCAAATTACATTACATGGGCCACATCTGTTGGATTGTGATGCATGAGCCAAGCAGTAAAGGGTCATGTAATTAGCAAACTGATAATAGTTATGCAGCTTGTTATGACAGTGTAATCGTAGATCCTCAATTGCATCCAATCTTCAAGACTTGAATAAATTTTTTGATGTTCAACTTGGGACAGACTTCTTTATACTAATGATGTTCAATATTTGTTTCATGTTGGATTTTTTCTTGTTAATTTGAAACAAGTCAACAACAGGATAAACCGTTTCAATGTTCTTGGAAGGTTGACTACCGTTTAGTAACCTAGTCAGAATTGAATATTTTACTTCCTACTTGGAATTTTGCTATAAAGGAATTGGAACAATGTGGTAAGTTCTGTATGGTTCTTGCCATTTTTGGTGTATGTGAAGATCTTAATCCTATTTGCAATCAGAGCGTGGCTGTTCTTGTTATACTGTCTCTTTGTGACATGTTGGCTCGTCTTCTTCGAACATGTTACATTTTTTGAGTCATCACCTTTTTTCTCATCTTACTCTGATAATAACATTACCTGTCCTTCCAATGGCTTATGTAGCTTATCTTTCTTTAACGCAACCCAATTCTTCTACAGTTTCACAATCTCTTCCGCCACTATCTTGATCTCCTTCAATAGACAGCGTGCCATCTCTCTATAGTGATTATGTCGTTCCTAGTGATACATCTTTTGCACCTGGCTTCTCTCACACGATTCTCTTGAAGATCAGTATCCCATTTCCATTCAAAAGTTATGCAATCTTCTTGCAACTAGCATCCCATTTATAACATCCTTGGTTGTTGTTGTTGTCTTTCGACACCTTCTCAAGCCTTTGTCAGTACTAATACTAATGTGTCATTAGACTTATGCTTCATGTACCTAGCAATTGTTTCTGTGAGAAAAAAGTAGTATTCTCATGTGGCTTCCAACTCTAGTAGGGATCCACTCCATGAGCACCTCCGACTCCTAGTTTTTCCATTAATCTAGTGACTAACCCCACGAGAGATTCAGGTTCCACCTTGAACTTGAAATCTGTCATAATTTGCAGAGGCAAGTTCTGAGATGAAACACACACCCCTTTAGCCCAACTAAGTTGAGACACATGGAAAGCTAGATCTGTGGCCGATATGGAAGGAAGTTCCAACTGATAAGCCACTGCTATGATTTTCTCGAAAATCTGATATGAACCATAAATGTGAGTCGTAAGCTTTTGCTTCCACTTTGATAATGCTACCAGTATGGCTTAAGCTTCAAAAAGACCTTTTCCCTAATCTCAAACTTTAATTGTTAGTTTAGTTTAAGGTCTGCATGCTTCTTCATTTTGTTGGGCACGCGAGGTAGATGCTACATGCAGCAACAGTGGCGGCTCATGACCATATAGTGCACACAACAGTGAACATCTAAGAGTTGCTTGGGCAGTTATTCTACAAAATTCTGCCCAGTTTGACCGCTTATGCCCCTGAAGTGGTTTTTCTAAAGCTGTAAGTCACCAGTCCCAAGTGACCATCTGCTTGAAGGCGGTATGAAATGCTCCTCATCTTCTTCTCTTGTATGAATCCGTATCTTCCATTCTTGTCTGCTCCCACTGTTTTGCTCTCGACACTCTTGTCTGTGCATGGCTCATAGGATCATGCTTGTCCTCTTTGCCACATTTTGTGACCCAAACACCATGGATCTTTGTCTGTAAACATCAAATCAGCCTAGTTATTCTTTGTTGGTGACTTGGTGCTCATCAGTTTTTAGTAGTATGTTTGATGCTCTAGCATACCCATCCTTTATGCCTACATGACACTGCAGGTAAGCATGTGGTGCTGATCAAAGCATCTACATATACATGATCGGAAGCTCCTTCTCTCTCTATTTCTAAGCATGCCATTCGTCTGGTAACTCTTCCATAATCTTGGAAAATCTTGCACTATGCACTAATAACAACCGTTTTAACTGGAACTGAATATCAGGTGTAGTTATTTGTTGGTCAGTGGTCTTTAATTACAGTAAGTTTTGTGGTAAACGAGGCCTTTCAGGCGGAGTTGGGAGTTGCACCCTGATGTAAACCGGCTGAATCTAGCCGGCTGATTGTATTGAAGTTGATCGGAAAAACGGTTACAAGCTTTCGAGAGGCTTGTTCTCTCCCAAAGTGATTACTTACTCAACAAGTTGACAAAAGCAGAATGAAACAACTAACAGCCCTACCTTCTTATTTATACTACTAACTACTAAGAACCGACCTCCTAACCTGCCTACTGGCTTTGACTTGTTGACCACATAACTCAGGGTATAACACACCCATCACGGATAAACCAAGAAAGATTACGGCGGTTTGGGACGTTTAAACATGAGGCAGATTATGAGATGGATGAGAAGGTTAGAAAGTATGGTGGTCGAGCGGGTACGGAGGGGCAGGCCTAGGTGGATATGAGATGAGTAGTTGAGGATGTATGACAGCTTTAGACATTTCCAAAAATTATGGGTAATTGATAGGAGGGGGGGAGTATGGAGAAGATAGAGAGTGAGACAAGGAAACGGATAGCATGTGGTAGTGCAGGGGCGGAACAGAAGCCTTTTAACCCTGGGGGCCGACCATAATCTCTTATATAAATGTATGACACAAGTGAGTTTAGTTATCTTCAATGCAATATGTATATGTTTTCGAAAACACAAAAAGTATACTACACATGGTTGTAACAAATTAGAACTCTTGTACTAGTAGTTGTCGGTGCTTTTTCTGTTTCTTTATTAGTTTAACCTATTTCCTTCTCATCTGTTTGTCCTTGATGACTTCTGTTTACAGTACCCGTTGTGTGTTACCACACACTCAGTTTGTATAATTTTATTTCATAAGTCGTGGGTCTTACCCCACTCCTTGGGGGTAGAGTCAAGGTTTGCGACTTTGCATACATCCTACCTGCACAACCTGTGTCTACGCGGGATTTATTGGATTCATTTGGTAAAAGGATCTATATATTAAAAGGATCTTTTTTCAGGGTCTGGTTCATCTTTATGTTAATTTCTTAGGCAGCGTCTGGTATGTAGAATGGACTAGAGAATACTGGACCGGACATGACTAAATTGTACTGAACATGCTGGACATGTTGTCTGTCTAGTGTTTGGCATGACTAGGACCGGAAAACAGTGAGCTAGACAAGATTCCCTTAAATGTTGTTTAATAATTATATATCATGGTTATTGTTGGTGGTGGAAGTGGAGGTGATAGCGGTGGAGGCAGAGGTGATGATGGAGGGTGATAGCGATAGCTGATGGCGGTGGCGGTAGGCGTTGGTGGTTGACGGTGGTTATAGTGGAGATGGTGTGGTAGATGAGGTGAAGATGGAATACTCACTTTTTGTCTAGTTCCATATTGCATCAAACATGAAATAATGAGTTCAATAATTCATTCCTTTGGTGGATATATATTCCGCCTGCAAAATTAAATAAATCTTGTTATGGGGTTTCATCACTACAAGTTTTCTCACATCCAATTTAGTTTATGATGGCTAATGAATCTAGATGTATGTAAGCGTTTAATAAATTGTTCCTTTTTGTCCTATGATAGAAAAACACGATCCATATTTGATATGGCAGTAAAGGTTCATCGTGAGGTGCAACAAAGAGACATTGAAGTTGGTAGGAATTTGGGTAACTGGATCCTAAGATGGCTGGACAGAATGAAACCAGGTGCTCAAATTCGCCCTGGAAAACATACCCAATGCAGCAATAATAATCCAGCAGTGAAGAAACCGTTGCCTGATTCTTCTTACCAGAAACCTCCACATACGACTTCTTATATGAGAAATAAAGATGGAGAATCTAATAGGCGTCTTTTTACTTCAGCAAAATCGTACCCAACTATTTCTATGATGATGAAACCTGCAGAGCCAGTTGGAAGTAATACTCACTACAGACACTACGTATCCGGCCTCCACTCTTTTGAGCTGAAAAGTACAAGATTTGGGTCCAATGGAGTGATTCGTGATGATATAATGCAATGGATGATGAAGAAGTAGACTACTGAGTTTCAGATGGACCGTACGTTTATATGATTTTGTACATTCGTTTTGTTGTTGTCTTGTCTATCTGAAGCTTATGGTCTTTGGAGGTCAAAGATGATTTTGGATTAGGTTAAGTTTCAGCTTCAAACCTGTTTTCTTCTTTTATAGGCTGTAATTGCTTTCATTTGCAAACTTATCTTCTGGGTATAAAGGATTCAAGGCCTGAGCAACAGCGGCAGCTGCTAACTTTTGTCAAGACTACTCATGAGTACGTATGATTAGAGTTGTTCCGATCTTTATGCTTTTGCCAAGACTAGATTAACTGGATGAGTAATGAATAAGACAAAATATAAAAGTTCGTACCATATATTATGTTATTTCATAATAATTTTTTCTAATATCATTTGAAACAAAATCTTCAATCTGAGTTTACTTTCTCTAGTAAGTTGTTAAATTGGAAGGATTAACATATAGAAGTTCACCAACTATTGTTACCTCAAGTTCTTGATAAACCCTAGCTTGATTCTTGGGCCAAATTCTCCCTCAGTTCTTTACTTTTATGCGTGTTTCTATAATGTTATGAATGATGGTTACCAACATCACGATGAAGGAAGTCAATAAAACCATGGTGAGGCTGCTCGTTGAATAAGAACGAAAGAAATAGAGAACACCGAAAAGGAAGATTATTAAACAATGCCTTATTTGGTACTTAATTCATAGAATTAGCCATTGGAAAGTTTAAATTGAATGAGACTAGTCGACTAAAGGGGTCAGTCGTCAAATTAGAGACTTAAGGAGATGAGATTGTAGATTTGCAATCATAATTGGGAATCACCGAACCGCCAAATCTAGTAGAAGAGAGAAGGAATTTTGGCATTGTGCTAAAGAGTTAAATCATTATGTCTGCTTTCCCAAATGTACTAAAATAAGATGGCCGAAGGAAGTGAGATAAAACACAGGCTAAAAATC
This sequence comes from Centaurea solstitialis, assembly GCA_030169165.1. Lineage (NCBI taxonomy): Eukaryota > Viridiplantae > Streptophyta > Magnoliopsida > Asterales > Asteraceae > Centaurea > Centaurea solstitialis. The sequence continues at coordinate 62,868,521 of CM058044.1, read as the reverse complement.
GAAATATGTATGTTCGGGAACCAAAAAAATTTGTACTGTTGGAACCTTACATCGCTACATCTTCCGGCATGGCCCTGTGCTTGATAACAGATTCATCCATGATGTTTCACCTCTAAATTGATAGCCAATAGCTAGACTTTATTGGTCAAATGATGAAGAAATCCCTAACAAAGTTGTCTAGAGGATAGGGATGATACATTAATGGAACTATTACTAATTCAAGAATTGCATACTTTGCATAAACAGGCCATCCAATAATTAAACAAACATATCATGATGATGATGATCCATCATGATATATGTTGAAATGTTCCAAGATCATGGCCTGTTGCATAAGGTTAAACAATTTAATCTCATATTGTTCCTTGTTTAGATATAACAAAAACACCTCAAAAAGGCATCCAATTTTGGAAACATGATAATACAAAATCCAATAACAAAATTCTCCTCCCATATATCCATCTTAATTACGCCGGCTTTTATATACTTATATACCATCTTTTAATGAACTAAACATCTCAAATAATTTTCAATAATCATAAAAAGATGTGACCTTCTTGACTAAATCAATAACATCAAATATTTTATAGGAAGTTAATCAAAAGCATATTATGTTTTGCCGTTCCAAGATTCTTGTTGTATATATATGTTAGGTTATACAAGCTCTAAACATATGGCAATACAATATATACACATCCATGTAGTACACAAAATAAAAAATTGAGTAACACCGTTCATCCAGAGAGTATGCATAATTGTACATAAGTAATTAGTAAAATGCACATGTATAACATGTACGCATGTATAAAAACTAAAAATAACTTCAATTACGTGTATGCATATCATCCATATGAATGGCCACTACATAAATTAGATTTATAGGATGCCACGAACCTTTTTTTTTGGGATGTCGCGGGCTAGACTAATCCCGACAAATTGTGACGGTAAGAAATCAACCCTGATAAACTCAATGGCCACAATTGTTGCATAACCTAGAATTGAACTCTAGGCAAAGGAGATATTAATTCCACCACAACCCTTTCGTCACCAACTTTTAAGTTTCATAATAGACTACTTTAAAGACATAATCTATATATAGAATCAAATATTTAAACCGTTCTAATAAGTTTATAGGATGCTTTTATGCATCTTAACAAGCTTTTAAGAGCTTTTTAATGCAAAGTGTCATGTTAACTTTTTGATTTTTGATAGGACGTTTTTGATAAAGTGTCCTACATTTTTTATAGGATGCTTGTTTTTATAGGAGACTTTTTCAAACAAGGTGAATAGCTAATATGACGCTTTTATTTGCATTTATAAAAATATCCTAAAAGCTTATTACGAACCCCAAAAACTTCTTATAAACCCTGTTACAACGTATTTAGACAGGACAATACTTTTTTTTTCTTTCCTATAATCTAATTATTATAAGATGGTCATATAAACTCAGCTTTTCATTTTCTTGGAGTCATTTTCTGTCACTCTGTATATAAAAGCCCCCATGCAGTTCTACTAACACCATAGCAGACCACTTGAAGAAGTGTAAACAAACTGCTAAAAATGGCTATCACCCCACTTCTAACTTTGATCCTATTCATTACAATCTCTCTTGCCATTGCTGAAACAAGTGATACCACTTAAAAACATACATTGTCCATGTAAAGAAACCACAAGCTTCTTCTTTATCCACTCTGAATGAAGACCCGAAAGCTTACCATCGATCGTTTCTTCCCTTTCGTCTCGCATCTTTACGGAAAGACGACGATCAACCCTTACTTTACTCGTACCAAAACGTGCTTAGCGGTTTTGCAGCAAGACTCACCGAAGCCGACATCGAAGCAATGAGAAAGAAAGATGGGTTTATATCCGCTCGCAAAGAACGGGTTCTTAAGCTTCAAACGACTCACACGCCCACGTTCTTGGGGTTGCATCAAGAGTCTGGTTTTTGGAAGCAATCGAGCTTCGGGAAGGGCACGATCATCGGAGTACTGGACAGCGGGATCGTACCCGATCATGCGTCGTTTAGCGACTACGGAATGCCGCCTCCGCCGTCTAAATGGAAAGGTCGGTGTGAGTTCAACGCGTCAAGCTGCAATAACAAACTCATTGGGGCGAGATCGTTTAACATTGCGGCAATGGCGTCGAATTCGAGCACGAAGGTCGAGACGCCGATAGACGAAGACGGACACGGGACCCATACCGCAAGCACGGCCGCCGGTCGGTTCGTGAAGGATGCGGAAGCGCTCGGTGGTGCACTGGGGACGGCGGTCGGGATGGCACCGCTTGCTCATCTGGCTGTTTATAAAGTTTGTTTTGGTCCGGATTGCCCGGAAAGCGACATACTGGCCGGGCTTGATGCCGCTGTTGCCGATGGAGTCGATGTGATATCGATTTCTCTCGGAGAAGACGAAAACGTGCCGTTTTTCCAAGATAATATCGCGATTGGGTCGTTTGCCGCAGTTCAGAAGGGAATCTTCGTGAGCTGTGCAACCGGGAACTCGGGTCCGACCAATGGCACCGCAACGAACGTGGCCCCTTGGGTTCTAACGGTCGGAGCGAGCACCATCGACAGAAAGATCAAAGTCGTAGCGAGACTCGGAAACGAGATGGAATTCGATGGCGAATCTTTGTTTCAGCCGAAAGACTTCCCTTCTACACTTGCACCACTCGTGTACGCCGGTGTTAACGGCAAACCCGATTCGAAATTATGCGTCAACGGATCGCTCGATGGCCTTGATGTCAAAGGAAAGATCGTGTTATGCGAGAGAGGTGTGACGGCAAGAATAGAGAAAGGAGAAGTGGTGAGAACGCGGGCGGTGCAGCCATGATCTTGATGAACCAAGAAGCACAAGCATTTAGCCTAGACCCCGATGCACACGTTCTCCCGGCAGCACACGTGAGTTACACAGCCGGACTGCAGATCAAGGCGTACATCAACTCAACACGAACGCCTATGGCCGCATTATCATTCAAAGGAACGGTAATCGGAGACCCTCTAGCTCCATCCGTAGCTGCATTTTCTTCACGAGGCCCGAATACTGTAAGCCCAGGAATCCTAAAGCCAGACATCATCGGCCCTGGAGTTGGCATTCTAGCTGCGTGGGCTATCCCACTAGCGGGAAGCACCAACCCAAAATCCCCAATTTTTAACCTGATGTCGGGTACTTCCATGTCATGTCCACATCTTAGCGGAATTGCAGCGCTGCTCAAAGCGACTCATCCTTACTGGTCGCCCGCGGCCATAAAGTCCGCGATAATGACTTCTGCATACCTAACGAATCTAAAAGGTACACCGATCGTAGATGAAACACTTGAAGCAGCAGATATATTTGCTACCGGTGCTGGTCATGTTAACCCATCAAAGGCCAATGATCCCGGGTTGATATATGATATACATCCAGACGATTACATTCCTTACTTGTGTGGCCTAGGCTACAGTGACGACCAGGTTGGGATTATTGCACATCGAGCGGTGAAGTGTTCGAAAAATTCTAGCATTCTAGAGGGCGAGCTGAACTACCCTTCGTTTGCGGTTAAACTTGGAACGTATCAGACGTTTATGAGGACTGTGACGAACGTTGGAGCGCCATATGCATCGTATGTTGTGAGAATCGTTGCACCGAAAGGAGTATCGGTGAGTGTGTATCCCGAGAAGCTTAATTTCACGCGAAAGAACCAGAAGGCGACGTATTCGGTGACGTTCAAGCGAACGAAAGAGGTGACAAGTGAGTATTCTCAAGGTTATATAGCATGGGTCTCTACTAAATACATGGTTAGAAGTGTTATCTCTGTGAACTTCATCTAAAAACCAGTTGTACACTAGTATGATGAGAAGTTGTGTTTTGCTTTTGTTTTCTGGGTTGGAGTCTTTTATGTGAACCATATTTCTACGTTATCTTTTATGACAGTGGTAAAGTCTGCATACATCTTGTCCTTAAATCTTAAGCCGTGCATGGGATTGTGTGTTTCTTTGATTTGATTATTGAATACTAACATTTGGGCATACAAATTAAATTCAATACTTATTTCTCGATTTAGGTGTAACTAGGTATATATCCACTTGCGAAATGACGTGAAGCATCTTGAAATCGAAATTTAGAGCTCGAAATGGAACTCATGTTTCATTTTATGTTCGATTTAATTTCCTTCTTTTCTCGATGTTAATTTTATGGATCTAATTATTTTTATATCACAAATTGGATAATATCTAATTGAGGTTAATATACTCGATTGATCAAAGGTTTTGAAATGGAATTGATAGATAATGGGGTTTTGGAACTCAAAAGTCACAACATTGTTGTTCTTAGCTTTTTAACGGCCAATTAACTTATGCATGAATGGTTTTTTACTTTTTGTAGTTTGCAAGTAAAAAAGAAAAGTAAGGATGATGTTTCTTGTTGGTAAGTGTTTGATAATCCGGCCTCTATGCAGGGGCGGAACCAGACATCAAATTCAGGGGTCGCGTAATTTTTTTTAACGTGCAATTATATAAATAAAAGAAAAAAACACTATAATAAAGGAAAAATAATCTTAGGGGTCGCGAAAAAATAATCTTAGGGGTCGCGAAAAATACATGTTAGGGGTCGCATAGAACGAAAAACGTAAAAAAAAAAAAAATTTCCACTACCGGGTAAAAGTTCAGGGGTCGCGAGGGCTACCCCTGAACTATGAATAGTTCCGCCCCTACCTCTATGTGGCTATTTACCTAATGTAGTAAATTATTTGAATTCAAAATAACAATTAAACAATTATTTAGGAAAAAATGGAAAATTTGTATTAAAAAAATAAAAGAAATTTAAGCTCTAGATCGCACATGTACATGTAAGATTGATCTGGATAAATTCTTATTCTCAAAATAATGAATTGGGCTAATCTCTTTTGTAGATAGAGATACAAATTATCATAAATGTCAAAGAAGCGTACATACCATTAGGGCCCGGTACCATCCACAATGGGCCGGCAAGGGGGAGTGGCAAGGTTTCGGTGTCGATTGGCAAGGTGGTCAACACCATCGTGGTTGATTGGCAAGGAGTGAAATCGACAAGGCCATGCCGACCCCATAGACTACCCCACCCTCTATCTCCTTTCTCTATCTCTCTTCTCTTCTTTTATTTATTTATTTTATTAATTATTTAGATTGGTGTGGGAGTCAAGACCACTGTGATTGATTGGTAAGGTGTTGGTACTTGGTAAGATACTGGAATGCTGATGTGGCGCTAATGCATGTGCCATATCAAAAAAGGCCCATCCAAAGAGTCTTCCCTCTCCTAAGCAAATAAAGTTTAGCACAAAATAACATAACTTGAACTACAAAAGACATATTTGCAATTGGCTACCTGATACCTGTTGGAGATATGCCCATTGACACAACAATAGTAATTATACTTAAACGCATGTGCCTATTGGGTCGCACACAAAGTCCGGAAAAGGTTTTGTCTAGTAATTAATTAAAAGTGTTTTAATTAATTATATGTTTAAAAGGTGTTTTAATCTATATGGAATTACTAGAGGTTGTTTCTAGTAAATAGTCCATATTAGAAAAGTTAAATTAATTAAATACAATTGCTTAAAGGATTTATCTTGCAATTGCTTATAATTAATTTAAATTTTAAACACTAAATGATAAGATGTTAAACTTATAGATAACCTTTAAACTAATGCAACTTCTAAGCCTATCTCCTAGAACTCACGGCAACATATGGCTTGTATATATGGATAGGTATTTGGCCGAATTATATATACAAAAAAAATTGAGATTGATTTTGTGGTGAGAAATTAATTTTAATAAACAACAACAATATCAATTGCTCTTCTTCTGGTTCTTGACGTGAGTTTAAAACGCAAAAGGAGTTTTGTGTTTTTTTTTTGGAGCAAGGATTTAGAAAGAGATTGCTAAAGTTTGCAACCGGATTTTGGGGTGTGCTCCTAATAGAGAGATTCATACTATTGGATCTTCACAGTCGTCAGAAAGGTCTTCTTAAACCTTCTCTCGTATCTAATTTAATGGTTACTTGTATTCTGATTGTAACCTGATCTCTGGAAGATGTGTGTATTTTTCGCTTCCGCTATATTATTATTTTGATCTGTATGGTTTTTATTATACACACAATACAACAGTGGTATCAGAGCCACGGTTACAATAATACAAGTACATTGAAATCGTTTTTTTTTTAGAATTTGTTTTGGGTTTGTTGTCGTACATTCAAATGGGAAATTGAATCTATGAAACAAACACAAAAATTCTATCGTTTTTTTCTAATGATTTTGAGTTTATCAAAATCAAAAGTTTTGGTTTTGAAAGTTAGGGTTTCTAACCTAAAACTTTTAAAGTTATGGTTTTTGAAAACATAGATTTCCAATTTTGAAAATTAATGTTTAAAAGTTTAATTTGAAGTTTTTGAAACATAAAGTTTTCGGTTTTGGAAGTTTAGGGTTTTAAAACTTTAAATTAGTTTTTTAAGAAACAAAAGTTTCTTATTTTGGAAATCTAGTATTTTAAACCATAAAATTGAAGTTTTGAAAAATTAAAGTTTCCTTTTGGGAAAGTTTGTTTTTTTTAAAACTTAGAGTATTTAAAAATTAAAGTTTTGAATTCTAGGGTTTTGAGAAAACTAGAGATTCAAAATTTTAAGAAAAGACAAAGAAACGATTTCTTATTTCAATTGTTGAAATTTTATTTGTTTATGTTTTCCCGAATACTTTGATTCACTTGTGTACTTAATGTTTGGATGGTTTGACATGAAACCATACTTACATAAGTATAAAGTGTGCTTTTGCAAGGATTGATTTTTTAGTGCCAAAATTGTATGTTTTATCAATCTTTATCAAAGTATTGTTATACATGTATTTGGCACTCCATGGCCTTGTTAGTACAAAATTTGTGTTTGTATGGATCCGGTAAAAATTTGCCTCAACTAGACCTATGTATGTGATGTTTGGTTGTTGTTTGGTTTGTTTTATTTGGTTGTATTTTTGTGCGGCCTGCGAGTCGTTTCCTTTTCTATGTATTTGTAAAATAGTATAGAATAGATTAGAAGTTTTTTTTATTATTACAAAATTTAAAAGAAGACCGACGACAATTAACAAGATTCATGGAGATCGAAGTCTTGGCGTGGTCCCATTCGAGCATTGAAGAAATGGCGAGTTTAGTGGGAGCCGGCACATCCTTATGGTTGCTAGTCCCTAGTTTGACCATGTTTTTCTCGTGGTGGCTCACAGGAAAAACGCATAGGTTTGAGGCAAATGTTACCGTTACTTGCAATGTGGTTGTGTTTATTATTTTATTGTTTAGGTTGCATGCTAGATAACCTTTTTAAAATAATTTGAAACACAACAAACTTTTATTAATGAGTTAATAATTATTGCAAGTGGTTTTAGCAAATAAATAAAATTGGTTTTATAGTTTTAAAATGGTTAAAACAAAATTTGCTAAAATAAAACGGTTAAAAATGTTTTAACTAAGAAAAACAAAAACCCGTTTTTTAATGTAAATCGCACGCTATCCATTTAAGGCACGCATTTGAACTAATAATCTTTCGGCGTGGGAAGGTCTAAAGACAACGCGTCGGTTAGATTTTAGGGATAATGTTTGTGACATTCGCGATATCCGAGAGTCTTGGACCGGATGTCATGTGTCTTAGTATGGTTGATTTACAATCTGGACTCGTGATCCACGGCAAACCTATCACGGGAAATGATCAGCGTGGAAGGGATTAAACATGCCAAATGACATAATGGATGTCAATGAATCCCGCAAGGATCTAAGAATTTCATTGAGATGGAATCGGTAAAATGGTTACCTACCTAAATAGCTTCTAGTTGCGATCCGCGGCAAACCCATCGTGGCTAGGAGTGAAATATGGATCTTAGCCTTGTTAAATTAAATTTGTTTTATTTAAACAATTGGGTAATTTCTTTTAACGAGGATTATTTAATTCAAATCACTAAAATAATTTTCTATTTTGATAGATGTCAAACAACACGAATTCATCGATTTCAAACTTTTGTTTGAAAGGGCTCCTCGAAAAGGACAAGCTTACGGGCTTGAACTATGTGGACTGGCTTAGAAACCTGAGAATAGTTCTCAGGATGGAAAATAAGCAGAGGGCCATAGAGGAGCCCCTCCCTGCGGCACCCGCTGCCGGAGCATCTCGAGCGATTCGGGAAGAGTATGAGAAACGTCTGACTGAATCGAACGAGGCCGCTTGCCTTATGTTGGCGACCATGGTTCCAGAACTCCAAAAGGGTATGGAAAGCCTTGGGGCGTACGACATGGCCAACCAGCTAAAGGACATGTTCCAGCGGCAGGCCAGGCAAGAGCGGTTTGACAATGTCAAAGCTCTGTCAGAATGCAAAATGGCCCCAGGGAGCAGCGTCAGTGTACATGTTCTGAAAATGAAATCGTACATTGATCAGCTTGAGCGTCTAGGTTTCCCCATTAGTCAGGAGCTTGCTACGGATTTCATTTTAAGCTCGCTGTCTAGTTCATATGAACCGTTCGTTCTGAACTATCAAATGAACAACTTGGAGAAAACCATAATGGAGCTCCATGGCATGCTTAAGACTGCAGAGTCTAACATGGCCAAGTCCAAGCCCGCTGCTCCAGTATTGGCCATCAGGGAGGGAGGTATAAAGAAGAAGAAGAAGGCTGCCCCTGTGAAAGGCAAGGGGAAGGGAAAGGCTATTCAGCCCAACCCCAAACCTAAGACAAAAGGCCAAGGGAAAGCCCAATCTGATATACCTCAGTCAAAGACTCCTGAGGATGCTGTATGCTTTCACTGCAAGGAGGTAGGACATTGGAGGCGAACCTGTCCTAAGTATCTGGAGGAGCTTAAGAAGCTCAAAGCTAATGGAGCATCAACTTCAGGTACGTATATGATTGAACTCCATAGTACTTCTACTTCTAATTCCTGGGTATTGGACACAGGATGTGGTACTCACATTTGTACTAATGTGCAGGGACTAAAAAGAAGTAGGAAGGTAAGACGTGGGGAGCTGGACCTGATCATGGGTAACAAGCAGATTGCTTCGGTTGACATGATAGGAAATTATGAGCTTTCTTTTTCGTCTGGATTATCTGTGGTTTTAATCGATTGTTGCTACTCGGCCGAAATGGCGAGAAACATTATTTCCTTTTATGCTTTATATAAGGATGGTTTTGATTTTGGGTTTGATAATGGATCAATTCTTGTTTATAAGAATAATGTGCTATATTTTAAAGCTAACCCATGTCATGGAATTTATGAAACAAGCATAACTGTTAGAGACAATCGAAGTTCAATTTATAATGTTGAATCGACTCAATCTAAAAATGGTTTAGATAAGTCGTATCTGTGGCACTGTCGTCTTGGTCACATTAGCAAGAAACGCATCACCAAACTCCAATCGGATGGGATTTTGGAATCATTTGACCATACATCGAATGATGAATGTGAATCTTGTCTTTTGGGAAAGATGACGAAGGCACCGTTTACAGGAACTTGTGAGCGGGGAAAGGATCTGTTGGACATAGTACATACTGATGTATGTGGGCCGTTCAGATCAGCCACTAGACACGGCGAGAGATACTTCGTGACTTTTACTGATGACTTCAGTAGATATGGATATGTTTATTTGATTAAACATAAGTCTGAAACCATCGAGGTGTTCAGGACTTTCCAAAACGAGGTAGAGAATCAACTAAATAGGAAGATTAAGACTCTCAGATCCGATAGGGGTGGTGAGTATCTTAGTCAAGAGTTCCGAGATCATCTAAGGAGTTGTGGCATAATTGCACAACTTACTCCTCCTAGGACACCGCAACATAATGGTGTAGCTGAGAGGAGAAACCGAACATTGCTTGATATGGTTCGGTCCATGATGAGTCGAACTGCGCTTCCAATCAGTTTCTGAGGTTATGCCTTAGAAACTGCTGCAAGGGTCCTAAATCTTGTACCAACGAAAAAGGTTTCTAAAACACCTTCTGAAATATGGAGCGGGGAAGTTCCCTCACTTGCATATTTAAAAGTCTGGGGTTGTGAGGCTTACGTACGCCGTGAAGCTCAAGACAAACTAGAACCCAGATCAGAGAGGTGTTATTTTGTTGGATACCCAACTAATTCTTTTGGATATTTATTCTATAAACCTTCGGAGAACAAAGTGTTTGTTGCTTGAAGGGCATGGTTTCTTGAAAGGGAACTGATATCCAAAGAGACTAGTGGGAGCAAAATTGATCTTGAAGAAATTCAAGAGTCAACTAGCATGGAAACTGACGTTGGCACTAGTTCTCAACAACAGGTTGTAGAACCTACAGTTGTTGAGCCTCAGCAAAGAGTTACTGAGGAATCTGACATCCAGCCACCACCTGTTCGCAGGTTTGATAGAGTGCGTCATGCACCAGAAAGATATAATTTACTTATATCTGATGGTGATGATACACAGGTAGATCTTGATGAGCCTACCAGTTATCAGGAAGCCATGGCGGGCCCTGAGGCCGCTAAATGGAAGGAGGCTATGGAAAGCGAGATGCAATCCATGTATGATAATCAAGTATGGGACTTGGTTGATCATATACCCAGTCTAAAGATAGTGGGTCATAAATGGGTCTTCAAGAAGAAGACCGACATGGATGGCAAAGTACACACGTACAAAGCCAGATTGGTGGCGAAGGGCTACACACAAACTCATGGTGTAGACTATGATGAAACCTTCTCACCAGTGGCTATGTTGAAATCTATTAGGATACTCATTGCCATAGCAGCATTTCATGACTATGAAATATGGCAGATGGATGTAAAAACTGCTTTCCTTAATGGCAAGCTATCTGAGGATGTGTATATGACACAGCCTGAGGGTTTTGTACAGTCCGAGCATCCTAATAGAGTGTGTAAGATTCAAAAGTCTATTTATGGACTTAAGCAAGCTTCTCGCAGCTGGAACATCTGCTTCGATGAGAAAATCAAAGAGTTTGGTTTTTTGAGAAGTGAAGATGAACCATGTGTATATGTCAGAACTAGTGGGAGTATTGTAGTCTTCCTTGTCTTGTATGTAGATGACATACTTCTCATGGGAAACGATATCCCTACTTTGCAGAGTGTAAAAACTTGGCTAGGGAAATGTTTTTCTATGAAGGACATGGGAGATGCAGCATACATATTGGGCATCAAGATCTATAGAGATAGATCTAGGCGTCTTATTGGTCTAAGCCAAAGTACCTACATAGACAAAGTGTTGAAGAAATTCAACATGCAGGACTCCAAGAAGGGGTTCATTCCTATGCAGCATGGTTTGGCGCTGAGCAAGGCTCAGTGTCCTAGTTCTAGTTCAGAACTAGAAAGGATGAGTCGGATTCCTTATGCCTCGGCTATAGGATCGATCATGTATGCCATGATATGTACTAGGCCTGATGTGTCATGTGCTTTGAGCATGACGAGTCGGTATCAGGCCAATCCTGGCAATGACCACTGGACAGCGGTAAAGAACATCCTCAAGTATTTAAGACGAACTAAAGAAATGTTCTTGGTTTATGGAGGTGCGGAAGAACTCAGTGTAAAGGGTTACACTGATGCTAGCTTCCAAACTGATAGGGATGATTCTTGCTCGCAGTCGGGATTCGTGTTCTTGTTGAACGGTGGAGCGGTTTCTTGGAGGAGCTCCAAGCAGAGCACCGTAGCAGATTCGACAACGGAGGCTGAGTACATTGCGGTCAACGAGGCTGCAAAAGAGGCCGTGTGGATGAAGAAGTTCATCGGGGATCTTGGTGTAGTTCCTAGCATTCAAGATCCCATAAAGATCTTCTGTGACAACGAGGGTGCAGTCATTCTGGCTAAAGAACCCAGGTCACATAAGCGCACACGTCATATACTCAGGAAGTTTCACTATGTTCGGAAGGTTGTCGAGGACAGAGACATTATCATTAGTAGAGTCGGCACAGATGGGAACTTGGCCGATCCATTCACCAAGCCCTTATCGCAGACCAAACATGATGCACATACTAGGTCTATAGGCATTAGATTTGCTAGCGATTTGGCTTGATTGTATTTATTTTGGTTGATTTGAAATTTCAGAACTTATACACTTTCTTTATGATGTATCGATATTATGATTGAGATCTTAATATATGCTTGGAGCAGTTACTATCATTCGGTGTATTATTAATGTTCTACTTTTGCATGTTTATTAACTTCCTTGAACAATTAGTTCAAAATTTTCCACAGTCGGTCGTTCTCCATTGGAAGGGAGTAGTGAATTAAGACTGATGTGGAGTGTTAGTTGATTATCCATAAGAGATGGGTATAGCATAGAGATGCAACTATACACTCACATGTACTTGATAGAGATCAAGTATTGGAACGACCCACACTTAGAGATTGCTTCATGGATCATGTCACAAGCAATTCTAAAATGGTAATATCTAGTATCCTTAAGTAAAGATACATGAGATTTTTTGACACAAAGTCTGTTATGCTTTGATGTTTCTCCAACGTTGTCCGTAACGGGCGACTATAAAGGGAACCGTTGGGCGTAATGTGATTAGTGGGTAAGAAATCTATGTAGTCAATACTATTTGTTCCTTTTATCTTGCGATAAAAGCGATATCCCTGGGCCCCTCGATGATTTGGTGCTGACACTGAATGTATGCATACTCAGACTAGATTGATGTTGGATCAATCTTGTAGTCTGTCTTTGGGTCACCACAAATCTTTATCGAGAAACATAATAGTGAACGATCTGAAGATTGACCACGTTCCATGTCTGACGTTCACACGGATATCTGTAACAAAGGGATATTTGATCACTTACCTATAGGACTGCTTAACACAGAAATTATGGACGATGGTATATTGCAAAATACTGATCATCCTCGATATTACTATTTAGTTGTTGTGACATGTGCAAGTGGGAGTCTGTTGGAGATATGCCCATTGACACAACAATAGTAATTATACTTAAACGCATGTGCCTATTGGGTCGCACACAAAGCCCGGAAAAGGTTTTGTCTAGTAATTAATTAAAAGTGTTTTAATTAATTATATGTTTAAAAGGTGTTTTAATCTATATGGAATTACTAGAGGTTGTTTCTAGTAAATAGTCCATATTAGAAAAGTTAAATTAATTAAATACAATTGCTTAAAGGATTTATCTTGCAATTGCTTATAATTAATTTAAATTTTAAACACTAAATGATAAGATGTTAAACTTATAGATAACCTTTAAACTAATGCAACTTCTAAGCCTATCTCCTAGAACTCACGGCAACATATGGCTTGTATATATGGATAGGTATTTGGCCGAATTATATATACAAAAAAAATTGAGATTGATTTTGTGGTGAGAAATTAATTTTAATAAACAACAACAATATCAATTGCTCTTCTTCTGGTTCTTGACGTGAGTTTAAAACGCAAAAGGAGTTTTGTGTTTTTTTTTTTGGAGCAAGGATTTAGAAAGAGATTGCTAAAGTTTGCAACCGGATTTTGGGGTGTGCTCCTAATAGAGAGATTCATACTATTGGATCTTCACAGTCGTCAGAAAGGTCTTCTTAAACCTTCTCTCGTATCTAATTTAATGGTTACTTGTATTCTGATTGTAACCTGATCTCTGGAAGATGTGTGTATTTTTCGCTTCCGCTATATTATTATTTTGATCTGTATGGTTTTTATTATACACACAATACAACAATACCAACCTTAGACTTTAAAAAGAGGGATGAGAAATCCTTGTCACTGAGCGAAAGAACATCTACATCTAAAATTTCATCCTCACATTCAACTTTTGTTTGCTTCGAAAGACGTCTCGTACTCGTACACACCTCCATTTAATTCCTTGTTTATGTTTTCTGTTTAACTGCTTGTGTCAAATAACAAGAATCATGGTATTATGTGTTTGTTTGATTTGATTACCGAATACTAACTTTTTGGCATATAAATTATACTCGATACTTATTTCTCGATTTCAATGTGTACTTAATAAGAGTACTATAGCCATTTCATTGTAATTTGATCGATCATAAACTGAGAAATAAAAATCAAAATCTTAAGAAAAATACATTTTAATCCAATGATTCTTCTATTTAACAGATTTAATATTAATTATATTATTAAAAGATTAGTTCTTAACCAACTTTTCATAAAATAATAATATCTAAAATAAATTTTGTGGTTAAATACACACTAACTAGTAAATTAATTTAAAACGAACAGCAACTCGTTTGTAACAAGAATTCACATATTAAATTTGTTATAGTAAAATCCCTACTATTTTATATATTTGTGTTCATATTATATAGCTAGATGGTAATTGAAAAGAAACCTTAATTAGACATTGACATTTTTGGTTGGGAATGAATGGAGGTTTCTCTCTTTAATCCTTCAATGTTCAAACGGCATTTAATTATATTATTATCGTTACATTGTAATATAACGGAATATAATTAAAATAAGAATAATTCTTTAATGTAAATGATTTAAGTTCGATTAAAACAATGCAATTAATCGTTCTTACTTGGTTGGAGATATCTAACAATATGAAATGAATCCAAATCATCAAAATCAAACTCTTATATTCTACTTGAGGATGATTCAAATAGTTTTAACTATTTAAGACCTCTACGAAAAATAAAGCCCCAAAATTAAATCACGCAAAACTCATAGGAATACCCGTACGGAAATGGAGAAGATAGAACACAAGATGGTGGATGTCAATGGCATTAACATGCATGTAGCCGAGCTCGGCCATGGGCCCACGGTCCTCCTCATCCACGGTTTCCCGGAGCTCTGGTACAGTTGGCGCCACCAGATCCTCTACCTTGCCGCCCATGGCTACCATGCGGTTGCACCTGATCTCCGTGGCTTTGGAGACACCACTGGAGCTCCAATCGATGATGCCACCAAGTTTACCACCTTCCAAGTGGTTGGTGACTTGGTGGCACTCATCGATCAAGTGGCCGCTCCGAATGAGAAGGTGTTGGTGGTGGGTCACGATTGGGGTGCGGTTATTGCATGGTGTTTGTGCCTTTATAGACCCGATAAAGTGAAAGCATTGGTGAATATGAGTGTTGCTTATATTCCAAGAGACCCGAGATTTAAACCGGTGGATGGGATACGTGCTATCTATGGCAACGATCACTACATCTCTAGATTTCAGGTTAAGAGTTTCATAAATGTTTGTCTTTCCACATATATGTTGTGTACATCCCATCCTTCTGACCCATCTTAAGGTGAGACATATTGGGCTTGTTTGGTTTGATTGGAAATTCACAAAGCTGAGTCCCATGACAATGGCTAATCTAGACTAGTTGTTTGTTTACCTCTTAACACTTCCATTAAGAGGGAGTCTCTGAATCACTAAGAGAGGTAAATCCTGTTTGGCAAAAAAAAAAAGATCAGCCTTTTAATGGTTCTAAAACCCTCAGAATGATTTTGCATCTTGAGTGTCCCTTAACCACTAAAAGCCTAGATTTCATTTTCAATACTTATCAAACGACCATATTTCATTTTGCACTATATCATACAAGCTTTTGAATCATTCTGACCACTTAATCATCCAACACCAAACCATTCAACAACTACCAAACAACCTGAGCTCTAATAATTAATATAGGCTCTGCACATGTAGAAGTTGTATGTAACCTAGGATTTGACAGTGAAATGTTTTAAGGTTTTAATTTGGTATAAGAACGTTAGTTATTTTTTAATCTTTATCCATCTCTTTGATTTTTGTTCCACCTGTTAAGTCGATCTTTTTTCCTCAGTTAGATTATGTGTCACAGTTTAATATATCGCGAAACGTAGTTGTGAAAAAAATACACTAATTTGACAATCTATAAACTACATTTTAGGAGCCTGGGAAAATTGAAGCTGAATTTGCGCAGTTGGGTACCGAAAGAGCTTTGACAAAGTTCTTAGCTTATCGCAACCCTGCGCCACCTATTCTACCCAAGAATCCAAGTTTAGAAGACTCACCTGATTTTCCGATAACCTTGCCTTCATGGTTTTCTGAAGACGACATTGCTTACTATACAAGCAAATACGAGAAAACTGGCTTTACCGGTGGTTTAAACTATTATCGAGCCATGAACTTGTAAGTTGCAACATTACATCTAAATCCAATATTACTGAATTTCGATGATAAACTGTTCCTTGAATATTTACGTATAATTGGTAGGAACTGGGAATTGAGCGCTCCATGGACGGGAGCTAAAGTGAAAGTACCTACTAAGTTCATAGTAGGAGACCTCGACTTGACGTACAACACAATGGGAGTCCAAGATTATATACAGAAAGGCGGGTTCAAGGAGGACGTACCTCTCTTAGAAGACGTGATCATTATGAAAGACGTAGGGCATTTTCTCCACGAAGAAAAACCCGATGAGATCAATCAACATATTCATGAATTCTTCAAACAGTTCTGTGTTGAAGTATGATGAATAATTTCAATGTGTATGTTTTGGGATATAACTGTTATGCCTTCATATTTGTTGTGTGTATTGGTGTAATTTGGAACAATAATCTTATAAGCTTATATATGAGTGGTAGGCACTACAAAAAACCACAAATTTTATGTCAAATTAAAGCCTCATTATTGTTAATGTTAAAAATTGGATTTAAGAAAATCAAAACTTAAGCTTTAAACTAACCTTTATTAACTAAAGACCGTGTCCTTTGATAAATAAATTGAGGATGATGGTTGAGATCATCGATGCACTATGGAAAAATGAGGTCAAATAGGGACGTCGTCTGTGTGGAACAATGATTGTATGTACAAGTGTTACAACATAGTAAATACAAAAAATCATAGACAAACTTCTAATGTTGCTAGTTATGAATCGAAAGATGCAACATTGTCGTGAGTTAAGAGTGACGTGAGTTCTTGAGAATTTCGAGACAATTTCCAGTGAATTGTCTTGTTCTTTTGGTGAGACTTTTCGCCTAGTTTTGTAAGTGTCTCTGCCTATTAACGTGTTTTTAAGAGTCTTCAGTTGTCTTGACTGCCATAATTAAGGGTCTCCGTTAGTTATGATTTTTCCACATATATAGAAGTCGTGTACTTAAAGGATCACAGAAACACTTAAGCGAGTTAGTTTCGTTAAGTGACATCATAAAGTAACTCATGACGATCGGCAGATAATATTTTCGAAAGGCTTGAGCTGATTCGATCATCAGTCGAAAGTCAGAACTTACCTTATGACCATCGATTGGACGGCCTAAGCTGCACAACAAGGCGCCTTGGCTTTCCTATGGGGCATTTAGATGATGCGTTCAACGGTCGGGGATATATGACTTATTTGACTTAAGTCACACCATGAAGCAGCACAACGCGTTGAGCTGGCATATTAGAACTGATAGGCCCATTTCCCTTTTTCTTTTGAACGGCAAGTTAACACACACGCTCCAATTAGGTAATCCCACTAATCCGCTGCGACCTATGGTTGAACCCGACCAGCAAGGAAGTGGATCCCATAGACTGAATCCTTCCATACCTGCCAGAACCGGCCCCGAAGGCCCATTTCCCTTTTTGTTATAATTCCTTTCATTTAATCCATTAATCTGTTTGCTTTAAACCTTCAATTACTAACGGTGTTAGTTGGCGGTTCCAAGCTTCAAGATTTGCATAATTGCATCCCATGCCAACCTTACCAGATATTATCCGCTTTGTTCAAATACTTGGACTCACGGTTTTAAAACACGTCTGACAGAGAAGATATTTGATCCCTTATAAAGCATCTTTCATTGGTTGGGGACATGAATGAATTTATAGAACAATCTGTTGGATATTTTAGTGTAATTGGATTAACTCGTTTGACCAATTTCATCATAATAAACATCATTTAGGCTTGGCGGTGCGGAGTGCACACCTACTTGAATTTATTATGATATTAGGGGCGAAGCCCCTAATGAACGGGGGTCCGGGGGCAGTAGCGGGGTCCAAGGGGCGGCAGCCCCTGGCGGGGTCCAAGGGGCAGAGCCCCTGGCTGGGGTCGAATTGACCCGACCCGGTTTTGACCCGGTTTGAATAACAGAAAACTGCCTTTCGGCAGTTATCTGTTTCCTGTTATGAATTCAATTTGGTCAATTTTCGTCTCTGGTTCACGAAATCGAAAACACACATACATAGAATTCGTAATATTCTCTGAATTGTATCCGATTGAATAATTCGGGAGAACCACCGAATTGATTCGATCTGAAAGTGTTTCACGCCTTTCAGAGATATCCGATTATTCCTATTTTCGTTACTGTCAATTTCCTCACACAATCCAACAACTTAATGAGCTTTATAGAACAATCTAAACAAGTTTAATGAGCTTTATAGAACAATCCAAACAATCATTTTATTTAACATAAACAAAGTTCTATGGAACACAACACCATATTACAAGATAGAAAAAGTCTTTTCAAATGCAAAGCCTGCCGATTGCAACTTGAAGAAATTCACACCGAGTAAGGACTTCAGAACCACGTCGTCGGGTTCACCTGACATTTTTACGATTAGCTCTTCGGCATCTTTTGAGTGAGAGAATTGAAGAGCTGAAGTGTCACCTTGGTGATTCCACATTTCGAATACATATTGATCAACGCATAACCGAGCACCGGATCGATGTTTATCCCGTTCTTGAATGCATAAAAATATATCCATTTTGCGATCTTGGCGCACCAATTCTTGATATCGCCGGTAGTACAATGATCAAAGTAACGTAATCCAGAATCTCAACATTGTCTTCGATTTGCATTTGCCAGAATAATTCCAACGATTCAATAAAAAAAACCCATTTTGTGCATATATGGAAATCATCAAATTCTAAGATACCACACTTCGTTGAGGCATTTCATCGAACAAGTTCCATGCAAGTTTGAGTTCCCCAAGTCTAACGTAACCATCGATCATCACGTTCCATAAAACAATTTCCCTGGTTGTTGAATCCATGTTTCTTGAATGAAAAACGCAAATGGTAATCGTTCATGGCGCGACAGATGACCTACATTCGAACCAAATTACTCAATACAAACCCATTGTTCTCCAATCCGTCCTTCAGTCACACAAAATGCAGAATGCATGTTTTTACGAAAAACGAAGATGTTATGTGTACTCCATACTCTTAACATTTATATAGTTTATAATGATATTTAGTGCAGCTAGCTACCAACATCTTACCCAAATTTATGAAATTTGTACCAATTTAGCAGTGGAAATTCACCTTATTTGACCTCAAAAATCAAAAATTAGGGATTGAGGTTTTATCAATCAACTAAATTTTATCCAAATCAATCTGAAAACAAAAGAACGCCATTGAAGTTATTAACTTGTTTCATCAGGAAAAGCAAACTTACCAGCATATTGAGAAAATTGAGGGCAACGAGATCGACGGCGACTGAGATGAGCAGGTGAGATCGACGGCAACTGAGGGAAACGAAAGAAGGATCGGTACAGAGAGAAGAATTGATAGAGACACAGAGATGGATTTGATTATCTTGCAGAAGAAGATGGCAAAGACTGTTAGCATAGTGGTAAAGGCTTGGGCACTACATAGTGGTGAACCTGAGTTCGAGCCCTAGGGGACGCATTCTGGAGGTACGGGGGCTTCGACCCCGGGCTGCATGCTTTAGCAGTCGGGCTTCGGCCCAAAATTGTCGAGGATTAGTCTGGGCCCAATGTGGTCTGGGATACCTCTTCCAAATAAAAAAAAAAAAAAAAAAAGATGGCAAAGAGAAGGATGGAGGCAAAGAGAAGAATTGGTACCAAAGGAGTGTTAGCCTAGTGGTAAGGCTAGTGGTAAGGCTTGAGCACTACATAGGGGTGAACCCGAGTTCGAGCCTTGGGGGACGCATTTTGGAGGTACGGGGGTTTCAACCCCGGGCTACATACTTTAGCAGTCGGGCTTCGGCCCAAGTTTACCGAGGATTAGTATGGGCCCAATGTGGTCTGGGATACCTCTTCAAAAAAAATAAGGACCAACAATGCGGTATAGTGATAGTGTAAACCGCAATGACCTTTTCCATAATTATTTTAAAATAGGGACCAACAATACAATAAAGTGTAAACCACATGGACCAAATATGTAATTTACCTACTGTATAACTCGTTAACTCAGAAAACATTTTACTAAATTATCAAAATCTAAAAATAAAATAAATTCACAAAAATGGTGACAACCAATACATGACTAACATTATGTTTATGAAAAAGACTAATATTTTTCTTAGGTGTATATGCTTACGTTGAGAGAACATTCTTTTTGATATAATATACCCTATTTTAGTGGATGTAGCATCACTTTCTCAAGGCAAACATGACAACGATTTTTAGAAGATTTATAGAAAAAATAAGTTATAAACTGTCAAAAATAATAAATTGGTGACGATGACGTATCCGTCTAAAAGGTGTCAAATTCCATTAAATATGATGTTCACAAAATGGTCCAAAACCAATAAAGAGTATCCATAATTGGATATGATCCAAAAGATACATTAAAAAAATGGGGTAACATGTATATTTTTAAAATTTAGACCTGCTAAAAAATATTGAACTAAAATTAGAAATAGATCGTCTAGATGTTTGTCGACTGCATGCAACAAATGAAAAATGTTATCTAAGAGTGGTTCATGTGCTGCCTAAGGTTTAAGCAAACACACCATGTTACATGAGCAATGTTGCCGTATCAATGTGGCATAAAAACTTTGGAAACATAGTCGAACACCATACGTTGCCTAAGCTAACTCCTTAGGCAACACATAAAAGGTTATGCTGCCCTTGTACCAAAATGCATGTTGCACCATACAAACTCTCAGGCAACATTCATTCATGGATTTGTTGCCTAAGGTATCAATTTAGCCAACAGATATCAGCTTAGACAATATGGTGGAGGTTCAAACAAGAACCTTTCCTATTTACGAGAGTGCGAGAACGGTTGTGGACCTCAAACTTAATTGTGTTTTATATCCTTGCTGCTATATACATAATGGATTACAATTTCTTACTTTTATTGTTCTTTATTGTGATAATCTGAATGATGATGTTGATAACCCATCTTTAAATTCAAAAATCTTGTTTTTCTTGTGGAGACGGATCAAAATGGGCCGCAAGATGTTATTCTACATGATTTGAGTTCTCCACCTGGCCACATTGCACCTTGTGATCCTTCAAATGTATAGTTGCTTTGGGGAGAAAGAGGCATCCTTTTCTATGCTCTTGAGTTTTGATCGTTGGGTGTTTGTTCATGCCATTTCTCTCATGTTTGTTTGTGGAGAAACTAGTGATTCACGTTGTTATCACGACATTATCACACCGATATCGTGCCTTTATCACAGATTTATCACAAGGGTGAGTGAAGGGGTGTTTCGAAGGTGCGGTGATCAACGACTGTCGCATCGAACGATGGTTGGTTCTTTATAACATTGCTGCTGTCGTGAGAGTGTAGTAACAACCATGACAAGGGCTGTCCGATAATAGTTTGGCTCAGTTTATGTCTCTCAAGTTGTGTTTTCGTAAAAATTCTTTAGCGTCTTGTTGTTTTGTTTTGTCAACTTTAGCTTTGTGTTCTCTTTTGGATTTTAGTTTTCTAAATTTGATGTTTAGCCAATTTAGTTCGTCAATGTCGCTTGGCCAATTTTGGTGTTGTATTAGGATGATTTTTTTTTGTTTTACGTTTATAAAAAAGTGTTGCTTCAGAAAAAAGAACGTGAGGCGGAACGTGAGGCGGGTAATTTTGGCTGTGTTTTTTTGGATCATTTGGAAGCAACGGAACGAGAAGGTGTTCGGGGCAAGACGAAAACTGAAAAGGAGCTGAGCGAGGAGGTTAAATATGTGGCATTTGACTACATTAGATATAGATCTAAATTTGGTAATCTCCTCTCGTGGGAGAGCTGGTGTTGTAATCCTACTCAGACTGTATCTGTTTGTTCTGTTCTAGCTCCTCGCTAGCGTAATAAATTGCGTTTTCTTGCTGTCCAAAAAAAAAAAAAAAAAGAATATAAGTTATTTAAGTTGGAGGCCCATAACCATTCTCGAACTCTCGCAAATAGGAGTGTTCTTGTTTGAACCCTTCTCTAGACAACCTACTCTATTTACATATATTGCCTAAGATAGCAGCTTAGACAACATACTTTATTTAGATATGTTGTTTTTGGAAAAATAATACTTCTATTTAGAGTGGTTCACCCGACTTGACATTTTTATTTTATTTTTTTGTAATCATGGATTTCCAAGCCAGCTTACACACCAATTAATCCACCTAAACGACCACGAATAGCTGAAGTCATTACAGGTGAACCTATGTAGCCATAATGGTTTTTGCGGGGCTTAGATTAGAATCCAAGAAATAAGAGATTTTCACTACATCCTCCTGAACATTACTCGTGCGTCATAACCCACATGGTTGACAAATTAACTTTTCTGATCCCATGTACCGATCTATTGATATATTTAGACTATGTATGATTAAACAAACTGATATACAATATCATTTAATATAATCTTTGCTTTGATAAAAGACCGATGCATCATTCACACCCCAATCATCTAGACTTAAAATCCAACTTTTGGGTCTAAATAGGGGGGGAGGGAGAATAATGGTTACTACAACAAAATAGAGCTAATAGGACGCCTAAAATAAAAGAGTGTTATAATAGAGTGGTTTATAAGACACCAATTTATAGGATCAAACACAAAAGCGTCCTCTCTAAAAGCATTGCAATAAGTTTATAAGACGCTTTTAGGCGTTGTAACAAGTTTTTTAGGACATTTCCAAAAACAAACGTCGTGTTAGCTAATTTATAGGATGCTTTTGAGAAGTGTCCTATAAAGTTTATAGGACGCTTCTAAGAAGTCATTTGGTTTAACATTATATAATGAAATCATTCCTACGGATTCATTAGTTTTTATTCGGGACCAAATTGGGGCGAATCAAAATTTTATTTTTACTTAGCTCATTTTTCCTATATGTCGTTTCATCTCTTAATGTTAGATGAAACATATATATACATTTTTTAATATGAAACAATTTTTTATTGATTATATTAAGTTAATTAAAGAACATCAATGTAATGTTTATTTCTATTCCTAGTCTCTTGCACTCTCATTTTCATTGACCTTAAAATGAACCAAATGCCCCTTGAATTCGTTTCCAAGACATTCTTCCTTTTTACTTTTTTAAGATTTAGCATTAAATATAATAAGTTTTTTTATTAATATACTAAAGCTGTAAAGCATTATTTCTTTTTCTAGCTTTTTATTTTCAAGGTTTTCTTATTGCTTCTTCCATTTGGTAGTCATTTTTAGGGTAATCTTCATATTTGAATTTCTTTCTCTTATTTTCTCTATTTTGAAGATGGCTTTGAGGAAGCTTTTGAAACAAAATTTTAGCTCAAAATCTTTATATTTTCTATTTTATTTATTTTAGAAGTTGTTGAAAATGTTAAGTGATCCAAATTACCATTTTCAATTTCATGATGTAATATAATTAATAAAATAGAAAATCTAAACAAAAATTGTCCAATAGAAATAAAGCATCGACCCAAATACCAATCAACCATTAACATCCATTTAGTTTGATGGTCTTGTCTCATCAATGGCATTCTCATGGTAGGTCAATGTGATGGATCTTTTGGAACTTCGTCCTTCTCACAAAGTTTGACAATAATTTTGTTAAATTATGTGGCTATATCAATTAATAGAACTTTCAAGATGATATATGTATGCCAAAAAGTTAAAATAAAATAACAAACTTTTTCAACGAATAAGTATTTAAACTATTTTTTAAGCATCATTAAATATTTTAATTTTGAATGGTTAATCTATTAAACAATCTTTTTGAATAAAATAAACTATCTCCTTTGAGTCATGTCAGGTGTACGAAAGTAACAATAAAGCAACCTTGACTTTTTACGATCTATTAGAAAAAGTAGTTAGTTGTGCTTTGTGCAATTAGAGGATAAGACAAAACTTTTAATCATCATCTTCAAGTCTCTTATCAACAATACAGTTCACTGAGTGGGGTTCTTAGTGATAGATGAGTCTTGAATCTTTAGATCATCACGTTGTGTTAGTCAGATGATATCACTGTATCCTGCTTCAGATCATTATTGGCTTGACTCTTTTATTAACTACTTCTTCGACATCGATGATCATGGCTTCTTTGACGTAAGTTTTTTGTGTTTGAAGGAAATGTTTAGCTATTTACAATGCAAATGACCAATGATCACTGAACAGGTTCAATAAAGTCACTGATGTTGAACAATTAAATACAATTCATGCTTTTAGATTCAGATATCACTTATCAGACTCGGTAATACTTTCTCAAGCTAAAATTAAGCTAAACATTTTTCACCAAGTAGACGAATCATCAATTCATCAATACCTGTGAGAGTTTGGATGAACATATACCTAGGTCCAACGTCAGCGACCTACGATTGGTGGGTCTAATGGCTATTTTGGGTATTCTCACAAGATTTTGGCTAGCAGATCAAACCCCTTATTATAAATGGCTAAAATTAATGAAATTCCCTATTATATATTGCATTACAATATATATCACTAGGGTTAGGTTCAAATAGAAAATCAAATTTGATTGCAAACGTGAGGACAACTGAGAGCGTGACATGTGTCATTTTCGACTCACATTCACATTAAATAATACAAGATTATTTAGACTGAATATTATGTATTATTCAATTTCAAGGTAAATAATATGATATTCAGACTGAATAATATAACATTCAGTCTGATTACTGTTTTATTCACCTTGGACAATGCAAAACATTTCGTCTGAATAATCTTGTATTATTCAGACTAAATATGCCACGTGACACGTTCTTCGTTGTCCTCACATTCACAATCAAATTTGAGTTTCCATTTGAACTTTCGTATATCAATATATATATATATACATAAATATATAGAGTCAAGTTCATTTAAAAACCAAAACATTAGTAAAAATCGTAAAAACTCATGGTTTCATAGCTTAAATCAACAAAAACTCTTTGTGGAGTTGTTTAATATGATGCAAATGTTTCATATAATTCATTTTTTTAGTGTTCTTTTTTTATAAAAATGACAACGTTTCGTAAGATTAAAAAAATACTTGAAATAGTTTCATAAAAATAAAAAAAGTGTGTGAAACATTTTCATTTTACATAAAAAAATCAAAATGTGACACAATTTCATCAAAAAATGAATTATATTAAACAACTCTCTACGAAAAGTTTTTGTTGATTTAAGCCCAAAAACTATGAATTTTTACGGTTTTTACTAATGTTTTGGTTTTTAAATTAATGAATTTTCCTATATTTATATGATGGTTCCATGAAGTTAAATCACACAATAATCTCCTATCTTTGATCAATTATATATATTTTTGGATATTGATGAATCAACCAAAGATCATGTTATGTCAAATTGATCAATAGATACACATAGATATGATTATGACTTCAAAGATCTGAAAATTTCCGCAAGAAATGGAACAGTTGCTAGAATCATAAAACTACCAAAATTGTAATACCTAATTAATAACTTGTTCCTCTCAATCTAAACATTATGGCACCAAATATTAGATTTCCAAAATCTCCCTATTTAAAAAATAATAAATAAATTTCACATTCACCTCAAAATTTACCTACTTATTCTCTATGGACAACAAGAACTATGTACATAACTTATGTTTTATGTACATCTAGCAAACATAAAACATATTTCCTAATGAATCTAAAACCACCGGGTACGTGAAATTAAAAGTAATAACTTTTTTACGTATCTATATTGGTTTTACCCCCATGTAGAAGTTCGGGTTTTTCACGGGAGTTCCATTGACCTGCAATATCTTCTGCAACCTTTAAAGCGTCGAAAGATGTACCCAGTAGACCTCGCTTTGTAAATCCTACAGCGTATAATCCATGTTCGCCTTTCCATCCTTCGGGGAATTTTTTCATGGGAAATCCATCATTTTCCGAGAATAAATTCACGTCCTACAGACAAAATCATAGGGTTAAATTTTCTAGTATTTATAACGACAAACTTTTGCTTATAAAAAATAAACCAAATGAAAATCATCTTATTCTAAGTCCAAAGATAAATATATATATTAAAATAAGTTTGAAATTTTATCATAGTTTATATATATGGTACTTAACCTAGAAAAGTAATAAAAAAGATAAGTAAATTTTGAAGTAGATGATCGATACCTTCAACCAAGTGGGAACATTACTTCTATAACCTGTGGCTAAAATTATGGCATCAAATTTCTCCTTTCTTCCATCTACAAACTCCACAAGGTTACATTCCAGTCTCTTTATTTCTGGATAAACCTTCACACCACATAAACATTTCATTGATATTTAAAACTTCATTAATTGGGTCTTATTCAAGTAAGAAATTCATATAAACGACATTTAGTTTATACTAATTAAACAAGCCATTTACATTTCGTTGTTTTCATCCACAAAATGTTTAGACTAATCGGAGATGCATGCACATTGCGATCCAACTAAGGGGCCGTTTGTTTTCTAAAAGTTACCTCTTAAAAACCTCTTAAGTCTGAAATTAAGAGGTTTGCAAACTTAAGAGCGTTTGTTTTATTTTTAAGAGAAGCCCTGTACCGTTCCCTGAAATGTTAAAATGTGCACATAGCTAGGTACATAAATTTAGTCTTTCTACTCTTAAAAAACAAACGACACATAGCTAGGTACACATACCTTTATATCTCCGGTTTTGATCTTTGCAAGCGTGCCTACGTCCAATACGGGTGTTTTCCCAGAAATGCGTTTTAGCTCGAGTGGGGCCGAGTTTTGGTCTATTGAGGCCAATACGACTCGTGTCACCAAGCATAAAACGTGAAACGAAAAGCAAGAGTTGATCGACTATTTGCACCGGGACCATTTGAGCAACCACATTGACAGTCCAAAAGTTGATACCCCAAACATCTCTTGTGGCAACACATGCAACTGCAAAAGTTGCCCCCAAAATAAAATTAAGAAAAATAGGGTTTTAGTTAAAGGTAATTGAAGGAGGGGATTTTTACATGATATTGAATACCTTTTAGAATCTTTTTTTTATCAGTGATTTTGCAGATTGCTTGAAAAGAAAAGGAGTTTGAAGCAGCAATGCGCATGCATACAAATTTCAAGAAAGTTTTTAACCATAAAAAGATCAGTCCATTCATCAATCTTTATATGCATTATTTGACTTTTCAAATATAAATTAATCTAAGAACAATTAATACAGGTTCCAACAAAGGTCTTAAATTTATTCTTGAGATGTTTTTATATTATCAAATATTGCAAGTATAAAGAAAAAGTGCAAGGCAAATTAACTAAACCCTAATTTTTTTTGTAATTTGGGTAATTAAATTAATTACTTTATATAGCAACTTTTGATTTGATATATATGTATGTTTAAAATGTTGAAAGATTCATGAAATTATCTAAACCTTCCTCCAAATTAGAATCAAAACAAACTAAAGTAATCTTGCACCAGTTTCTTAATCTTAAGGCAAATTGGTAAATTTTATCAAGAAATCTTTATGTAAGAAGTTAAGAACAAATCAACATTTCAGCACTCAAGAAACACTAATTTGTTTTTTCATGCAATCCATGAGAGAGAAAGAGAGAAGAAGAAGAAGAAGAAGAAGAAGAAGAACATACTGTATCTCTAACCACAAGTGAAGGAAAAGCATTATAGTTGCAGAGATCCAAACAGACCTCCATCCCAGAATTCCCACATCCCACAACCAAAACACTTTTATGTTCGAAACCCTCACCGCTTTTGTACGAACTCGTGTGCAAAATCGGTCCATTGAATTCGTTCATCCCTTCAAGTCGCGGCACGACTTCCACAGCATTCTCACCGGTCGCAACGATCAGCCATCGGCAAACGTACTCGGTCACCTCCGTTTTCACCCTCCAGAACCCACACCTACCATCGAATTCAGCGGTCACCACTGTTGCATTGAAAACCGGCTTCAAATCGAAGTTTTGCGCATAGGACTCGAGGTAGGCCAAGAACTGTTCTTTGGTAGGGTAAGTTGGGAAATCTAGAGGAAAGGGCATAAGTGGAAGCTGACAGAATTGTTTCGGAAGATGAAGACGAAGACGGTCGTAAGTCTTGAATTGCCATAGAGAAGCTATGCAGTTTGCCTGTTCGAGAATCACGGATGGGACGCCGTGGTTCTTGAGACAGGCCGCGGCCGCAAGGCCCGAGGGGCCGGCGCCAACAATGACCGGCCCCGGAACCCAAACGCCTCGAGGCAGGGTGTGATCTTGATTTGTCATCTTGGACTGAAGAAGATATGGATCATGAAGTTTTTTGAATTCAACTTCTTCCATTAATTATGTAATTAAATAAGAATCTTGATTCTTGAAGAATGCACAAAACTGAGAGTTTTATCTTGAAACTTGAATTTAATCCAAAATTAATCTTGTCGTTTTGGATTAGGATAACGATTTAGGTGAAGAAAGGAGCATGTTTATATTATGGGGGTATGAAGAAGAGAGATTTGGGAGAGATTCTAGGAGGGATATATGGATAAATACGAGGTGAAGAATGAAGAGAATTTGGTTGTTTGAAATATTTGAGGATTTTATTAAAAGAAAATAGACACCTGAAGAACTTTGCAAGTGGAGGGGAATTCTGGTTTATGAACCATGATGGATTGAAGTCACACACACACACCTACAAATAAATAGGTTCAAGGAAACTAAAAAACAGAAAATCGAGTAACACACTCGTAGTCTTTTATCCGGATCGTATATACTTGTGTATACATATAATTTTTATATGAATAGATGCATGATATACTTGTGCATAAAAACCAAAAACAACTTAAATTATTATCATGCACAATTACATACGGTCTAGATGAAGGGCTACAATTCATTCCTCAATTTTTCATTAATGTGAGATTTTCATTTAAACCGTAGATATACATAGATCACATAGGACTTAATCAGGGGCGGTCGGGCGGAACACAGTCATTGTAGACTCAGGGGCCGAAATATATATATTTTAATATCAGTATATTTTTTTTATATGATGTAATTAAATTTTAAAAGGAAAAAAGTAGTTTGTGTAAGACTAAGGCTATGTTTGGCAAGCGTAGCTTATAAGCTAGCTGGTAGCTGATAAGCTAGCGGATAGCTGATAAGCTAGCTGTTGATTGATAAGCTTGCTAGTAGCTGATAAGCTAGCTGTTGAACAAATTATGTTTGGCAAAAACTAGCTTATGAGTATGTAAAATGACCAAAAAGGGTACCTTTGAATTTAATAATTAATATTAATAAGGGTATAATTGGAAAAAGCTACAATAAGCTTCTCATAAGCTACTCAAAGTAGCGTTTCAAAAAGCTAGCTTATAAGCTAGCTGATAAGCTAGCTTCCTGGTACATGTTTGGATGGACTAGCTTATAAGCTAGCTTATGCTTGCCAAACCAAGCCTAAAAGTGAGGACCTTTAAATTACTAATGGAAAAATAATAACAAGGTTTTGTTATGCTTTTAAGGTATTAAGATTAGATTTATGGGACTCTTTATATTATTAATAAAACACTATTAACTTAAACATTATTTCTTTATATTATTTAAAAAACTAATTTTTATATATAATAATTATTAATAATATAATATATAATGGATTAAAAGGAAAAATGATACAAATGATTAATAAAAATAAATTTGAATATTATTTAAAGGTACTTTTTTACATTAATATAGTTGATGGAAAAGAAAATTGATACAAAATAAATACACATTATGTTTTACATATATTTAATATTAATAGTTTAAAGAAATTAAAGAAAGAAACCAAAATAAGGAAACGGAGGAGATGGCAGATATTTAATATTAATAGTTTAAATAAAAATTTAAAGAAAAAAATCAAAAATCAAAATAATTATTATTAGTGATAACCATATCAAAATGTAAAACACCATATTTAACATATGCATACCAAAAGACAAAATACACTATTTAGCCGAAAAAACGGGGAGGCCATGGCCCCCGAAGGCCCCCATAGGGATCCGCGCCTGGACTTAATAACTTTATAATCGAATAATTAGCGTAAGGTATTATTCACATGATTATTTTCATTTAAACCTATTGTAACACCCCAAAAGTTGGAGTCAACAAAAACTTTCATTTAATAGAAAGATGGTATACAATGTACGCCAAGGCGTGAGCTCATCCCAAAAACAGGGGTATAAGTAATGTACAATTAATTACAATGTTTGTAATCGAAGGAGAAATACCATAACCAAACTAGTCTAGTTCTGTCTAAGAAGAAGACTACAAAAAGGGTTATCGCTCTACGGTAAGTCTCGCGGTCATAGTAGACCGGTATCTCCAATGTTCCCCCAAGCTCACTCTACGTCCGAGGCCTACTTGGGGACAATGTCCCGAGTACCTGAGAGACACATCGACACCAAGCAAGTGTTAGGCTAAAGGAGCCTAGTGAGTTGTGCAAATAATATCATACATGAAGAATATAATAATACATGCGAGATATACAGGATATGCTAGCAATACAAAGTAGCATGTTAAATCGGTTTATTATTATCTTCGGAAACAATGGGCGCGACCCATTTCCACCAACCAATGCCCCAACATTATCTGATTCCAAACACCTCGATGCCCCGGATTTAGCATGGCGACATCATCAGAGGCCCGCGCACTTCGGAGCCACCCGAAGGCCGGCGACATAGGTACAAACCCGCGACTGTTTGGTGTGGACACATTGCGTTGGTTCGTCCAGGTTATTATCATTAGGATCGTGAGACGGAATTTAGCATCGCGTCACGTCCATATCATCTCCACACAAGACCTAGATACTGAATTTAGCATAGCATCTAGTCCATATCAATTACACATAAACCTAGACACTGAATTTAGCATAGCGTCATTTATAGAGGTATACATCGGGATCTCAAGCCCTTTATATCATTCCGGGTATGCCCCATTTCGGGTATCAACCCCATTCTTACATAATCCCAAATCATGTATCATGTCGTGCATTTCGTATAATTACATTTATCATACAACCCGTAGATTTAATACATACGAAATAGCATACGATAATCTCATCTCATACAAGGAGTCACACCATCCAAAGCATTCATATTAGCATAGCATTTCATTCATACCACGAGCATCCTCAACTACACATGAGAAGTAATCTATACCAAGTTCACATATATCCACATAATCAAGTAAGGAATAGACTCCATCAAAATGATGTGCTCTCAGTTTTAACAAAATAGTTTTAGCAACTCACCTTAGGGCTTATAAAGCCAAAAGCCCCAAATCTTATAAAACCCTAGCTTCCAAGATGGTGAAGGTTTTAGATCTACCAACATCTACCTCTTGAAACTTTATCTGGGTCATCACCAACACCTAGGAATGTACCAAAAGTAACCTTAAACTCAAAACCATAATCAAATCTTAGTTGAATCCTTACTCATCCAAAATACCCAAATTAGGTCAAAACTTCAAAGCATGGATGATACCTTAAAATAAATGCTCTAGAAGGTTAAATCAAAGGTTTTAAGAAGAATAGAGGCTTAGAAATGGTTAGAAAAACTTACAAATGAGTTTTCATGAGAACCCCCAAATATGGGTAACAATGGTGGAAATGGTGATTGGGGAAGATGATGATGGTGTGAAGCTTGGATTCATGATTCTTAACTCTTGATCTCAAACCATTCTTGAAGAAATCGATATAGTGAAATGGATGTGTTTGGAAGAAGTTTGAGAGAGAAGAAATGAGTTAGGAGATGAGGAATAATGGGATAAAGGCTTGAAACTCGAGTTTTAAGGTCAGCAGACCCGTACTCGACTGGACCTGCTCCAACTCGACTGGATCCCGCTCCTACTCGACTGGACCATTCTTCTTTGAAAGCAAGTCTACTGGAATGCTCGACTGGCTCCAGTCTTTCCCGACTGGTCCGGTCGAGAAGGCCTGAAACTAAATTTTGGTTTGTTCTCTTAAATCAAAACCACAACTACTCAATCCTAATCTATAATTAAACTAGTAAACACATAAGAATATCATAATGCACTTAGCTAGAAATATGGGTGTTACAATCCTCCCCACCTAAATAGAATTTCGTCCTCGAAATTGCTAATCTCTTCCGAACACAAATGACCACTTCGCTCAAGCGTTTTGCAAAGCTAAGGCATTATGCTCTCTCTATACCAGTCAGTTAAATTCACATTGGACTTAGTTCTGTTCACGATATAAGCACTGACATAGCGTTCTAATTTAAAGGTGGTTCATCAACACACCACAAGCTACTACTTTACGTCTACCTTTCGAAACATGACGCGTGTTAAAAAGATAAGATCATTAGAATACGCAACCTTAGCTCCTTGCATCACTTAGAGGGAAATAATTCGGTCATCCAGATACAACACTTGATATTCCGAGTTACTATACGTCATTTGCTTCCTAGTAAAGTCGATCACCCAACCAATAGTCTCTTAAATACCAAGAATGTCTCAACGTTCTCGCTAACGGCGTCTAGCCGCCGTCATTAATTCTCAAGGAGATTCGAAGATTCCATCTACTCGCATATGGGTACCATAAGGAAGGTAAGTTTCTTCACTTAGCAAATCGCTAATTTCCACTAAATCCATAAGTTTCCACATTCGCACTATCATAGCCCTTCTAATTGTCCAATCACCTACGCAATTCTAACTTTGCCTTAGGTGACTAAATCTTGAATTTCTAAATACGAACTCCCCTTCAAATCCATCTTGATTAAATAGTACAAGTCCACTACTTATCCTCATCAATACTTGTCATCATATCCTAAGTTTCATGCTTAGTTTGGCGTATCATGCCATTATGTCCACCACAAATTCCTACTTCATATAATCAAATTATAAGTCACGTCTTCAAAATCACCTTTATACTCTTAAAAGGCTTATCTCTTTACGGCAATTTAACATATTGGTATCTTGCACCTCTCAAGCGGTATGCAATGCCCTTAGCATAATCACCAACTCTTGTACTAATGATAATGTTTTCTCGATTCCTATCCTCACATGATGGGTATTGCCTCTTCCCCACAACTACTATACTGCTACATCTTCTACAGTCGAAGTTTGCAAAATCACTTGGTACACACAACTATTAGTGTTCTTCTAAACCACTCACTCCAATACATAGATGTCACCTCACGAATTCGTCTCTCCCGAACCCAAGGGAACCTCAAAACATGGATACCTAAACCACTTGGACAAGTCTCGTTCTAGCCGGTTCACTACAATCTCTAAAAACATGCTCCAATAACCTATGGGACTTCTCTTTGTAATAGCCGGTATGCACATCGTGCATCCACGTAGGTGGTGCTAACCAATTCCCCATACTTAGACCTGTCCACTTAACAATGTCTTTACCTAGATAATAACAGATTTCCTTCTAGATGAGGGTCTCCCATCGGACCACCCTTCTCCTCGTGATCATGGGCAACACGGTGCTCCTCAACAACACACTCGTAAGAGAGATATAAACTAAACCCCTATGTAATCTAGTTTCGATCCACAACGAGCACAACACTACTCCGTCCAATTTTTCAAGTGTTACTCCACTATATAATAGCATGCTCATAAAAGGTAGAACCAAATTAATTCATGTAGCACATTGAAGGATAGCATGCAATCAGTTCGCATATGGGCATCGATCTTCAACCAAAATTTTAGTGCATCAA
Organism: Centaurea solstitialis; assembly: GCA_030169165.1. NCBI lineage: Eukaryota > Viridiplantae > Streptophyta > Magnoliopsida > Asterales > Asteraceae > Centaurea > Centaurea solstitialis. Next base: position 62,834,857 of record CM058044.1, on the reverse strand, counting down.
GGAATTCGATAACTCCAAAATTATGCATAGTAAACATTTATCGCAAGCACACAATCGGATACAAGCACACATGTATTTTACATAAAGACTTGACAACAATGGCATGACGCATATTCTTGGATAGTGTGAAGGCACATAGAATACATAACTTATTCCATATTAATTGTACCATACTTCAACCCCAAAGCTCTAAGTGCTTGCTATGACCCCCAACTAGTCTTACCAAAAGACAACTGGTTTCGTGCCAAACAACCATGAGTCGCACTCCTAGAGCTAAAAATATTCGGAGCTACTTAAAGAAAATCCAATTCGAATTTGCACACTTAAGGCTACTCATCGAAAATCAACCCTCACAATAAGAGGTCCATAACATGACTGTCAACCATAGTGGACCTCTCAGGTTCAGCCCTCTTAGTGACCACTAACCAGCTAACCGTCATGCGACATGGGTTCCCAACAAAACCTTCGACACCTAGTAGTCCCAACAACCACAATTGACTTAAGCGTAAAAGCATCAAACGCAACAAAGTCCTAAAGTTCATCGCCGTGCAAATAATAATCCAAGCTTACTACTTCGTTATTTTAGAATCCAAAGCTCATAACTGAGCTATTTAAAATCGAAGCTTATAGTCAAACTATTAAAATCAAAGCTCGTAACTGAGCTGTTTAGAAATCCAAGCTCACAACCGAGCTATTCTAGAAACCAAGTTCATAACCGAGTCCTTTAAAATCAAAGCTCATAATCGAGCTATTTTAGAAATCAAATTCAAAACCGAACCCTTTAAAAACCAGGCTCATAATCGAGCTATTTTAGAATTCGAGACTCGTTCCCCGAGTTCTTATAATCAAAACCGAGCACTAGCTCTAAACTTAATAGACCCAAAATTGACGGTCTTAAAATAATTTTATATTGTTCACCCCATTAATGTGGATGTAACCCACGAGGTCGTTTGACCAAAAAAAATCCCAACACAATTTAGCAAAACAGTTTCCCAAATGGGTCCACACTTTTATAAATCTCGTTTAAGCTATAACTCATGTGAAAACGTATTTATAATTCTTGTAAATCAAGTCATCTCGAAAATCTCATATTTGATTATTATATCAAAATCCATTCAACATACGCACCCGGTAACACTCGACTATCGTTTGTTTAGAAAATAACTTTACGGAACACACAACATTTTGGAAGAACATTGTTTTGGCACATACGCCATTTTGCAAATCAATTTGGAAATATTCACGTGATAAAACGACCACTTTGTATAAAAACACTGCAAAATTTGTAGGCTACCTATTCCGCCAAAGTCATCCACCTACATTCCTCATACATTACCATCAGTGTTTCACAATCATCTAAGCGATCTCATCTAAAGGGCGAGTCCTTTATGTCGTGCTAGATAACACATTCCAAGTCTTATATTGATAGATTCATCTCTTAGACTGGATCTTATACTTCTACCCTTGATATTGCCTAGGGTGTCTCCACATGTTCTTACCCCATACTATTTCAAGGTATGGGCCTTCCTCAACTAACCGCTCGACCTTCGGTCGATCACGAGTCAACCTATTTCATCTCGACATCCGATCTTAGGCTAAAGTTAACTAGTTCCTCTTACAATCTTCCTCTTTAAATCTAGAGGATTAACATGACGGCTCTAAAAGCGAGGGATTTCTAGAAGTAGGACTCGTGTATAAATCGATTATTCGACTCGATAATTCAAACATGTCCTATCACATGAAGGAACATTCTCATTCCTAATAATAACCTTCTTCACATTTAAATCGATCTTAGGTCTAGATCTTCATAATCTACTTGTATGTCGCACTATACAATTTCTCATTATTGCTTTGACAAGTAAGTTGTATCTATTTCTCCACACTTCCAATATCCACACGATATCCCGAGGTATACACTTTCCGAAACATGCCTTCCGAGCCTAAATAATAATTCTTACCACTAATTCACGCTCGAGTCGAGGTACTCAAATCATTTTCAACCCAATCATCCAAAACATAACCTTTAAATAGAGACTTACCATAATTAGGGGTCCTTTATGACCGAGCAATTATCCTATCACAAGGAAATCAAGAAAAGTAATAATGGACTACCATGCGTACTAACATTTATCAATCATTACATCGATAGTAACCAAGAATACCCAAATGACGATGCATTCATAACTCAGTAGCTAAGTGATTTATGAATAGACCGTACACGAGATTCCCTGCCTCTATTGACGCAATTCTCGATCCATGTATTTCGTATCCCTAGCACTCTCCCCACCTAAGACTTTACCCATGGTAGGTGACATGTCTAGTAGTGCAATAAGTTTAAGTCTAGGTATTCTACGGTCAACACCTAGTTCGCTTAAACTAAAGCTCTGATACCAACTTGTAACACCCCAAAAGTTGGAGTCAACAAAAACTTTCATTTAATAGAAAGATGGTATACAATGTACGCCAAGGCGTGAGCTCATCCCAAAAACAGGGGTATAAGTAATGTACAATTAATTACAATGTTTGTAATCGAAGGAGAAATACCATAACCAAACTAGTCTAGTTCTGTCTAAGAAGAAGACTACAAAAAGGGTTATCGCTCTACGGTAAGTCTCGCGGTCATAGTAGACCGGTATCTCCAATGTTCCCCCAAGCTCACTCTACGTCCGAGGCCTACTTGGGGACAATGTCCCGAGTACCTGAGAGACACATCGACACCAAGCAAGTGTTAGGCTAAAGGAGCCTAGTGAGTTGTGCAAATAATATCATACATGAAGAATATAATAATACATGCGAGATATACAGGATATGCTAGCAATACAAAGTAGCATGTTAAATCGGTTTATTATTATCTTCGGAAACAATGGGCGCGACCCATTTCCACCAACCAATGCCCCAACATTATCTGATTCCAAACACCTCGATGCCCCGGATTTAGCATGGCGACATCATCAGAGGCCCGCGCACTTCGGAGCCACCCGAAGGCCGGCGACATAGGTACAAACCCGCGACTGTTTGGTGTGGACACATTGCGTTGGTTCGTCCAGGTTATTATCATTAGGATCGTGAGACGGAATTTAGCATCGCGTCACGTCCATATCATCTCCACACAAGACCTAGATACTGAATTTAGCATAGCATCTAGTCCATATCAATTACACATAAACCTAGACACTGAATTTAGCATAGCGTCATTTATAGAGGTATACATCGGGATCTCAAGCCCTTTATATCATTCCGGGTATGCCCCATTTCGGGTATCAACCCCATTCTTACATAATCCCAAATCATGTATCATGTCGTGCATTTCGTATAATTACATTTATCATACAACCCGTAGATTTAATACATACGAAATAGCATACGATAATCTCATCTCATACAAGGAGTCACACCATCCAAAGCATTCATATTAGCATAGCATTTCATTCATACCACGAGCATCCTCAACTACACATGAGAAGTAATCTATACCAAGTTCACATATATCCACATAATCAAGTAAGGAATAGACTCCATCAAAATGATGTGCTCTCAGTTTTAACAAAATAGTTTTAGCAACTCACCTTAGGGCTTATAAAGCCAAAAGCCCCAAATCTTATAAAACCCTAGCTTCCAAGATGGTGAAGGTTTTAGATCTACCAACATCTACCTCTTGAAACTTTATCTGGGTCATCACCAACACCTAGGAATGTACCAAAAGTAACCTTAAACTCAAAACCATAATCAAATCTTAGTTGAATCCTTACTCATCCAAAATACCCAAATTAGGTCAAAACTTCAAAGCATGGATGATACCTTAAAATAAATGCTCTAGAAGGTTAAATCAAAGGTTTTAAGAAGAATAGAGGCTTAGAAATGGTTAGAAAAACTTACAAATGAGTTTTCATGAGAACCCCCAAATATGGGTAACAATGGTGGAAATGGTGATTGGGGAAGATGATGATGGTGTGAAGCTTGGATTCATGATTCTTAACTCTTGATCTCAAACCATTCTTGAAGAAATCGATATAGTGAAATGGATGTGTTTGGAAGAAGTTTGAGAGAGAAGAAATGAGTTAGGAGATGAGGAATAATGGGATAAAGGCTTGAAACTCGAGTTTTAAGGTCAGCAGACCCGTACTCGACTGGACCTGCTCCAACTCGACTGGATCCCGCTCCTACTCGACTGGACCATTCTTCTTTGAAAGCAAGTCTACTGGAATGCTCGACTGGCTCCAGTCTTTCCCGACTGGTCCGGTCGAGAAGGCCTGAAACTAAATTTTGGTTTGTTCTCTTAAATCAAAACCACAACTACTCAATCCTAATCTATAATTAAACTAGTAAACACATAAGAATATCATAATGCACTTAGCTAGAAATATGGGTGTTACACCTATGTTTTTATATATTAGTTCATATATTTGTTTTACATGTATTTATTTTGTATGTATTCGGTTCATAATATGAAACTTTTGGATCTAATTTTTGTTTCACAAACACATTAGAAAAGTCCATAAATGGGAAATGGTAGTGTTCTCATATAAACTCACCTATATATATATATATATATATATATGATGCATCAGTTGTCAAGCTAACCACAATACTAGTTTTGGGCATCGTATGCTGTGCGATGACCATCACCGGCCACCACTGCCTCCAATTCCTTTAACAGATTACATTCCGTTCCTGTCAACCAAACATTTAGTCAAACTTGATAACAATTCATTCCGGTTCCTTCCATATTCTAATTCATTTGACATATTTCATTCATTCAAAAATCATTCTGCGAACCAAACGGGCCTTTGGTTTCTATTGGCATACGGCCTCACACTCACCTATAAGTCGCATACTACACTAATGAGCCATGCATTTATTTACTTATTCATCCTTTATTTATTAATTATTATTCCTTTATTTATTTATTTCTTTTAATCATAGATGAATTTTTAACTTTTAACTTTTTTTTAAATAGCAATTTATAAGGAACGACGGGAACTAGCAAGACGCTAGCCCGAGAAGCAAAGTGGGATTACAACAGGGGGTTACAAAGCCAATTGAACCAACTAACACCATTGTCTCTCGACCTTCTAACCATAAGCCACCGATACACTAACGATTGAATATGGTCCGCCGTTTTAGAGGGGTAAAAAACCTTGTTGTTAAAAATGACCTGATTCCGCTCATTCCAAATAGCCCAAATAAACGCCTGTCTCGTGACCAACTGAAGATCTCTCGCCGTATTAGAATGGTTAGCTCCGACACTCATCCCGAAGAACTCCTCTATGTTCAAACACGTAGTAGGCAGAAACTTTCTCCAAGCATTTAGAGCCCTTTCGTACTTCTGTAACTTTTGGGCAACTATTGAAAATGTGGTCGCACGTCTCACTAGCCTCGTTACAGAACACACATTTGTCGTCAGCGAGAGTAATACCTCTTCTAACCAGGTTGGTTTTGGTGGCCAGCCTATCTATCCGAGCTCTCCAAACGCATATTCTTACTTTTTGGGTACGACATTCATCCAAATCGTAGGAGGCCCAACTTTTAACTTTTTTAATTGTTATTATTATTTAGTTTTATAGTTTCATTAGAAAAAAAAAACTGTTTTAGAGAAGGAATTAAAAGCATATCCAAAAATGATTTTTCAAGATTGAAGTATATCACAAATGTGAAAAGTATAATTCAATTTAACTTTTCTTACCTAAAACCTTCTTAAAACCTCTTTAAAATGTTTTCCTACCATTAGATAAGGAAAGTTATTGACGAAAGTAAAAGCTTCTCTAAAACCTTTAGATAAGTTTTTCAAACTTTTGAATACAAAAGAAAACCTTCCGTAAAGGTCATTTTTCTTGTAGTGTTTGTTTAAGATTAGGTTTATAATTCAATAGTTATCTCTTAGGTAATTTAAATTATAAACAGGATCATTCTTTTTCTTTGTAAATCAGATTATTAATTAATAAGATTATTAATTTTAGACTTTTATCTCTAGTTTTATAAGACTTTTCTCTTATTTTTTTGGTTCTATGCTTGTAGACTCATTATCTTATTTAGATTTAGGCGTTTGTCGATCCTTCCATGTTTTTCTACTGTGGCACATATTTTGAGATGACATTCCTCTTAGGTCTTACTTCTATGTAAATGAATAGTAAAGTTCAATTTTCGTCCCTGAACTATGTGAACTTTAAAATTTTTCATTCCTAAACTATCGAAAGGCGCATATTGTCCATGAACTATGCATTTTCGTTTTAGTTTGGTCCCTCTCACTAACGCCCATTAACTTTTTTCGTTAAACCCATTTAAACGAGGAGTAATATGGTCATTTTACAAGTTTTCTTTAGTTGTAATATGTTACAATTCACATAGTTTAGGGATGAAAATTCACATAAATAAGGGGTAATATGTTAAAGTTCACATAGTTCAAGAACGAAAATTCACGTAAATTAATGTATCTTATTAGTTGTAATATAAAACATATATAATGTATATATTCAACATGAAGAATTTGTAACTAAAATTAACCTTTAATCCAAAATTAATGGATTTAAGTAAATCATATCATGTAAAAAATCCTCCTGCTTTTATAATCACCTTCCTGTTTCCAAATATCATATTTTATGAACGTTGGATAGCTAAAATTAACCAGAATTCAATATTTCTGAATTATGAATTTGCATAGTGCCATGTCATTTCTCTTGGGTTTACTTTTATTATTAGAACTCTTAATCCACATTGTGTCATGTCATTTCTCTTGTTAATTTTGCTTTATATATTAGAATTCTTAATACACATTGTCATGTGTCATTTCTCTTTGCTCTTGGGTCTCATTTTATGTATATAAAGATGAAAATATGTAACAATAAACACTATTAACTGAAATAAGTGTATCTTAGTAATTGTAATATCCATTCAACATCAAGAAATTTATAATTGCTCCGAAATTGCCCCTTGATTTCAAAATGTTCTCTAGTGATGTCCGACTTTCGGATAGATGGGATGGGAGCTGTAGGGTTGGCCGCCTGGTGGTCTACATCGGTTGATCGTTTGATGTCGTCTCAACAAATACTATGTGCGGTTGTTGAACTGTCGATCTTGCTTTAGCTGCTTTCAATCTTTTACGAAGCTCCCTCTCGGGCTCAGAAAAAGGTTGAACTAATTTTGGTGAAAGATTTCTGGAAGATCAAAAACAAAGAAAACTGTAAACTGTACTCGTTCAATAAAAAATAAAATAACAATTACCTTACTCTAGAATAAGTTCCCCAAGTATGGATCGACGAAGTAACTAAGTAATAGTAAACTAATTAAGCGGTCGTTCCCCGGAAACGGTGCAAAAAAGTTGATGACATGTTTCTAGGTTATAAAAATACCATCTAAATTTATAAATCCTTGTCCAACCCAGTTCTAAACCATCACAATAGGCAAGTATAATCTAATTGTGAATAGGATAGTATCGGGAAGTTACATTTATCGTCTCCACAGGAAAAAATTAAGCTAATCAAATTCACCAAAACTTAAATTAATTAATCTGACTCAAAAAGGCGGCTTTGATCTCCAAATTGATCTCCAAACAGTAGCATTCTCGCGGCTTTGATAACCGGATTGATCTCCATCACTCAAAAAGGTGGCTTTGATCTCCAAATGGATCTCCAAACAGTAGCATTCTCGCGACTTAGAATTGTTAAAAAATGAGAAGTAGAGAAGTGATCTACATCACTCATCCAATCAACAAAGGCGGCTTTGACCGGGTCACCCTTCTTGAATTGTCTCTACCCTCCATGAATCGCGTCAATCCTCCGTGATCGCGTCCATTGTGACTGGTCAAAGCCGTCTTTATTGACGGGATGAGTGGTGGAGATCACTTTATACTCCTTATATATATAGGTTCAAAAAATAACCATTGCAGTTTGTAGGAACAAAGAAACAATCACGTATGATGTGGGACCCACATGGGCCCACATCAACATGTGGCTATGGATAGTTATTTTGTTCCTACAAATTTATTTTGTTCCTACATATATATATATATATATATAGAGAGAGAGAGAGAGAGAGAGAGTGTGTTGGGTTCAAACAAAACAATATACATTTAAAACAACACGAGAACGAGCAAAATCACATATGATTTTGTGAAAAAAGCCATGCAGCCGACATTGACTCGACTTAAGTTGCGAGCAAAATCGCATGAATCCTATATGATATGATGTTTCTAAGTTCGTATTTTCTTTTAAATACTTATTGGTCTCATTTGATTCCGCCCCTCTCTCACATGAATCATAATATGAACATTCTATTGTAAGGACAACCGAGAGTGTTTCACGTGTCCTATTTAGTTCATATTCAATCTAAAAAATATGTGATAATGCAGACTGAATAATACATAATATTAAGTGTGAATAATCTTGTATTATTCAGATTATGTCACGTACTGCGCTCTCGGTTGTCCTTAAGTTTGCTCTCCCCACCTATATATATAATTCAAAGAATGGTTGAATCTTGTATAATACACACACACAAAATTCTAAGCCATTCTTGTATATACAAAATTCCGGGGGTAAATTATATATATAATTCAAAATGGTTGAATCTTGTATAATACACACACAAAACCGGGACATCCAATCTAGTTGATTGTATAAGACCTATTTGGTATCCAAGACGTCGACTCACAAAAACCAATAAGGCACATTTTGCATTCATGACAGGGAAGTCGTCGCCAATGTACATTTATATACCAAGGTCATAACATTTAACACAAACTCTAAAAAATAATGAGACTTTAGGGATCCTTATCAAAGAGAAAAAAGACCACGGGAGGAGGACCACGCCAATAACCCACAAGGATGGTAGGGGCTCTAAGCAAAGTGCACCACAAGTCTTAAACTCTTAGGTAAGTTGTATTTATTTCAATGATTGGATTGGGACCTACCTTAATTTAAGAGAAATGGACAAATGGATGGACTGATGAGATTCATAGATGTACAACATTTTAAGCATAATGTACAAATCTTGAAATACGGAAGAACCCTGTCCATTGATGGTTAAACGATTGAAAAGGACTTACTGATAAAAGTGAGGTACACTTCTGTTTTGGGCTAATTTTTGATGGTGGTGTCGATAGAGTACATTGAATTTTTTACTAAATCAAGTGAAATCGTGATTTGTTAATCATAATAATTATGTAAATTTTTACTATTTTGACCTGATTAACATCTTGGTTGGCTTGTAGAGGTGGATACAAGATCTTTTGGGTTGGCTTCTGTAACGAATAAATAGAAGTATTTGAATAATAGATTGGGACATTAATTTTTTAAAAAATTTATCTATTATAACTTAAAGCTGAACGATTGTTGGTGTATTTTTCCTTTATAATTCCACACAACCAAAGGTTCTTGATAAATACTATACATTTACAATAATGAAACAAGTCATGAAAGCAGTCACATTAATAAAAATAAACAAAAAAGTGAATTAGTCAGATTATTAACACACTTGTAATAATATAAATTAACAACATTAAAAAATTAATCTCACTTAAAGTATAAAAGAGTTATCCTTAAATATAAAAAGTAGTTTTTCAGAAAGTTAGCTTATAAGCTACTTTGTGTCATCCAAACATGTACACAAAAAATAACCTAACTCATAAGCTACGTACTTTGTGTTTACCAAATAATGCCTAAAGTTGTGTATGGTAGCACACTTCTCGATTTCTCACAAAAATGTTTAGCTTCTCGTTTGTACTTAGAAAAGAAATGGTTCAATGTAGTCGATGTGGAGCTACAACATTAGCCCCAAATTAACATGTTATTATGTTAAGGTCAATATAAGCAAGTTAAGATTATAACATTAATACAAACAAAGTAACATTCAAGGATGAGGGTTTAAAGAAAAAAAATATCATACTTTTTTTTATTAGAATGTTAATTAATTAACAACTTAGAAAATTTCCCTACAAATCATAAGGTAGATACGCCGGTGGGTTGGAGGAAATTCCCTACAAATCATTGAGAGGACCCATGAAATCCCATGTTGAAAATTCCGTATTCCTTTATTTAATTCCGTATCCCATGTTGATTTTGGCCCCAAACCTTTCATATTATATTATTTGTGTTGAATCAAAATAATTTTTTAGTATAGTTAGGGGTGTTTGGGATTGTTATTGAAAGTGTTTATTTGCTTTGCGAGTTGAAACAACAAATAAGCAATTTTAATTGTTTGGATAAAATGTTTATCACGGCACCAACCAGCAAATAAGGAGTTTTTAAAGAAGTTAAAGGTATGTTTACTTGTGGAAAAGTGTTTTCATTTTCATAGAAAACGTTTTCAAAAAATGGAGTGGAGTTTTCATTTTCAGTTTTCTATGAAAATTTTAGAAAACCTGTTTACTTGAAATGATGGAGTTTTCATTTTCCATTTTAGAAAATTAGAAAACTCGTTTAGTTGAGCATTTTTCATCACTTTTCATTTTTCATTTTTTCAATAATTCAATCATTGGCGTCGGTGGTGGGGGGCCTTGACGGTGAAGACGGTGGCCTCGGCGACGACGACGGTGGGGGTGGTGGCCTCGTAGACGACGGCGGTGGCGGTGGTGGCCTTGACGGCGACAACGGTGGCCTTGGCAGCAACGACGATGGGGGCGGTGGCCTCGTAGACGACGGCGGTGGCGGCGGTAGCCACGGCGGTGGTGGCGGTGGCCTCGACAGCGATGACGGTGGTGTCGGCGACGGCGGTGGCCTCGACGGCGACGACGGTGGCAACAACGGGGTTCCGTTGCGACGATGGGGTGGCAACGGTGACGGTAACGGTGGTGGCGGCGGTGGTGGGAGGGTGGTTGCAGCGACGGTGGTGGGGCGGCGACAAGAAGGGGACGATGGTCGCGACGGTAGCGACGGCGGTAGGCGGCGGCGGTGGTGGTGATTGGCGGCGGCGGCGGTGGCAACGATGGTGGCGGTGGCCGACGATAAGAAGGGGATGGCAATTGAAGGTGGAAATGGAAAATGAAAATAAAATTGGAAAACTATAAAAAATAGTTTTCTAATTCAAGTGTAAATTTTGAAAATAAAAATTTATTTTTCTTGAAAAAAAATTCTAAATTGAATCAAGTAAATAAGTTTTCTAAATTTTCATTTTTCGTGAAAAAATTTTCTAGAAAACAGAAAATTTTTCTACAAGTAAACACACCCTAGAAGCTTTTAACTTTTCCAACCAACAATAAGCACATAAGCGGATAAACATAAGTTATTTTTAAATAAGCAATCTCAAACACCCCCTTAGAGAAGCTTGGCAAAGTCAAATCCTTTTAGCGATCCTGATAAAATCTTTCGAGACAAGCTGAAAAATGTTAAGTCCGCATTGAAAGCTTGGAGTAGAAAAGAGTTTGGAAAGGGAATAGGAGGTCGAGGGACCGACTCGAGCGGCCTAAGCCGCGCAAGAAGACGCCCAACGACGAGTTGTCCGTGCATGCTCAAACGCTAGACGATTATGTCCTAGAGACCTAAACTTCCGACGACAAGTGTATTCATGTTATAGTACGTTCATAATAATAATTTTATTATGTTATAAAAGATTTACTTATGCATTTAAAAGGAATTCAAATTAAAACTTTAAAATTTATAACTTTAGTCATATATACATGTTTAAAATTTATAAATCTAAGAACCAACTGATAAATACATTCAAATATATGATAATATTGTCCCCGTTAGTACGGGTTTATGACTTTATACTCTATATAATCAAATAACCAGCTGATAACTCTCTGGCTAGCTCTTCATTACATAAAACCATAAAATAAATTCATGCATGACAAAATAAAAAACAAATCACAATACTTAATCAATGGTTTAAGTTATCAACTTTAGAATCGAGGTTGGATCACGGTACTAAATTGTGCAAATACATATTCTAATTAGATAAAAGGCATATTTAAATGTTGCAAATATAACACCAATATCTTGTTTAGCTAACATAATAAAAAACACAACACACTCCTAAATTGTATTTTCTTCCAATTACCATTGCTTCTAACAGAATTTTTAAATAAATTAAACTATATTGAATTTTATATAAAGCGAGGTTTTTTTGTCCCGCGTTGCAGGGGAGAAGGAAGGTAATAAAAATATAGTGATGCAAATCAACAAAGAGCAATTGAAATGTTACATAAATCGATAAAACAACTATGATGCAAGTCGCGATTTATTATTAATCTAGAAAAGAAAATCCCATGAGAAAATACAAAATTGAAATCGGGTTAATGTAGCTTTTGTTGTGGTCAATATATCAGGTTAACTAAACCGACTAAAATTAGGATGATTAACTTGGGCATGTTTTTTTTTTTTTGGAAGAGGTATCCCAGACCACATTGGGCTCAGACTAATCATCGGCAATTTTGGGCCGAAGCCCGACTGCTAAAGCATGCAGCCCGGGGTCGAAGCCCCCGTACCTCCAGAATGCGTTCCCCAGGGCTCGAACTCGGGTTCACCACTATGTAGTGCCCAAGCCTTACCACTAGGCTAACAGCCATTTGGTTTAACTTGGGCATGTTATCATATAGTCCTTAGACCATCTCTAACCATAACACCAAAAACACCAAATTTAGTGGGTCTATTCACATAAAATAAAAACTCTACTCCAATCCAATGCATAATACACTCTAAATATAAACCAAATTTATATATCATACATAAAAATAACATATTTTTCTTATTATTAAACCATTTTAAATAATTATAATTATAATTATAATTTTGTATACTTATTATAACTAATAAACAATTACTAATTAATTTATTTAACAAAAAAATTTTAAAATAAAAACGTCAAATATTGCATATTATAAAAATACGTAGTTCGTTCTTAAAAAAATACATTAGTTCAAAGAATATAAATTAAAAACATAATTAATTATATATAATTTACATTATACATATTAATATAATGAGAATGGTTAATTTGATGACACTAAAAAAGGAAATATAACAATATAATAATAGAGGGTACTGTAGCTTATGAATAGTATCCAAATATTTGGTAAGTGTTAGGAGTTTCAATATCAACATAAAAATACATTATCATTCATTTAAAAGTAGATGTGCATCAACAACATACATTTTGAGTAGATTTGGTCAAAATCATATATTTAATGTTCCCATTCCTGATTACATAAAACATGATTATGGTGTGTACATGCATAACTAGTCAAGTTGGTGCTAATCCTCATCCTGACCCCGATCATTTTACCAAATACTAGTAACTAGTATAACTTGTGACGACCTTACCTGAATCGAGTTCCTGTCCGATTTCCGGTCCCTAGACAGTCCCTATTCAGATTGGCCATCTCTGTACTTATGAGAGCTAAGCCTGATTAAAATTCAAAATAATGATATAAACATGTATCAACAACTGTACAACTTATGAAACAAGTAGTACACCTAGAACCAGCTTGCATACAATAAATTATGAAAATGTTTAATGTCAGTTGACCAAATGGTCCAAACGCACCTGACACCCACAAGGGGCACATCGACCTCATTAACAAACAAATAGCCCATTACAATTTCATATTCAATTTATAAAACAAAATATTCGTTACAACAGTCGTATCTTCATAAATTTAAAATTGTCTTATCCTTATGGACCGAAACGTAAATGGTCCATGGTGCATGTGACGGGAATTAGAGCTAGATGTGAAGACGGACCTTTCTAGGACCAGGGCCTGGGTCGAGTTTCACGCACCCTTGTGGTTGCACATGCTATTGGCCTTCGGACGTTTTGGTCCCTAGTTCATCTCTCACCCCTGGACGCTTTTATTGTTTTTGTGGTCCATCTTCGTAAAAGAATAGGATACCGTACCATTCTTCTTATAGGCCCACAAGATTTAATGAAAACAAGTTCCATTAGGTGGCTTATTTAAACTTTATTAAGTATAATTGTTATATGTTAGTTGTAAAAATATAGATAACACGCCCTATGAAGGTAAAACTATTCCTTCATAATTTCTTATTCAAATAAATTGTTTTGGTGTTAGCAAGAATAGATAAAGTGATTCCATGATATTAGTTTGTATTTTTAACTTTATAAATCATAAGTTCATAACTAAAAACAAAAACATTGTCAAATGTCAATCATAATTGTATATGTAGGTATACGTTATTTTGCTAGAACGTGATTAAATTTTGAATTTAATTGATTTAATGATATTAATTGTACAAATATATATTTTAATATCAACTTGTCAAGCATATTTATCCATGTATTGTACTTGTTGTACATGGACTTAAATCTTTTTATTGGTGTATACAACTAAAAAGAGACACAAAAATTAAGTACCAAGTTACAACAACTTACAACATATATACTTTAACTTACTTTCAGATGTTATATTCATCAGAACTAACTAATCACATATTTTTATTATAACTAATTAACATATGTTAAAGAAAAAGTATAATGAAACAACAATACAAAATAGAAAGACAAAATATATTATTCTCGTTAATCATAAACCATTTATATAGGGATAAATTATAGATAAATAATTTTATCTTATCTTAAATTAGTTATATACTTCAGTTAGTTTTGATTGAATATTAAATAAAACAATAATATAGGTAGGCTTAATTTATTATATGGTGACATATATAATGTTTATATGGATAGATGAAAAGGGCAAGACAGGCAGGCGCGAAGAGTGAAATACATGACTGCAGCAGCTGGGGGGGTAAGCTAAGGCTAAGGGTAAGGCCACGCCCCAACCCCTTTTCTCTGACTCCTTTTCCATTTGCAGAGATATATATACATACATATTATATATATATATATATATATATAGGAAACTTCAAATGTGAACCACTTTTTGGTTGTGAACGTGAGGACAACCAAGAGCGCGACACGTGGCGTATGACTAGGCGCCACGTCGGCTTTGAGTGTGGTCCCCCCCCCCCCCTTTAATTCAATGCCCTCCCCATGAATCGCGCCTAGTCATCCGCCGTGGACTTGACGTGGCGCCTAGTCATATGTCACGTGTCGCGCTCTCGGTTGTCCTCATGTTCACAACCAAAAAGTGGTTCACATTTGAACCCACTATATATAGGAAGGTTCATGCAAGAAACATATCAATTTAAGAGAACATGAGAAGTAATCTCAGCCACTCATCTTTGGTTACGGTGGACATGATCACGGAGGATTGACGCGATTTATGGAAGGGTAGAGATTATTAAAAGGGAGACCTGTTAAAGCCGCCTTTGTTTACAGGATAAGTAGCTAAGATTATTTCGCACATTGTCTTAAATTGATATATTCTCACTTAAAGTTTTCTCTATATATGTATACATACATACATGCCAGGAGGGACCACCACTAACAATGGTTCTCCTCTCCACCACCAATTCTCTTATTTACCCATCTTGAAGTTTATTTCATAATAAACCAAATAAAATCAGTTAAAAGATGACATTTTGGATATTATCAAAGAGTCCATTGTTTGGTAAGGTTGGAACACTTCCGGTATTGAGTTGATCTTTTGATCTAATGGATAAAAAAGGTGGACCATCAACTATCGTTGTTTGACGGCTGTCAAGAAAGGGACTCGGTGCAACGAGTAAAATAATAAGCAAATTAGAACACATTGATTCTAAGGATACTCATGGCTAATCTCTTCCAAGATTTGTTGATTTGATAAATACCGAACATACGCTTCAAATATGAATTCACAAGAACTCAAAATTGGGGATAAAATCAAATTTTCTCAAATCTAAGTGTGACCATCGAGATTACACAAACATAGATTAAATAAGAAAGTCCAAAATAACATGGGCCTAGAAAAAGGTCATAGGCCGAACATAAAGGCGAATGAAAATGTAAAAAAAAGGTTTGGGGGGGTAAAAGAACACTAAAATGTCCTAAAAATCACTCTTAAACAATGTTTTTGGGTGGGTCATGGTGAAGTGGATCCTTGTAGCCAAAGATACGATCGTATAAGCGCGACCCCCTTTGCCCTTTGGTAACCCGATCATGGACCTCCAGAAATTATGGGACTTGATCCTCCACATAATGGACCACATCAAACCACCACAATTTGTCTAATCATAACGCCGCACTTGCAAATTATCATTTGCTTTGAAAATTATAGCATATCGCCGATGCATTGACAACAGGGGTCGACTTTGGCTTATAAATGATGGTTAAAGGTTTATTTCGTCTAAAGTTTTTTTTCCTTGCAAACCTTTGAAAAGCGTTGGTGAGAAGAAAAAACTCATCAAATTAAGTTAGTTACATCGTCATCTAAGTCATCGGACTTAGTAGAGTCTAACTCCGTGATGGTAAGAATGAAGTGATTTTCTGAAGGAACAAATTCATTGAGTAAAGCAACAGGTGCACTTTTAGAATCTTTTGCATCTCTTAAGAAATTCTTCTTCAGTTGTCTGGACTACTCATGATTAAGCATGATTCTGTACAGTTAGTTCACTCAAAGAGAGGGTCTCAAGGTTCTTTGACAACTTTAGGCATATTGAATATGTCTAACAGGATCCAGGAAGACATTCCATGAACTTTGTCAGAATCTCATAATTTGGATATTCCTTATCAACAGTTTTCAGGTCTATTAGAAGATAGTTAAACTATTGATGCACTAGTGATAAATTTCCGTTCTACAAATAAAGATTTTGTATTGTCGTACTAAGTTTATCTTTTTAGATTCCAGTACAGAGTCAGTACCCTCATATTGAACACAGAGAGTGTTCCATACTTTCTTTAAAGTTTGGAGGTGCATAATAGAATGGAATACCTCATCCGAAAGAGACGTGGAGATGAAAAATGTAGCCTTGGTGTAGATACCAACTAGTTTTTTGTCTTCATCACTCCATTCATGAACTTCTTTTGCAATAGTTCTCTCAAGAATGGCAGGGGTGGTAGTAGTGGCAGGAATTGCATGAACCGCTATGTGGAAATATAAGGTTTTTTTTCCATAAAGTATGGAATTTGGGGATCAACTCCAGCAAAAGGATCATCTTAGTTTTCCACGTAACAGAGTCATCTCTATTGAATATAGGTGGTTCGGCTAGATAGCCCGTATCATTGTGATTGTCCTTGTTTTCTTGAAGAGACATTTTAGTGAGAAAAGGCAAGGATCTTAATAAAGATTCTAATAAAGAAAAAAAAGAAGGTTTCAATTTGCTCTGATACCACTTGTTGGTCCCGTAACGTGCCTTCAAGCATAAACATATTGAAGAAGAGGGTTGAATACAATCAAAAAGCAATTTGCGTACTTCTAAATTTCTATATATTTATTAATTATTGAAATCAAAAACAGAATTTTCAGATTGTTGTGGAAATAAATAAGAATTAACTTATTCTAAACAATCTTAAAGAAATCACATAACATTTACTATTGCACTAGTGAAAAATAAGAATGAGAGAAATCACAAAAAAGAAAGAAGGACAAAGGGTAGAAATCTCACAGTGATGTGTTAAGAAGAAGGAATTATTCTCAACTATTTATACCCTATGCATTAAATGCATGTCAGATCAACTTTTCACATGTTGGATGTCTAATTTGTACTATTCATCATCGTATAAAAGCATGCTTTTGTGCAGTAATGTAACAATGCGTTTGTATGATGTGTCAAAAAGCAGGTAGTTGTCCTTTGTGCAATTTTAGGATAAGACAAAAGTTGAATCTTCAACTTCAAGCCTCACGTTGTTTTAGTCATATGATATCACTAAATCATACTTCAAATCACGATCAATTTGGACTCTTTCATCAGCTACTTCTTCGCGATCACTAATGGTTTCTTTGATGTGAGTTGTTTGTCTTAAATATCCTTAGCTGTTTATAATGCAAGCAATCAGTGATCACTGAAGACTTAGTGAAACTCGTTGACGTTGAACAAACAAATTACCGTGCAAGCTTAAATAATAAGGTATTATTGAACAGACTCGATGATACTTCCTCAAGCTAAAAGTAAGCTTTGATCAAACATCAGTTCATCAATTCCTAAGAGAGCTTTGATCAAATACCATGAATGTCGATGGAACATTGGTTGGACTAAACATCATGAGAAACTCGTAATGTCAATATCTCATGCAAACGACCGTCTTGGGCACATCTTCTCCTCTCACCTCATAGACCCATCTTTCTTTTTAACTATGAGTACTAGCGCTTCACTCGATGATGTACTAGTGAAAATAAATCCCTCATCAAGTAAATCTTGCAAATGGAACATCATCCCTTTCATCTTTGTCAAGGCTAACTAATATGACACATGTGTTATTGGTTCAGCTTCAAGCACCAAGTCAATTCTAAATTCAACTTGACGATTTGTGGGTAGATCTGTCAAAGGTCAAATCGCTAGGGAGAACTTCAAGATACTCTCTCACACACACACCCTATAAGAACTGTTACTATCTATTCCGACTATTACATCAAACTCCCCAAAAGACATTATATACAAATGCTAAGGGATGGAGCAACCATCAACATTAATGTTACACTCCTTACTCACCAAAACTCAACTGTCATCAATCATTTCGACTTCAAACACATGTTCTAAACATTTGGGTTTCGCATGTAAGCATCTAATGAATGTAAGAGACAAAAATGAGTGGTTCGCACCTAAATCAAATTAACACTTTGGGAAAGAGCGGAAATGATTAGAAAGCTAAGAAAAAGTCACGACGTTGGTTGTCACCTCCGCCTTCACAGCTGACATTTAAAAGGATCTCACTTTGGCTCATCCATTTCCTTAATTCTTCTCCCCTTCACTACCACTATGTCTGCCGTATATTTATCTCTATTTCTATCGTAATATCATTTAGACAATGACACACTTATATATAATATATTATAAAGCATTTAAAACAATCTCTTAACAACCATTTTTTGCATATTAATTATTGTTTATTGATGCATATTATTTATACAAATAATTCTTCATGAGTAGAGCTTTTAAAAAGTTGCATGTTTGAATTCGTATAACGTAACTAATGATAAACATAATCAAATATGTGATAAACATCAATCTTATTTTAAATATGCAGAATCTGAAATATAATTGAGATAATTATTGAATAATACTTTATTATTATCTTTATACAAAATTATCATTAAACTTAAACTCAATTACATCACTATTAAATCTGGATTGACCATGATAACTACTCTCTTGTTATGAAAGTTAGAACTTATGCTAATCAATTAGCATAATAGTTTTCGAAGAACTGGAAAATGCAGCTCATTAATGTGGTTAATATATATCTACGGGGATCTACATTAAGAGATATATAAAAGTAATTGATAGAATAACATTGACTAAATTAAATATACTATAAACCACAAAGTACGATGAATTGTGCCCTTGCGTATCTATTTAGAAAAAACAAGTTCCAGGTTTTCAGTGAGACTTTGTATGTCGATGTTATGGACATAATAGCACTCTTGATGAAATAAAAGAAACCACAAGATACTTGAAATCTGAATTTGAGATGAAAGATCTTGGGAAAACTTGGTTTTTAAGCTATGACACCGAGTTTGTGGAATATTAATCCACCAATACGCATATGTCCCCAAATGATCAGGCAATTTAATATGGACAAAGCGTATATGGCTAGCACTCCCATGATCGGTCAAAGTGTTGGATATAAGAAATATCTATTCCGTCTAAAGGATGATGACGAAGAGGTGTTCGGAGCTGGAATTTCGTACCTAAGTACAATAGGCGCATTATTTTAGATAATACAATTGACCATATATTATATCTCAATGAACTTGTTAGCTAGATTTAGCTCAGCGCCAACGCAACGTCATTGAAATGGTATTAAAATTAATATTTTGGAACCATTGACATGGGCTTGTAATTTCCCTAAAGAAAGAGGGTTGGGGTTGATAATGGAATTTCAATTCTTATTTACAAGTGACTAATGTGAAAGTTTGCTAATATTAGTTATATGTCTAACACGTACAGAAATTGTTCCCAAATTGGATAAAGAATTACCATAAGGAACGCCGTGATTGCCTGTAAGTAAACTAAGCAAATCTTATATGACTACCTATTCAACTATTCCGATAGTATTGCTCTACATGAGACTTTTAAGAGTGTACATGGTTAAGAACTATCATTACACACATTAAAGGAATTAATATTATAGGTTAAACCAATACCCTACCCGCATATATGGAACTAATGCATCATGTATCATTAGATGAAAGTAAGATACATAAAGGGTGATAAAACAAAGCATATTCTGCTTAAGTTAAGATGTCAGAAGTATTTGACATATTTACCAATCATTACCTAAAATCATATTTGGGAAACATGTACTGTTCCCATAACTCCCTTGATTAATGCACAAATCAGGGGGAGTAGTAGACAAAAGGGGGAGTCTACTGTACGTTTGATATTGGTATGTTGTGCTCTTTCCTTCACCCAAGGTTTTATTTTTCCCACTGGGTTTTGTTCCTTGGGGTAAGGTTTTAGTGAGGCAACACTGCATATACCATCTTGTTTTCTTAATTCTCATGATTAATGTACAAATCAGAGAATACATTAGACTAAAGGAAAAGTCTATACTGCAAAGAAAACCGGTGCGTTGTACTCTTTCCTTCGTCATATTTTTATTTTTCCCACTGGGTTTTTTTATTTTGGCGTAAGGTTTTAACGAGGCAACAGTTGTACACCATCATTCCCTTGACTCGGCACAAGAGGGAGTGTTGTAGGATAAATGTGTCATCGTCTAAATGATCTGACGATAGAGATAGATATAAACATTAAGAGTTATTTATGGAGTGAATCTCCTTTTCTCCTTCCATGCTTATCATTATCATTGTATAATCATCCCTATTTAAAGGGCTTTATGCTTAATAAGAATTACAGCTTTTCTCTTTCTCTCTTCTTGTTGTTCTATTTTACTTTCTCTTTTACAATTTAATGAGTCTTCTTTAATTGGCCAATAAAATGCCTCAATTTCATAATCACGACATCAGCAAAAACCCTCTTTAAATATATATATATATATATATAGAGGGGCCTTCAATTAAAAACCATTTTTTTGTAAAAACTTTAGGACTAATCTAAGCCTTTGATCTAAAAAGGGCATGATCGTCATTTTAGATTATTCTTCAAGTTTTTACAAAAGAAGAGGTTTTTACAAAATATGTGGTTTTTACAAAATATATATATATATATATTCATTTTTTTTGTAAAAACTTGAGGAATAATCTAAGCCCTTGATCTAAAAATCGCAGTTTATTCATTATATGAATATTCACCATATGAATATTCATCATATATTCACCATATGAATATTCATATTCCCATATCATATTCATCATATATTCACCATATGAATATTCATATCCACCAGATGAACACCATATCATATTCATCATATATTCACCATATGAATATTCATATCCACCAGATGAACACCATATCATATTCATCATATATTCACCATATGAATATTCATATTCACCATATGAATATTCATATTTCTCATATCATATTCATCATATATTCACCATATGAATATTCATATTTCTCATATCATATTCATCATATATTCATATGATGAATATATGAATATAAGCTAGCTTATTTTTGCCGAACACAGCCTAAATGGATTTACATTTAATTTGGATGTTCCTCTTGAATCTGTAATTATTATTATCTATGTTTCAGATTCCAAACGGTTATCAAATTTCACTGCCATGACTTCAAATAAAACATTGCCAATTTAGATTGAAGAACAAATAGGTGGGTTTGCACAAATGACTTAATGATAAACAAGCAAATCTAGCCAAGTGTTTTGCTGCATATAAACACATATTATATACTTCAGAAAGTAAAAAGTTTGAAAGGAAGCTAACATTTTTATGCACAAAACAAGCAAGAGTCCAGACTAGTCACAAATACAGAAAGTCTTCAACAGCATAAAGAAAGTCCAACATAATTGATAAAAATTCCTCAAGTTGTTTTACCAATCTTCATATATATACATATACATATATAGAGAAAAGTTCAAATGTGACCACTTTTTGGTTGTGAACGTGAGGACAACCGAGAGCGCGACACGTGACGGCTTTGAGCGGGTCCCTTCCTTTAATAATCTCCACCCTCCCATGAATCGCGTCAATCCTCCGTGATCGCGTCCACCGTAACCGGTCAAAGCCGCCTTACTTGACCGGACGAATGGTGGAGATCTCTTCTCTACTTCTAATTTTTTTAGCACATTGAACCTTTCTCTGTCTCTCTCTCTCTCTCTATATATATATATATATATATATATCAACTGAAAATTTATGGCAATAATAAAGTAATTAATCTACTTCCATTTGCTAAGATCAGATAATAATCGTTCCTAATGTTGCTGATTTGATAACTAGAATAATTCATTCATGAAAGATGCTAAAAAGAAAAGCAGTTTGTTTACTCAAATTGGTTGATTTGAAACTTGACACCACCATAGAAATTAGGGATAACGATGAATATAAACATAACCTAATTAATCTTCAAACTCATCTGAAATCATCTGAAATCATCTTCTCAGATGATGATCAACAATGGAGGAGGTGCTGCAGAGCGTGATCTAAAAGTGAAGAAGAATCGTCTTCCACAAAGTGAAAGGGAAATTGATTTTCTTTGGGGTTAAAGTTGCAGGTTTGGAAATGGGGGTAATGTAGGAGAGAAGTTAGAGTAATTTTAAAATGACCAAATTACCCCTTTGGGGTTATAATCTTGTGTGGCACACTAAAAAATTAAAAAAAAATTATGGTATTCCTTTGTGTTAATAACCATTAATTAAAATAGATAGATGGTTGAGATTGGTCCTATAGTTTTTACAAAAAAAGTGGTTTGTATTTGATTTTATATATATATATATATATATATATATATATATAGATGGGGGAAGTCAAATCTATATGTTCGAAAAAAAAAATAAAAACATTTTCGTTTTCTCATAATTATACAAAATCATATTAGAATATCGACAAAGACTAAAAGGAAATATTAAAATCTCAATGTATCATACACTATTGTACGATGATACTTTCAGCCGTACAATAATGAAAAAATTATTTAAATATATTATGTAAATACCGCAAGAACTTGTTTATATTTTTGATCCCTTGTGAATTTTTAAGGGGTGTTTGGTATTGCTTATTAAAACTCTTTATTTGCTTATAAAGGAGCCAAATAGCAAATAAGGAGTTTTAGGTTTTTGTATAAAAGACTTTTTTTTGAATGATATGTTGGTGCAACGGAGTATTATCGTGCCACCATGGCACCGAGTCACGATAACCCGAGTTCGAAACCTCTCCAAGGAGAATAACTACCCCTGGCCTAGCCATCTAGTTTTCATTTAAAGGGCTTCAACGCATCAGCTAGGATTCGAAACCGGCACCTGTTCAGGGAAAATCTCCCACAATGGACTCAGTGTGAGTCGAACTCCTGATCTTCACCATATTGTGGACTCAACCAGTAAATAAAGAGTTTTGAATGGTTATATAAAGGGTTTAGTTCTACAAAATGTATCAAACTATACCCGAAATGTTATTGTGTGTATCCACCTTTCAAAAATGCTTTTTGATGTATCAAACTTTACTTTTTTTGTTATTGTGTGTATCAGGTGACTTGTAACCTGTTGAGCAGGTCACCTCCACCGTTGCCACCGCCAAGAACCACCATCGCCGCCGAGAACCGTCGCCGGGAACCACCGTTGCCGGCGAGAACCACCGCCACCCACCTCCACCATCACCCACCTCCACCCACCTCCACCCCCTCCACCATCACCCACCATCATCATCACCCACCTCCACCCATCTCCACCATCACCCACCGTCTCCATCACCACCACCAGCACCATCACCATCATCGCCGCCGAGAACCGTCGCCGGGAACCACCGTCGCCGCCGAGAACCATCGCCACCCACCTCCACCGCCACCCACCTCCACCATCACCCACCTCCACCCACCTCCACCCCCTCCACCATCACCCACCATCATCATCACCCACCTCCACCCATCTCCACCATCACCCACCGTCTCCATCACCACCACCAGCACCATCACCATCACCGTCGCCATCACCGCCGTCGTCACCATCACCATCGAACCGTCGCCCATCGCCACCACCATCACCATCAAACCGCCACCATCATCATCATCGACCCACACCCCCGCCATCGGAAACCACCATCGCCGACCGCCAACCACCACCATCGTGCGTACCCGACCCAAAACCATCACCCAGAACCACCATTGCTGCCCCCAGCACCTTCGGCCGCCGTTTAACAGCCGGTGACTGGTTGAACCGGTCACGATACACACAATAGCAAAAAATATAAAGTTTGATACATCAAAAAGCATTTTTGAAAGGTGGATACACACAATAACATTTCGGGTATAGTTTGATACATTTTGGAGAACTAAACCCTTATATAAAAGACTTATAATGAAACCAACCAACAAATAGGAGTTTTTTAAGAAGTTAAATTGTTAAAACCAGTAGACCTTTTCAACCAGTAGCTTTTAACTATCTCTGTAGGTTATTTCTCACAATAACGTAGGTATCACCAGCTTAAAAAAACCTTGGATATGATGTTACAACTTGCTATAAATACTTAAAATTTGTTTAGATCAATAAAAGAATTCTTTAAAATGTATCCTATAAACTGATTGAAAAATAAATGAAATAGGGCTTTTATCACTGCAGGCCTTCTACAATGACACCGGCCTATTAGATGTCATAAGGCCTCTGGGCTTATTAATGCTTTATTACCAACAAAGCTATTTATCGGGAGCTTTACCGTTATACCCATAGCCCCACCCCCACTTTGCAACCCATACCCCCAAATGTGCGTTATAAGGGCCGTTATACCAAAACGCCGTTATAACGCACCAAAACGCCGTTATAACGGCGATATAACGCACCAAAACGCCGTTATAACGGCGTTTTGGTGCGTTATAACGGCGTTTTGGTGTGTTATATCGCCGTTATGTCGCCGTTATGTCGCCGTTATGTTGCCGTTATATCGCCGTTATGGTATGGGTATATTGTGCAAAGAAGATGTGCGTTATGGGTATACAAATCAATTACCCCTATTTATCAAAGAAGAAACATTCAGAAAATTGCCACATAGTACATACCCATTAACTTTTATTTATTTATTTTCGAGTGTTAAAGAGTGTATTTTGAAACCATGAACGTGGTGACATAGTGGTATAGTTTTCGGAAGATGTGATTATTTTATTTATCTAGAGTTTAATAATCGTGATATTAACATATAAACTAAGGGGGCGTTTGGTTCATTTCAGGGAATGGGAATAAAAATGAAAATGGGAATGCAGGAGAATGGGAATAGGAATGAAGATTGCATTGATGTTGTTTGGTTAACCCAATATAATCAATGAAAAATTGCTTCATTTTGAAATAATATGTTTTTTCAACTTGAAAAATACAAAAGATGCTTCATTTAACATTCATAAATGGAACAAGGCATGGAAAAAAGAATCATGTAGAAATAAAAATTTCATTCCCCCCAATTTGGTCAGGAATGAAAATTAATGGATATGCAGGAATGATTCCATTATATAGTATTAGACCAAACAACAGTTTTCATTACCATTACCATTCCTAACCCCTCAATACCCCCAACCAAACGCCCCCTAAGAGTTTAATATTCGTGATATTTACATATAAACTATCTGATTGATTTATATATACACACCTTGCATTTTGTAAACACTTACACACCAATCACAACCATTCAATTGGTAATCCTACGGTTGAGATGAAAAGGGAGCAAAGTGTTACTTTTTATAAAAAGTAAACCTAAAATGTAAAATATGGAATCCTCTTAAGGGCATTATGGTCAAAATAAATGCAAACTAAAATTAGAAACAAACCCTTCCAAAAATGTAGCTCATGCAAATTCAAATTTTAAAATTATCCCGTGAAAAAAAATTCTCCATATTTTGATAATATTGTCATTATAAAAATTCTTCATTAAAAAAAATGGGTTCTCCATATTAAAATGTAAATTCTAATATTACATCATTATGAATAAATTCTGCATATTAAAAATTCATTTTTGCATGTTTAAAATAATTTTGCATATTCAATAGTTAATTCTGCATTTTTTAAAATAAATTTGCATATTAAAAAGATGAATATTGCATATTTAAAAAATGAATCATGCATATCTAAAACTCTGCATATTAAAAAATAAATTTAACATGTTTAAATAAATTCTGCATATCCAAAAGTTAATTTTGCATGTTTAAAAATCAGTTTTCCATATTAAAAAAATTGGTTTTTGCATATTTAAATTTCTACATGTTTAAAAAAATATTTTGAATTGATACGAAGTTTAAAAATAATTGAATCTTTATTTTGAAATTTTAATTTACTTAACATTAATAAAATGCACTATTTTAGGATATCATTGTAATGTGAAAATTGGTTATGGTGATAATAAAAATTAAAATAATAATAATTAAAATCGTAAAATTACCTATTTAACCCTATGTAATTAAAATTATTTTAAAAATATAATAAATAATGAAGGGCTAGGATTGGTGTGTAAGTGTTTACAAATTGATTGATGTGTATTTGATTACTCCCCTATATGTGAATTATGTAACTATTTAAGTGGATTCGGATTCATATTCAAATAAATAAAAATTTTGATCAAAAAAAATAAAGAATTTTGATAATCCAGAATTGCGCTATATGATCAAGAGAAACCGATAATAGAATTGCTATTGGATATGATTTGTTAAAATCATTAGTGAGATCAAGATCATATATCGTCGAGTAGACTTCCATTGTTGTCATTTTCAATGAAGGTATATTAATCATATCTCGTCAACTCTTTATGAAATTACCATATTACCCTTTATTTAATCTAAAGGTTAGTGATCTTCTCTATTTCTCATACGTTTAGCACTTCTTAAAAGAACTTCTCCATGTATATATACATTCATATATGCAAGTTCGATTGCGAACGCAAATTAAATTGCAAACGTGAAGACAGCCGAGAGTGTGTCGTGTGACATAGTCAGTCTGAATAATACTTAATTTTTTATTATCCAGTTTGAATAATGCATAATTATTCAAACTGAATATATGTCACGTGGCGCGCTCGCGCCTGTTTTTTCCGTTCGCAATCAGATTTGAGTATTTATTTGAACCTGACCCCATATGTGTGTGTGCTATGTATATATATATATATACAAGGATAGAGAAAGAGGATTGGATTCATGTGAGGCCAAGCTGTTTTCTAGAGTTATTTTTTGGTTTTTTGGTTGATTACGAAGTACGGTTGCACGTTCTTGAGCTTTTGAATATCATACGGTGGCACATTCTAAAACGATACAGATGAACATCTCATAAACGTAAAAAATTTAACACTTCAACGGAGAAATAATACGATGGCAAGTGCCGCCATGTTCCAATGCATAGGTTCGTCAATGCCTGAAGGTCTATTGATGGTGTCACGACACGGGACCTCCAATTACGGACTTGGTCCCTGTGGTATGCATTTTCTTTCGGATTTGGTCCTCCAGGCCATTCAATAAATTTTTGCATACCATAAGGACCAAATCCAACAAAAAATGCATACCTCAAGGACCAAATCCAAAACAAATCACATATAATAGGGACCGAATCAACATAAAATGCATACCATATGGACCAAATCCGTAATTAATGAAATCTAGAGATCAAATCCGTAAAAATCACCAAACCACGTAACCAAATCCATAATTTACTCTATATGATAAAATTAGCACAACATATTTCATGAAATTGCTCTGGCAGATTGGAAAGGCAGCACAACGTAGCTAGGTGGGCTGATAGTTTAAATCTTATGGGCCTGTTTTTTAAGTTCGCTTTTTTTTTTTTCGAGTGAATTACACCGTACATACCTCCCTTTGGTTTGTTTAAATTTTGGATTTGGTTCTTAAACTAAAC
>CM058044.1:62605172-62806812 GCA_030169165.1 Centaurea solstitialis | reverse complement strand
TGCAAATAAATAAATCCTAAACCTAACACCCCTCCCATTGCTATATATGACCATCAACATTCGAACCCATCGATCATTTCCACGAACTTAACATACAAACACATAAAGACATTCATATTTTGTCTCCATCTCTTTCTCAAACACACATAAACATCTTTCAACTTTACTGCCTAATGCACCACCAAATGGTTTCTTCGCATTCCTTCATTAATGACTACAACTCCGCTGATGCTAGGAGTTTGACAAGAAATTTGGCAAACACTCACCTTCAAAGGGCATCCCACCACCAGTGTCTTTATCCCATATCCCTTGACTCATCTCTAACGTGTAACACTTAAACTTTTGGTAAGTAAAGTTTATTTTACCCTTGCTTCCGTTAATGATGGTTTTGTTTTAACGCTTTAGAAACCGAAATATGTTAGGATAACATCATAAGAAAGAAAACTCGACTTATGTGGATTTGGATTTTGGCATCGATACAATCTTGGGGACACTGTCGACAATATTACCAATGGCACAATCGCCTGGCATACTTTTGTGTTCCTGCCACTATCAGCAGATATAGGTCCCCTAAACTTCCAAAGGGTAGGTACTCGGGTCTTGTAATCAATATTGAGGCGTCGTTTGCTTTTAAGAGGTTTGAATTCTACAATCTTATTTCACATAAAAAAAATAAGAGGTAGATGGTGCATCTCTTAAAATTTCAGAGCATGGATAGAGGTTTTCAGACCTTTTCTTAAAAATAAAACAAACAGTCTTAAGTCTGCAAACCTCTTAGTTTTCAAACTTGAAAAACAAACAACCCTTAGATATTCCTTGTGATTTGAAAATTGTCATAACTGCTATAATCAAGATTGTGTTTGGTGTCGACTTGTATCTCAGGTCCTAGTGACGGGAGTGTTTAGGTGGTCATCTAGTCACCTTAGTGAGCTTAGAGTAAGTATTTTGAGACGCCAACTTTTGGAGTCGATTTTGGTGGACACCTAATTGTAATATTGTCTTATAATGGAATTAGATTAAGAGATTGTTATCTTCAAATCCATTTGTTACAAATTGTGATTAATTGGTGTAATTTACATTTTCCCCTTTTTGGAAGAGCTCGTGTTTTGATATTTATATACCATATTTCCAATTTATTTGAAAATATTTGTTGTCCCATTTTTGGGGTGTAACATAACGCCTGAAACAACCGTCCTTAGTAACTTGCTTGTGTGATCCAAAAAATAAAAATAAAAACCCTAGAAATTGATTGTGGTAACCAAAAAACCAAGAAGCCCCATAAAATGATTATGTCGACCGAAACCTTAATCTACACCCAAATTAATTTTTGGGATAACAAGTCTATACTCAAATTAATGGAAACAAAGATGGTAGAAGGGTTTGATTTTTGTAAAAGAAGAATGAAAGTTATGAGTGATGATGAAAATGCATTTGATAGGCAAGGTTTGGTTTTTGTTAAAAAAATCGCCTTCGCTGAACTCGATTAACATTTGTTCAAAAACTACTTCGCAAAAACCTATGGTTTCGATGAACCATTGGTTTGAAACTCAGTTCCAGGCTCTTGGGTTGAGGTGCATATAAGAAATGAGCAAGAAAGCAGTAACGTGGGGCTGAGTGGCGATGAAGGGGTTTGGTTTGTAATGATGGGTCTGAGTTAAATTTGAATGGGGAAGATGAAGGGAAATGGAAAAGGAAAGAGGAAGTAACCACTGGATAAAGAATGGGGGGGGGGGGGGGGGAGAAAGCAGGGTTCAAAATTTTGTTTGGCAAATGTTCTTTGTTGTGATGATATTAGAAAAGCAACCCCTCAACTTTTCTTTAAGTTTGTAAAAAGTAGGTAGAATGATTAGACTACTCGTCAAATGAAGGGCATATGACCCTATTTCATGATGTCTTCAAAATGACCTCATGTACCCAAACCAACACAAAACAAAAACCACAAGGGTTGGGTATAATTTGTGAAATCGAAAACCACAGGGATGAAAAATGTAATTCACTTAAACTTTTAAGTCTTCCATAGTTCCATTGTTGTTTATTAAAAATGTTGACCTAGCTCTCCTATAACCTGATAAATTAATGCTGATCCTTTTATATTTAGTGTAAAATACATAGTTTAATTTATCTTTAGGATGTATCACTAGGTCTGTTCAATGATATATCTCTACCTGTTAAGTTTTATACTTTTATACTTTGTTAATTCAGCTCTCCTAAGATCTGATGAAATAATGATGACCCTAATCCTACTTAGTGTAGATACTTAGTTTATATTTTTGATTGAGGAATTATCACTGAGTTTGTTCAGTGATAACTCTTGATGTTCAAGCACCTCTTTGTAATTTCTGTTCGAAGTCAGGGACCCGCTGAGTCTATTCAGCTTCCCTGATAGAAGACAACAAGAACCTAAGTATCACTCTCTGAAGACAAAGAAGTCATACGCACAGAACCATCAACGATGTCGAAGAAGTAGCTGATGATAGAGTCAGTGTTGCTCGTGATTTAAAGACAGATTCAGTGATAGCTGTCTGACTACTCCTGCATGACAATCTGAAGAAACCAAGACTCAGCGACCATTGACATCACCAAGTGTTAGCGACCTTTGCTCGCTGATCAGAGTCTTACCTTCGAAGATTTCTTTATTTGTCTTATTTATTTATGTACAAAAAGAACTACATGCTTTACTGACACAAGTACAAGAGAGCGTTCTATACACTGTTTCACGTACTTATCAGCCCATAAAGTAACTGTTCACTATATACTACATATTGCTTTATGCGCATGCATGTATTTTATAGTAAATAATACAATTGGTCCACTAAATACATAACACGTGTAAAAGTGCATATGCGATGCATTAAATGCATGAGGTATAAATAGAAGATGAATGTGTTCTTCGAACACACTTCTTCTCTATCTCTTTACCTAGGTCCTTTCTTTCTTTCTATCTTTCTGAATTCTTTCTTTCTATTCTTATTTTCACTAAGTGCATTAGTGAAAGTTGTGTGATAAACTTTGAATTGTTTACATTAGGTTTGCACATTTTCTATTTCTGCAACAATCTTTAAATTCAGTATTTGTTAATAATACAAGTGAATTTATAAGTGAAAAATCTGAGTGTTTGTATTCAACCCCCCTTCTAGAAACCTTGTTAACCTTGAAGGTCACCACCTTGGGACCAACATACTTCATGTTACACTCAACATCAATGAGTCTCACTAACTCTGTTTAGTGATTGCTGATTGTTTGGATTGTAATAGCTGAGTATTCCCTCAAGAGATATAAGTCACGTTCAAGAAACCATCAACGATGTCGAATAAGTAGTTGATGAAAGAGTCAAGGCTGATCGTGATCTGAAGACGGATTCAATAATATCTACCTGACTATACAACGTGATGATATGAAGTACAAGGCTCGACGATCATTGAGAACCCCACTCAGTGACTATAGCTGATTAGCGACTTGGATGTGAAGATTCAATGTTTTGTCTTATCCCCTAGATTGCACAAAAAGACAACCATATTTTTTTGATAGAAGTACAAGGAAAATCTTTTTTTTGTTCCTTTCATACCTATTAAGTCTCAAAGTAACTGTTCACCTTTTGTATCACTCGTAATTTTCTTACGTAATATTGAACGCTAATGAAATTTTGAAAAATATAATTATGGATCAAATCTTGTATTTTGTGGTCTAGTATGTTAGAGAATTCAATTACGAGTCCAACGGTTCTTTCGGAATCGAAAATGGAGTTAAAACCAATAAATTGGGTCAAAGCTAAAGTGACAGCTAAAATGCCACATGTGTCACTTTGGATGGGCACTTTGGCTTCAGATGTACCGCCACCATGAAGGCAACCATGAGGACACGGGCTAAAGTGACCGCTAAAGTGCCACATGTGTCACTTTGGATGGGCACTTTAGCGCCTGGGCACTTCAAATACGGGATTTTTGCCTCTTTCTTCATTTCTCCATATCTTCCTCTCTACAACTCCGAAATAGTTGATTCTTTTTGCTATGCTCTCCATTTTCCAAGCTCTTCAAGACCCCATTGATGGATTGATGCTTAAGGTAACAAGATTTGGAAGCTAGATCTCCTCCATCTTCATCTTCTCCACCCCTCACAACCTCAAAACACCATTGTTGCTAGTGTTCTCCATTCTAGGGTTTGTTCAAGATTTGGTTAGGTAAGCTTATCTAAACCATTTTAGGTTGGTTAATCTATGTGTAAGAGTTATGAAACTAACCTAGGGTTCGATCTACTTGATTTTAGGTTCGTTCACGTATTTGACCTAGATCTTGGAATTTGGGGGTTTTGTGGCAAAACCCTAAGGTGAGTTGTTAAAACCATTTTGTTAAAACTGAGGGCACATCATTTTGTTGATTTTACATACCTTGCTTGATTTTGTGGATGAATGTGATTTTGGGATGAAATACTTATTATGTCGAGTTTAAGGATTTCCCATGAAATGTATGATGAACTGTGCCTATATGAATGACTTGGATTATATGCTTGTATACATGAAGTAGATTATCGCATACTACTATTGTATGTGTTAAATCCATGGATTTGTAGGATGAATGTGTTTATGCGAAATACTCGAAATTATGTATGCCATGAAATTATATAAAAAGGGATTTGATATCCGAGTATGTTGGCATATATGAAATGAGCAAAGGGATTGAGACCCTCAATATATACCTCTGTTAATGATACTATGCTAAATTCAGTATCGATGTCTTGTATGCAATAAATAGACGAGATGTTATGCTAAATTCAGTATCACGGTCTTGTATGATAATAACATGGACGATCCAACGCAATATGTCCACACCAAACAGTCGCGGGTTTGTACCTATGTCGCCGGCTTTCGGGTGGCTCCGAAGTGCACGGGCCTCTGATGATGTTGCCATGCTAAATTCGGGACATCGAGGTGTTTGGAAGTAAATAATGTCGGGATGTTGGTTGGTGGAAATGGGTCGCGCCCATTGTTTCCGAAAATAATAATAATAAACCGGTTTAACATGCTATTCTTGTTGTTAGTATGACCATGTATATCTCACATGTCTTAATGTACTTTACGTGCATATTATTATTGATACAACTCACTAGGCTCCTTTAGCCTAACACTTGTTTGGTGTCGATGTGTCTCTCAGGTACTAGGGACGCCGTGCCCAAGTAGGTTCCGGGCTTAGAGTGAGCATGGGGGACGTTGAGAGACCGGTCCTTTAGACCGCAAGATTGATTGTTGAACGATAACCCTTTTGTAGTCTTATTCCTAGACGGAACTAGACTAGTTGGTTATTGTAATTCTTTATTCAATTACAAACGTTGTAATTATACCTTACTTATACCCCTGTTTTGGGAAGAGCTCACGCCATGGCGTTACATTTATGTGTACCACCTTTCATTAAATGAAAGCTTTTGTTGACTCTAAATTGAGGGGTGTTACACCTTTCTACCAAACGTATGAGCTATCTATGCATACTTGTACACGATGGTGAATGGTAAAACTTAGACCACTCTTCATCCAAAACATGGTAAAGGTGATCTGACCCACATTTAATGCAGTAAGTATAAATAGCTAATGAGAGCTTTTCTTATTAGTGTCCACTACTCAGTCCTCTTCTTTCTTTCTCTTTAATCTCACTACTGCAATAGTGAATGCTTCGTGTTATTCTTAGATTGTTTAGAATAGGTTAATGGTTATTCTTC
Source organism: Centaurea solstitialis (assembly GCA_030169165.1). Classification (NCBI taxonomy): domain Eukaryota; kingdom Viridiplantae; phylum Streptophyta; class Magnoliopsida; order Asterales; family Asteraceae; genus Centaurea; species Centaurea solstitialis. The sequence continues at coordinate 62,801,106 of CM058044.1, read as the reverse complement.
TTTCGCAACAATCTGTAAATTATGCTTATTCAATAAACACATAGAATTTACATGTATCTTAAACATTTGTGATTGTATTCAACAACTCTTCTACAGTTTTTGTATGCTTGAAGGTAACCAACCCTATGGGACCAACAAAAAAGAAATGAAGTTTGCCTAAGTTTCTAGACTAAATTACGAATTTGGTCCCTTAGGTATGTCAATTATTATGGATTTGGCCCTAAGGTAAACACCATCCATTTTCTTTGTTAAAATCAAGGGCAATATGATCTTTTACCTCTATTTCTATATTTACCATTTTTTTCATTACTTATAACGTTTTCTTGAATATTCATCTTCTCTAACTTTATTCATTAAGAACCTCAGAATATTTAAAATAAAAATCATATACATTACCTAGTTCTGTGTTCTTAATAACTATTAGATATTGATCTACAAAGCTAATTACAATAGACTTAGAGGGCCTATTTGCATGCAACTAGTAGGAAATGAGCTTAGGAATTCGTCAATTAAAGTTGGGTGCTTTAACCATTCAATCATGGATGCTTATTGGGTGAGTGAAATGACTAGATTTTAGTTCACATAGAATCTTTCACTTAAAGCAATGAGATGTTTGAATGGAATCCTTTAATTCTAATAAATGAGGATAAATTTAAGGGTTAAGTACATGGAAGTGTATCGAACTTGTCATGTTTTATCATTGTATGTACTCAACTTTAGAACTTACCGATTAATGTACTGAACCTGCTAAAATTGTCATTGTATGTATCCAACTTTATCAAAACCTACCATTTAATGTATTCAACTTGTCACGAAAATGTATCCAACTTGTCATGAAATACATTAAATAGCAATTTTAGAAAGTTCGATACATTAATTGGTAAGTTTTAAAGTTGAGTACATACAATGATAAAACGTGACAAGTTCAATACACTCCCATGTACTTAACCCTAAATAATAACAGGATATGAATTTAAGTCATGGATTTTAGAATTGAGAGAGGTATCAATGAAGATCAAGAATTCTCACTAGTTTTTAGATAACACAAATGAAATTCGTAAAAGCAAATAGTTTAGAAAAAAAAATTCTTCAAATCATCTACTTACAGAAAATTAGGCTTACAAACGTCCAAATTTTGTATCTTTTTTTTTTTTTTTTTAATTTGTCTATTAATCGACGTCATAATTTAAATTGCAAGATATGCTTTATGTTAGATGCAAATCTTTGAACATACAGATTCAAAACCTTGTAGACGTTCAGATTGACTACTAAAAAAAAAACTTTAATCTCTATTGAAAGAGTTGTGAGATGAGCCCCATAGCTACCTGTTATCCACCAAGTAAGTAAAAAATACGATTAAAATACATTTTCATGATTTCTGATGGTTGTTTTATGTTGGTTCAATAGCATTGGCTGCATTGCATTTATAATGTATGGCAACGAATTGAAATAGAGGCCATAATGTTGTGAAATCGACATGATGAGGTTTTAGTAATTGTTGAAACAAAAGAAAAGTTGGTCAATTAATGCATATTTTGCTATACTAGTTGGTGTATAGACGCATATATATAAGTTTGATATATAGGGGTGGGTTCAAATGTGACCCACTTTTTCGTTGTGAACCATGAGGACGAATCTCAGCCACTCATCTCGCGGTTACGATGGACGTGATCACGGAGGATTGACGCGATTCGTGGGAGGGTAGAGATTATTAAAGGGGGATCGGTCAAAGCAGCCTTTGTTGACCGAGATGAGTAACTGAGATTCGTCCTCATGTTCACAATGAAAAAGTGGTTCACATTCGAACTTTCCCTTGACATATATATGTATATAAGTTTGACATATAGAGAAAGGTTCAAATGAGAAATGCTAAAAAAATACGAAGGAGAGAAGTGATTTCCACCACTCATTCGATCAATAAAGGTGGCTTCGACCGGTTACGGTGGACGCGATCACAGGGGATTGACGCAATTCGTGGAGGGTAGAGATTATTAAAGGAGGGAACCCGGTCAAAGCCACCTTTATTGACCGGATGAGTGGTGGAGATCACTTCTCTACTTCTCATTTTTTTAGCACTATATATATTAAGCGTTTATACACTGAGATAACGTGCACGGTTGATGCAAATATGAGATTTTATGATTAAAACAATGGAAAGCTTTAAGATCTCAGAAAACGACATGTGCATTTGGCACAAACGTGCAAGACTTGCTTGAGATTTGATACAAGCATATGGATGTTTATCACGACTGAGACTTATGAAGGGTTCGGCATTATCATGCAACACCTTGTCATGACCATGTGGGTTTAGTTTTATGAGAAGTTAAATTCGTACACCCCTGCCATATGCCAACTTTACCAATGACCATCATTATGATAAAAATATGTTCACAAAGTATCAATATATAAATAGGCAAAAGTTTTGAAGGATACCATGTGTTCTACCTTCTTTATTTGAACAAAGCCATGTGTTTTACCTTCTTTTTAACTACTTTGACGTTCTACATATGGTTCAATAAATTTCAACATTATGTATGCAATGATTTTCCGTATGTTTATGAGTTATGACAGGGGGCTGTCCCTTTTCTTTTGTTGTTTTTGTTTTGTAGTCACCTTCCCATAGGGCCCAAATTTATTAATGTATTATGTATATAACAAAAATACCTAAAGATTTCTTTGTATGAATAATGGGGCGGTGGGGCCTACAAGGCAAATAAGGAAGAGCGATAAACAATTTATTGAATAATGGGGCCTACAAGACAAATAAGGAAGAGCAATAAATAATTTATTGAATAATGGGGCCTACAAGACAAATAAGAAAGAACGAACCCAGAACAACTTATCAAATCATAGTAACCGAAATAATATTATTATTTATATTGTTAAAAATATTACATAAGTTAATAAAATAATTTTTAGTTTAAACATTCTATTTTAAAGTTTTTTATTAATAGATTACAATAAAAATTCATTTCTCTTTTATAGTAATCATCTTTTAAAGCTCTCTAAACTTTAAGATTTTCACTTTCTTTCCTACATTTTTCATTTTCAATTTTTTTTAAAGAATCTATCAAAGAATAAAAAAAAACTCAAAATCCTCATTTTCTCGATTTTGAAGCATCAGTTGAAAATGCTCTTAGTAATATAAAACATCTCTTAACATTTCTTTCTCGACTTTGAAGAATCGGTTGATAATGCTCTTAGTAATATGAAGCATATCTAACATTGCTTTGTCGACTTTGAAACATCGGTTGAAAATGCTCTTAGTAATATAAAGCATATTTACGACAATCACTTACACATATAGGCAACCTCCATAAATAACAACCTACAATCGTGCTTTAATAGGTTGGTTAAACTTAAATTGATTAATATTGAATTTAACTTCAAATGATTGGTAACCGGTTAAACTTCTAATGATCGACAGATTTGATCTTCAAATCTTTAACGGATTGGTTAAACTTCTAGTAAAGAAAAAACTAAACTTTAGCGTCAAATATTTGATGTAGCTGATTAAATTTCTAACTGAAACCAACTTTTGGCTTCAAATCTTAATGTGTTGGTTCAAGATTTCTAAACTAGTTGATCACGGATACATTAATGACTAATGGAACCAGAGCTACCAAAATATCAATCGGATGAGTTTCATCCCGTCCACTCTTAGCAAGTACTCATGGGTTCGGAGGCCTAGCTGATCGTCATAAACTGACCTCAATGCTTAATTGCATCTAGGAAGCTCAAAAATATTGTTCTAAAAAAATTGTGTTTAAGATCTTTTCTTACTTATCACTTATCAGGCAGGGGCCCAACTTTATGAATGCATAGGTCCCATAAAATATCAGAAACGGGCCTAGTTTACATGTTCACCTACCGAAGCACCAACTAAGAATATACCCTTGATTCGTGAGATCAGATCAGCATATATGTTTACCTACCGAAACACCGACTATATCTATGAATATGCAAGAATAAGAGGTCCGTGAAATAAAAACCAAGAGAAGAGAGGACGAATCCAATAAAGGTATAGGGTCCGACTGGCCATCCCTTCATTTATTTTCCTCCATTTATTAATGGGGTCCATAAATGAAACAGACTAAACAACTACTTCATATACACATTGGGAATATAAGTAAAGAGAAGATTGGATCCACGTAAACATAAAGACAAAAAGTTATTACCTGAATCAAATTGGGCATATCGACAGCTTTATCTCCAAACGAAACAGCATGAGCTTCGCTGAAAAGAAGTAGAAACCCGAAACCAATGCCCCAAAGATAAAAAAACATAGATCAATCAGACAAATGAAAGTTTTAGAACTATGTGCACATGCCAGGAAATGTATGAATGCTTTTCTAAAGGAAAAAAGAAAGAACTTCATGGACATTTACGTTACACAAGAAGCCAAAACCTAAGTTGCTCTCAATTTACTTGGTTACATGTATGCACCTGCAAAGAAAGGAAGCTGTGATCTTGGATCAGCCAATGTGGTTTGTAAGTGACCTTGGGGTTCATTTATATATAGCTTTCTGAGTCAGGAACCATTCAATTTACATTCATAGCAAGCTTGCTTCTTCATTGAGAACAGTGAGGCACAAAAGCTTGCCAAGAAAGCTGGCTGCTGAATTGACGGTATGCAAAATGACAATACACACTTTTTGTTTTAACACCCAATTCTATGAAAAAACAAGCTGGTACCCGCCACCGGCATGTTTAAGCTTGATGCATCGACCATAAGCTATCACGAAACACAAATCCGCAGTCAACAGAAGTTGACAAAAAAGCAAGTGAGCAAGCACGCACTTATGCGAGTTGTATCACTTACATTGCATATCACTTGGCGGAAGAAATGCGGCGCAAGGAGGAAATCCAGCTGCTAGAAGGACCTGTGCTGTCTGCATGATTAGGGTTGGTGGAGTCCGACGGCAAAGCAGGTTTTGTGGAGTATCTTTTTGGGGCAGCAGCCTGAGCAGATGAAGATGGTGGCATCTGGGAATGGCTTAATGTCTGCAATACCAGCATTACGCATTCAGTTTCCATAAAAAATCAAAAGCTAATAAGTATGTCCAATTGTCCACAATTAACATGATACACAATCCAGAACTTTTAATACGCTCTCCAGGCCAAACAGGAGTCAAAATACTTTACAAAATGCAATGCTACAAAATTATTCTTAACTCTTTACATGGTGGACGAATAGTCGTTTTGTTGATGACTTGTATTGATCAAAGGTGTATAAATGTGAAAACAAGTCTTCCAATTTCTTTTAGATTTGAATTCTCTTTGAAGGGATGGCTTACTAGGTATATAATTAGACATGCACAATTATGGTGTGTGTGTGTGTGTGTATAGTTCCTTTCTAAACCACCCAGAAGCAGATGCTCACATTTCTCTCAGGAGGATTGTCAGGAGTCATTCTGTTCAATGGCGATTTCAGTTGCAGTCGGACCCCAGGACTGGCGGCAGTGTTTGACCTCATTCGGTCTGTCAATTCAGCTGAATAAGTAGCATTGTTGCTGCCTGCCATCGATAGGAATGCACAAGTTAGTTTCTCTGTTTTACAAACCTCTAGTATGTAGACAACAAATTGGAAATTTGGAACCATCTGATTTGCTATATATCATTAAGGATGAAATTGGCATTTAGTTTGTCCCAAAGAAAGTGTCCCACATTTCCATTTTAGTTTGTCCTAAAATAAGCGTTGTTTTCAAAAGTGTCTATTTTCCAGTTCTATCCTTTAACTATAAGATGTAAAATTCTAAACTCTCTTATCATTAAGGATGAAATTGGCATTTAGTTGATAAAAAGATAAATTGATTACATTTTCCCGAAATTGTGTCTTTTTCATTGTGGAATTTTTATTTTGGGACGAAGGAAGTATATATCGTGGGTCTCTTCAACTGTCCCTAACCTTGATGTTTTTCCATATCCTTCCGAATTGCTCCACTGCTGCTTTCTCCATGAACCGGCTGCAAAACATGAATATTGTGTTTATTATAACAAATGAGAAAACTTATTTACATTGCAAAGCACTGTGAAATAGATGTAATGCATGAAGAGATAAACTAAATTGCAAAAATACCAACCAAAGCATGTGGCTGAGGTTTACTCTTTTGTGACTGCTGATACTTCAGAATGGTCCAATCAAAGATGTAATCGAATTCATATCCTGCAAAACAAATATAATATCAGTTTTCAACTCTGTTGGAAATCTAGAGTACAGTTACGACTACCATATAAATTTCAAATTACAGAAACCAAAAATAAGAGCATTGGTATTCAGATCGCCAAAGAACCAAGATAAGTAACTACTATGGACTACAGTAAAAGATTGAGCAACAAAATGCTACATATTAAATTCATGCCTACATGCTTAACATCCGATATAATTTCAAAAAGCACGGTAACTAAATTTCACAGCAGATACCTTCACGGGTGAACAATTCTCGGAATAGACGCTTCAAGAATCCATAATCAGGCCGCTGATCGAAGGTCAATGAATGGCAATAATGGAAATATGAAGCGAATTCCACAGGGTGATTTTTGCATAAAACCTTCACGAATTGAAGATGTAAGGCACAATACAAAGACATATATGAACATCTAACATCAACTAGAAAAATATATGGTGTGTATGCACCTCAATGGGAGTTGATAACTTCTTCTCACATATTTTGTCATACTTCTGCTTTTTTGTGGCAGCTTTTAGACCCTGCCATGGAAGGCTAGACACAAACTTTATGTCAGCAGAATTTATGAATGCGTTCCAACAGGATAACACAAATATCATATCAAGCACTGTCTAAAAGGGGCCTCCACAAAATGAACCATAGAACAAAAAAAATACAACAAATCGCCGCAAAAGGTATACCTTCCTCTCAAAAAATACAGAAGTACATATCCAAGGGACTCTAAATCATCCCGTCTGCTTTGCTCTGCAAAAGAGGCCAGAAGAAGTGCAATTGAGTTTTCACAGATCCTATACTTCAGTGTGCTATGTTTCGCCAAAGTTCGTTAATTAGCTATTATTACCAATTCCAAGATGAGTGTTGCAGCTCGCATAACGTGCCGTCCCAGTTAAATTTTTGTTCTCCCTGCAAAAATAGGTCGTGAACTTTATAGAACTGTTGTAGATGTGATCCATTAAGATATAGAAAAGTAACATCTTGGTTGCAAATGCCACAGAGAACTAGTGAAAACAATAACTGCATTAGACTTGCAAGGTAAGACACATTCAACTTTACACAAAGTCTATACATGTTGTTTTGAAAGGTATACCTGTAAGGAATATGTCGATGGGTTGTTGCATCACGATATCTTTTAGCAAGCCCGAAATCAATGATATAAACCTGATGGATACATTAAAAGGTCAAGAATGCAAAAGAAATTTTAAAACCATATAAAATGACATCACTGCAAAATGTCTAATTAATCGGTAACAGGCATTAGTAAGGGCCTTAGAATCATCACCTGATTAGCTTTTCGACCAAGACCCATGAGAAAATTATCAGGCTTAATATCACGATGCAAAAACCCTTTAGAATGAACATATTCGATTCTTGTTATCTGCATACACAAAGAGATTAGGTACTTATTATGGTCAAAAGGAAAACTGAGAGTATGTATTGCAACAACAATGAAGATTACTCCAATGTCAATGGAAGGAGGAAAATAGATTTCCAAGGAAAAAAGGACTGATCACAAAACTTCAATAAGAAATAGGAGTGAGTTATGGCATCAGAAATGCAGTTAGAAAAATAAAGGAAAATAGAGAGGAGTAGATTTCCTAGGACCAACATGTAATGATCAGACATTTGACTATCATAATCAAGTTGGTCATCAAGACCTTCAACGGTAAAAACTTCAGGTATGATTTAGAGTAAGAATAAATAGTGATCAGGCAGGTATATCATATGCTGATGACAGCAAAATGACTCTACTCAATCCTAATAGTGCAGCTAACTTCTATGCACTGCTGGAATCTAATGGAGTCAAGCAGCTATGACATTGTAACCTCTAACAGTAAATGAAACTGCATATAAGATGACAGAATCTATGAGGTCCAAAACAAAAGAAACCAAAAATCCATTTAGAAGTTGGCATCTACATAATGAAGGTACAACATCCAAATATAGAGTGGACACATAGTTACCATTTGATCAGCCAACATTAAGACTGTCTTCAATTGAAACTTCCTCCCACAATACACAAACAGGTCTTCTAGACTCGGTCCCAGCAAATCAAGTACCAATATGTTATCTTCTCCATCTACGCCGGACCATTTTATGCCAGGTATACCACCTAAAAGCGAAAACACAAATAACAAAAGGTATCTACACATCACTTCTACATTAAAGGCATGTCTTAAAATAAAACAAAATAAAAGACAAACATGTAACTATGCAATTATTGCTATCAAACATTCAAACCATACGTACTTCCTCCCTGAAGAATATTGTATAGCTTGGCTTCATATAGAAGTTGTGGATGTTTTGTCTTATTGTTCTCCTGCAGAATCAGAAAACCGATATTATAACCGAAGTTCATGTTACAATAAAAAAAACGGCATGTCAAAGCTCTAGACAATGTCAGTACAGAACCACAAGGTATAATGGAGTAAATTTTTCACTTAATTCAGTGTTCATGGCCTTATGCGAAGGTAAGCAAACGATATAAAGATAGTAAAGCATAGACACCAAAAGGAACATGTTCCAATTACTTCATATCATAGACAGAGCAGACACTTCTTAATGCAGAAACACCAATGGCATGTTCAGTAACTAGAATTCATGTTAAGCAAACTTTCAACAAAATCAACCTCCACATCAATTACCTTCTGATTCAGTAATTCAAGCAACAATCAACATAATAACAACTCTCTTGGTATATTGTACTATATAAATTGACACAAAATCTCACTATAGCTAGTTCTTTCAGTTCAATCTAACTAAAATCAATCTACCAAATCAGACTTCAACAAACAAAACTGAATCATCATCTAAACTAATCGCAAACAAATCAAACGAAAAAGGTAAATTGCGAGATGTTGAACAACAACACTTACGATCTTGACGGCGACGATTTCAAACGTATCGATATGCGTGGCTGCAACAACAAAAAATCCTTAACTGATTCAAGTTCAATTTCAACAAAATTGACCGATTTAGAAGCAAGAAGAAGAGAAATGAAAAAGCAAAACCTAGATGAATTTCACCGAAGGATCCACTGCCGATCTTCCGGCCGAGCTTGTACTTTCCACCGACTATCCTATCCATATATGAAGGTAGGTAGATATGGCGTTCAGATCAACCACAACAGATTGGGGGAAAATCAAGTCTTCTTCAGATAGAGACGAAGAATTATTGGAGAGATGATGATGATGATGATGATGATAGAGAGGATTTTGTGTATGTATATATTATATATATTATTATTATTTAAGAATTATTTTGTTATCCAAAAACAGAAACTTTGTTAAGTAGTAGTAAAAGAGCGATGACTGGAGAAGAACAATACATGAAGGGGGTGAGATGTAATAATGCGTAAGTTAGGGGGTATTATATGACAGTAAACATAAGTTAGGGGGTAAACCGTGAAGATTCCAATTAAGGGGCGGACCTTGTAGAATACGGTCGCAATGTGACCACCATGTTTTTGTTCCCTTGTAGGTTTGTATTGTTACGTGTCCAAAAGGTATCATTATATTGTTTTATGGATGTTTTACGTTTTTTTTAGAAGATTCGTCTAAGTTTTACCTAAACTTTATCCTTGACAATTTGATAATCAAATTATAGTCGTCTGAGATTAAATTTGGTAACAATTATTGCTTACGTATGAAATTGAACCCTATGATAACAAAGGAGATAAGAACTTTTTCATATAATTAAGCAGAATTATTTTCAAACGCGACCTCAAACATCACTAAATAAACTTATTTCATATAAATAATATATTTATAAATTAATGATATTGATTTATATTTTAATAAAATTAATTTGTTGTTTTTCATACAAAATATTATATACATTAATTGAATGTAATATGAATTTGTATGAACATTAATAATATATATATTATATATATTAAAACTTAAAGAATTAATTTTTTAGCCATTTAAAAATATCCTTAACATTTTTAACCATTTTCTTCTCAAAACCTTCAAAATAGTCAACTTCTTCTTTAAAATGAGAACTTCATTAAAAGAACCTCTGCTGATAGTGGAGAATAGGGGTGAGCATCGGAACCGGGTACCCGTTTTTGAAACTGAAACCGCTTCTGGTTTCGGTTCCTAAAATACCGAACAGATTGAGAAAGGTTCCGGTTCTCATTTTTTTGGAACCGCTAACCGTTGGGTACCTCTTGCAACTGGTTCAACTATATTTAAATAAACAGAATTTTATATGTTTATTATGTTTAATTGAATAAAACTGTAATTATTATTCTGAATTTTACAGTTACATACTTACACATATACACTTATGACTACTTTCTTCATTCAACTTATCTATTCTTTTTTTTCGATATTTTTTATTTCAAGTTGTGTTTTTCTTTTCTTTTCATTTAAAAAATGTTCGTAATTATTTGTAGTTAGCTTTTAGTTTATCGGATAAGTTTTCATCTTTTGTAATATTTTTTTCATTACGTTCGGACTATATAATAACTAATAATTACTTTTTATAGCATAAAACGATAGAAAAACATTTTTAAAAAATTAGACATCGGGTACCTGGTTTCGAAAGCGAAACCAGCGGTTCCAAGAGAGGTCCCCAAATATAAAGAACCAGTGCAACCGGTTCTGGTTCAAGTTCCTGAATTTTGGTCGACTACCCATCTTTGCTCACCCCTACTGAAGAACGCTTGAAAACGTAAAAGTCTATCATTCATGGGTCAAAGGTGTTTGTTGTTTAGAGTCCAAAAGTGTAATTTTTAACACATCTCTGCTGTCAGCTGAGGTTATTTTTAGCGAAGCTCTCTTTTTAGCGGAGAAGTTGGTTATTTTGAAAATTTTGTGGAGAAAATGGTTAGAATATGTTAAGAGTATTTTTAAATGGCTAAAACAATTTATTTCTCTAAAATTTATATCCATAACTTATAATAAATGATATATTTTTATAAAATGTTTTTTTTGAATTACTAATTTGATTTCTAAAATAAAATTTTAGCTAAGTTTTATATTTTCTAATTAACTTATTAGGCCGTGAGTAGCAGCAGCGGCTTTCAACTCGCCGACTTTGGTGGGTTGGACGTGTACTAATAAGAGAGGGTTTCAGAGGGTTAATAAAATGGTTGGAGAAAAGCTGATATAGCAATGAGGTTGGAAGGGTTGGGAGGTTCGGTACTAATAACCTTATGTATAAATTAATAAAATATATAATTATAAATTATATGCAGTTGATTTCGCGGTAGTAGGGACCACTTATAAAAGTAATATATAATTTCATTGATATAAGATTTAATTAATCCAAAGCTATTTTGGAAAAAAAAGATTAATTTTCATTGATAAGGATGGTCTGATACATTTGTGGAATTTGGGAAGGAAAAATACATTTGAATGATAATAAACCGAAGAAAACATGTAACATAAAGAAAATTGAGTTTTACTGCAGAGTGAAACAAACTGAAAGTATACTTAATTAAATGTATTCAGATATGCATGTGGCATATTCTGTTTAGTATTGTGGCTTGGAGCATTCGGGAGCCATCTGCCAATTGAAACGCTTGTAATCTGTGCAGTAGTTGTAGATCATGTAGTTATCTCTAACCCATTTCAGCTTACCCTGCTGATCCCAGTTCAGCTGCTTGTAAACGGGGGACGTCCACCAGTTAGCCGGGCTAGGAAAGGCACACTGGAAAACGCTAAGGGGTCCGTTCCACTTACATGCTCTTGGGTTGAATTTATGCAAACCGGCCTTGAAAGGTGCACATGTCCAGTCGATTTTAACTAGACCGCCTCTTGTTGCCCAGTTATCGGCATTCCACAAACTAGAGTAGACTTGCATGCCTTGATGGTTTGGGAAGCCAATTCCTTCACTTTGGTAGTTCCTGAAGACCCTAATGGGTATACTATCAACATACCACCTGCATTTGTTAATCAAACCATTTAATCAATAACTGTTGGTCTATATAGTTAACATGGGATCAACTAGTAATCAAGACAGGGTGCTTTATCTTTGATGGACTTACACAACTGCAGTCGGGTTCCAGTGAATGGTGTAGTTGTGGAAATCAGCGGTTGGGTCGAACCATAACTTAAACTGCTGCTCTCTATTTCCTTTGCCTTGGGTAAAGATGTTTGTGTGCATGGTGTAAGGTTGTCCTGATGAGTTCCCTAAGAACTCAAAGTCGATCTCATCATGATAGTCACCGGTAGAGGAAAGCTGCAACAATTCCACATAAAAGAGTTAGCTATCCATTGATCATATCTAGTTATTGCACTTGATCTAAAAGCATGGATTCACGCTTTTGCACAAATCAAAGGGTCTTCATAAAACCGTCGCTATACCCTTTAGGGTAGAAAATACGTCTGCATACATTCCACTCCCAAATTCTAACTTTCAAGTGAGATATATTGGGTTTGTTGAAAAAAAAAATGTTATCATCTCTTGTGTCTTGGTATTGAACTTACATAATATGCCGTGACAGTTCCAGCAGAGTTCCCTGGAACCAACTTGATAAGCATTTCAATGCTTCCAAAAAGGTATGCCTTGGTTGATTGAACACCAGATCCTGTAATTAGAGTTAAAGCCGTATTTATTGTTAAGATAAGTAAGCGAAAGTTAGAATTCGTGTTTGAATTTTAAATAGTAAAAGCGAGTAAATGGATTTTAATTATAGAAATTGCAAAATCAAAATCAAAACCAAAACCAAAACCAAACCAATCCAAATGACTGGTAGTATAACGGATATCCCAACGTGAATATGGGATCTGAGGTTAAGATGTATGTAAACCTGACATTTATCCACTATTTATGGGGATTGCAGTAACACATGAAAGTGGAAATTATGAAATGCACCTGAAGTTTTATCCAGCACCAGATTAAGATGATCACCATTGCCAAAAATATAAGAATGCTGGGCACCCCAGTTGAAATACATGTCATTGTAAAAATTTCCATGAACAAGGCATGATTGGAATGCAAATGCTGAGATAAATACAACTGCAACCAACACCTGGAAGCTTGCCATGGTATATATTAATTCTTCTTCACTCTCTTCTGTATGTAATGTAACTTGAATGCTTTTGTGATTGCTTCTTGACACCTTATATAGCCCTTTATGATCCCTTACCATCTTGACTCTTTGCCCCATTATTAATTTGTTCTTTTAAAATATTTAATTATATACCTTGACCTTGTCTTGCATTTTGACAGTAATGCCTTAGACCTCTATAATTTAATTCTCACATATTTGAAAAATAAAAATTATAGGATCTTAGATGGTAATCAAATAGTGTTTGTAAGAACTATCTAATTTCTTGCATTTTAATTGACCTCTTTTTCATAAGCTTTATAACAAATTAATGTGCATATGAAATATGTTTTTTTTTTTAACAACAAATCTACTCTACTCCAAAACTACACTTTTGTCCACAGCGAGACTCGAACCCCTGACCAAAGGTTAGGGGGAACACCTTACAAACACTATGATACCGCTGGTCTACAAGCCCTTTGGCTGTGTATATGAAATATGTCAATCTTCCAAAAGAGCCATTGGATACAGAAATGATGTTCCAACGTACATATTGACTTATAAAAGTCAATGTGCGGTTCATTTGTTATTTAATTTGATCAATTATAATTAACGTAATAAAACCCGCCTTTGTGTATTGCCACGTAAAAAAGAAAAAGAAAAAGAAAAAGAAAAAGAAGAAGGATTTGAAGAGAAACTTACGTGCATAAGACTAACTAGGAGGAGTTTATAAGCCAGCTATCAATGAAGTGTGGACAGATATAGAAGGGATGAAAGGAAAAGAGAACATATTTTAAGTATTTTAAGTAGACGTGCTACCCTCAAGATATGAAATTCATGGATCCCTTTATCAAAAACAATGTATTCCCAAAATCAAGGTTCTTTTTCTTTATTTACTGTTTTACAAGTGGGTTGATAAAGGGATAATTATATACCAATATGGCAATATACATGTCAAATAAGTGAGAAAAAACAAAATGTTATCTTAGTATAATATATTTAACCTACCGGCAGGGAAGTAGATCCTATAGGCATGATCCTCCCATACTGGTCCCGAACCCGACCCAAAAGACCAGATCCAAAGTCTAGATATCTCATAAATGTCACCAGTGAGATTCGAACCCTGGTAGTGTGGCTTTCACCCCACACCCCCCCCCCCCCCGGGAAATTACCTATCCAACTGATTAAAGTATAATAATATTTTAATATAGGGGCAGGTTCAAATGTGAACCACTTTTTGGTTGTGAATGTGAGGACAACCGAAAGCGCGACACATGGCGGATGACTAGGCTCCACGTCATGTCCACGGCGGATGACTAAGCGCGATTCATGGGAGGGCATTGAATTAAAGGGGGGGACCACACTCAAAGCCGCTACGTGTCGCGCTCTCAGCTGTCCTCACGTTCACAACCAAAAAGTGATTCACATTTGAAATTTCCTCTATTAATATATATATATATGTATTACAAAATAATAATTAATTACTTTAATAAATTTAAGGTAAAATAAAATAAAATATGATTGTAAATATTTTGGGTATTATTTCTGTTTGAAAGAAAATATATTTACATATTAAATTTTACTTAAAGTATGATAATTAATTAATTTAAGTATGAATAATAAATTATTTATTTTTTAAATATAATTACGAATTTGATCCATGTGGTTTGTGTGGTTTTTTATGAAATTGGTCCTTTGCATAAAGACAAAAAGATGAGAAAAGGACGAAAATGCCATCAAGGTTAATGAGGAGTTGGATGACAATTAGAAAAAAGACCAACTCGTTATAAAATAACTTACGTCGAGTCCTACTTTATAATAAATAAAGTTTAAGGACCAAATTTATAAAAACAACCATATCAACATACCAAATCCGTAATTAACTCTTTTTTTACATAAATAAAATGTTGAACTTAAAGATCAATCACATTTTCGTCACTACATAATTAGAAGACCCAATATTTGTCACAACTTTACTATAAATCTAATTGTATAAAATGATAAAAAAAAACTTGTTTTAAAATAGTAATGGGACAAATATATTTAGGAGAAATTAATTATTCTAACCAATTTTAAATATTAAATTCATCTCCTAATCAATTTCTCCCTAATTTTACAAACTAACCATCTAGTTCGCTGCTGAGCCTTCGCCAAGTAGATGCATGTCGCTGACCCACCTCCACAACCAAGCAGGGCCGCCAATTATTGAAGGAATCCCTCAAAATGAAATTTACAATTTTGTATTCCCCATCCTTTAATGGATGACTCATTTTGGTCCCTGTTCTCCAAACATCACGTCCGTTAATAGAGGAGGTGGATAAAATTTGTAAAAAATGAACGTTGAGGGGCATAGTGAATAAGAGTCAAATCTGCCGACTCCTTAAACATCCGCCATTGGTGGCATTGTTTGGTGGCAGAGGCGTCTTTGAAAATTGGATTCGTCATTGATAGAGGGATGGTGATGACATACGTAATTAGTTTGATAAAATTGGAAAGAAATTGGTTACAAGATGAATATAATATTTAAAATTGATTAAGAAAAATTATTTTCCCTATATTTGGATTTGTGATGGTTTTGCTATGGATCTAATTATACTTTGATATTGAAAAAACAAAAACAATGTTTGACATCATAACTAACTTGAGCAAATATATTTGGATTTGCCATTTTCATGACTAACCACAAAAGTTTTTTAAGGTCTTTCAATGTGGCAGGAAAGTAGTCTAATAGACTAATACCAACGAGTTTATTCAATCGAATTCATTCCACAAAAGTTTTTTTTAAGGACATCCTTAGGCTGCACGCACCGCTCTTATCGGGCTCCAGCGGGTATGCCCGCCAGCTTCAAAAAGCCCGGCGGGTTGGGTGCGACCCCATGGTAGCCGGCGGGCTGACGGCCTTGGCGGTGGCATGAAGCCGCTATGTTTGTGTGTGTGTTGTGTGAGAGGGTTGGGTAAAGAAAGGGTTGGGAAAAAGTGAAATGTTTGGGAGGGTTGGGAAATATGGGTGTGGGTAGCCTTATAGAATCCATCTTATCCTTCCTTTCAGTGTCACATTATTTTTCTGTATCTACTTTTTACTTTACCTAATGCATATGTTATACCTTACCTAATTTTAATCATACTTTTTAGAGTTAATTACATTTTTGGTCCCTGTGGTTTGGTGATTTTAACACTCTGAGTCCATTTTGAAAATAACTATGGATTTGGCACCTGTGGTTTACACTTTATAACGTTTTGGGTCCAAAAATCTAACTCCGTTAAATACTTCTGTTAAATGAATTAACTGCAGGGGTATTTTAGTCTTTTAATACTTTCTCTATTTATGTATTAATTTTTTCTTTTTTGATTTGATTCTTTCATCTTCTTTAACAGGTACCACCACCACCACCACCACCATCCATCCATCACCCCTACCAACACCCACCAGCTACCACCACCCATCACCACCACTACCAACTTGGAAGCTTTATATGACCTGTATCAAGCAAAAAAATATATCTCAAACCCTAAATTGATGAAACCACCCTTGAGCTCTTCTTCCCCCTTTTCCCTCAATTTGCGTAAAATCAAAATCAAGATTTCGTCTAGATGTGAAACACGCCGGGTGGGGGGAAGCCGGAGGTGAGGAAACGCCGAAGGCGGTGTGAGTGGTGAGGCATGGCGAGCGGTGGCCGGTGGTGCTGGTAGGGTTTTGTGGTTTGATCTGGAAGGCATATGATGAATAAGGGATACGCTCGTAGAGGCGAGTCTGGTGGGGGTTTGGTGTGGTTTGGATGTGGAGGTTGTTGGGTGTCGCTTCGGGGCGGTCGGTGGTGGTGAGCGTGGTTTGGTGTGGTGTGGGTTTTGGTGGGTGGTGGGGTGAGCTGGGTGGGGGTGGCGGTGGGTGGGTGTGGTGGTGGCAGCGGGTGGAGGCGTGGGTGGTAGGTGACGAGGTTGTGGGTGTTTTGGGGGTGGACCGGCGGGAGGCAGTGGAGGTGGGCGGCGAGGTGGGTGGCGATGGGCAGTAGGTGTGGTGGCAGTGGTGGAGGGGGCATTGAAGGTGGTGACGGTGACGGCTTGTGGTTTCTCCGGTGGTGGACGGCGGTGGAGGGCTGGTGGAGGTGAGCGGCGATGGAGGGTGGTGATGGTGGGTGGCAGTGGAGGATGGTGATGGTGGGAATACTGGATTAAAAGAAGAAGAAGAAGAAGAAGATGAAGAAGAAAAAGAAGAAGAAGAAGAAATTACATCCTTGGTCCCTGTGGTTTGGTGATTTTAAATGAAAATAAAAATATAAGTAAAAAGACCAAAATACCCCTGTGCTAAATTCATTTAACAGAAAAAATTAACAGAGTTAACACTCTTGGACCCGAAGTGTTATAAAGTGTAAACCTCTTGGACCCAAAGCGTTATAAAGTGTAAACCACAGGTGCCAAATCCATAATTATTTTCAAAATGGACTCAGAGTGTTAAAATCACCAAACCACAGGGACCAAAAATGTAATTAACTCTACTTTTTATTTTATTAAATTAATTAATTAAAAAAAAAGAGAGAGATAGAGAGAAGGAAGAGAAACTAAGAAAGGGGGTGACGGCCGCACTACTAAAATACTATGTATTACCGACGACCGTTATCGACTACTTTCCGATGGTTTACTAACTATTCTTTTTATTTTATTTCTTATCTATTTTTAAATAAGTTGTCCAAAAACCGTCGAAAAAATGGTCAAAAAATCGTCGGTAACCTATCGGAAAGCCGTCGGTAAATGAACTAGTTGAAAAGCAGTCAGTAAAAGTCATCGAAAAAACCGTCAATACCTTTTACTGACCAGGTTTTTAGCAAAGCCCGTTTCGTCAAAAATCGTCGGTAAGCTGATTTCCGACTGTTTCGGCTGTCGGTAATAACTTTTTTTTAGTAGAGAAGTAGATGACAAAGAAAAAATAACGATTTTTAAAGTGGTTCAAAACGGTCCGGTTTAACGATTCAACCTCCCGGTTCAAACAGTAGTCACTGGTCCATCACCTAACGATTTGATCAGTTTTATTGAACCAGTTTCGCTGTTGGTTTCCGGTTGAACCGGCTGGTCCGATCTGGTTCTGAAAACCATGGTTTATTCAATCCAAATTCATTCCATAGACCTAAATCCAAAATGTTTCACCAAACCTAGAGTTCCATTATTATCTAAATTCTCAAAAAGAAAGTCAAAGAAAATCTGAAAAGAAGAAATTTCCTAAGCGTCTCTACTAGTCGATATGAACCCAAATACCATCTCCAGGAACGCCAAGGTTATTCACAAACAAAATATAGTACCCGGGAGGAGCAATCTTTCCCGACGGCGGAGCCACGGCGGTGATTACGTTATTTTCAATATCTGTCACCACCGGAACAATCAACCTTTGGTTTTGAGAGAACCCATGAGTGGTGAATGGTGGGTACAACATAGTTACCTTAATCTCACCCAAAACCAACGGAGCTTCCGATTGGAGACTAGCCGCAATCTTAAACGGTTTTCCGTACTTCAAGACCTTATCGCTACCTTCTTTGTCGATTATCGGCCTTTGGTCTTCGAGCACGGGGTCCAAGTAATGAGGTGAGAACTTCTCCACCCTTAACTCGGTTGGAAACTCGACGTTGAAAGTGTAGAACTTGTGCGGGTTGCTGCCCGCGACCAAGATCTTGGTGTCGGGTAACAATGCGGATGTGGAATGATACATCCTCGCGATTTTGGCGGGTTTTAGTTCTTTAAACCTGTTGCCCATTGGTTTGAATGGTGTATATAGAAGAGGAGTAAAGTTAGGGTCCGTGGCGTCTTCCCAACCCGAAGTACCCCTTTTGGCGCCGTTGATCATAAGGAGGTCTCCGGTTGGGAGGTGTAAAAGGTCGGCCATTATCCTCGGTGACGGCATATCTTGTTCTTCCTCCCATGTTGCGCCTTTTTCCATCGGGTGGATTCTATGGCAGTCACTAAGTGCGGAAAGGAACTCCTTTTCAGTGGCGTGCTTTCCTTCGACTAGTTCGAATCCATTGGGTCTGTTTCCACCACAAATCACGATCTCGACGTTAAGTGGTTGGGAATTATCGGGGCCGAGTTTTAGTGGGAGGATGGCGGAGCTTCCGGAAGGCGGGTAGTTGCGGGATCCGCCTGGACAGATGGGATATTCTTGAACGATCTCTCCCGTTGTTGGAGTGAAGGTGATGGCACGGTTGTTGGCGAAAAGAAATAAGTTGCCGTCGGGAAGGAGGAAAAGGAACGGATAGAGGTTGTTCTCGATGTAGTTGTTTGGTCCCTTGGGGGGCGCACGTGTTTCTTTGAGGAACGGGAGGTCGATTTTCTTTGGCTCGAAGTCAAGTTGCGGTGGCACGATCTCGTAGCTGTACGCATCTCGACCTCCCACAACTATTGCACTTCCGTCTTCTAAAACCTGGTTCGATGCATACCTGTCATTTTGTTCCACCTCAAATTCGTATGTGAATACATTACATACACTACTAAAATACAAGGGTATTACCGACGGAAGAAACTATCGGTAAACCGTCGGAAACAGGCTTAACCGATGGTTTTACGACGAAAACAAATGTCGATAAAAATTTGGTCGATAAAATCTAGTGACGGTTTTTGATGACCTTTATCGACGGCTTCTGACGGTTCCATTTTACCGACGGCTTTCCTACAGTTTTCCGACGGCTAACTAAAAAATAACATAAAAAACAACAATCAGTAAACCGTCGATAAATTCCGACTGCTTTTAGCCGTCGGTACCGGGAGATGGGTATACAAAGTTTTTTTTAATGGTTGTGTAGACTAGCTCATACATGTATATATAAAATATATACCATAGGTATTATATTTTCACACATTTACCATCTGTTGTCGGCAAGAACATCTTTTTTTTCGATAAAGTTTGCCTTCAGATCATCTTTAGGTAACATTCTAATAGCTTTAATACCGCTGAATGAACCTCCGGTAGCCACAAAGTTCCCATTAGGCCATAAGTGTCCTGATGAGCACCACGGTTCACCTGACAACTGCAATAAACATATAATATATTAGGGCCGTCGATTAACATGTTAAATCTTGGTTTTTGACAAGGTCTCAAAGATTTTAAGGCCCAACTTTACTTGTGTTGGGGCCCGGATACATACTTGTGAACCTACGAATGTATACCTATCTAATTTCTTTTAGAATCAAAAGTTGCAATATGATTTCAAAACTTTTGTCGATATAAACAAATATGATAATTTAATAATTTTTTTCACTTTGTCATTTAAAACATTTTTATTATTTTAATTCGTAAGATTTTTAACATGACACGAAATTTGATATTTGTTATTTTTTATTACTAGTATTAGAAAATCTATACTTTTAGTACGAATATAACAGAATCTCTACAAAGATTCTCACCGCTCTATAATGCATGCAAACAATAAACTACTATACAACCAAATGAGTGTTAGTCTAGTGGTAAGGCTTGGGCACTACATAGTGGTGAACCCGAGTTCGAACCCTGGGGGACACATTCTGGAGATATGGGGGCTTCGACCCCGGGCTGCATGCTTTAGCAGTCGGGTTTCGGCCCAAAATTGCCGAGGATTAGTCTGGGCCCAATGTGGTCTAGGATACCTTTCCAAAAAAAATAAAAAATAAAAAATAAAATAAACTACTATACAAGATATAGTTTATAAAGTACATCCTATAAAACATTTACAATTAGTTTATAGGATTTTAACAAACCATCCTTTTAAAATAAAGTGTTGTATTAGTTTTAGTAGTAGATATTTATCCAAATAGTGTCATTATAAAAACAAATTTAATAGGACACACTATAACAAGAATGAGTGTACAAGACGTCGAAAATAAATAAACCTTCTAATAGAGCGTTTTATAAGACCTAAGGGGTCGTTTACTTAACGCTTACACTGTAAGTGCTTACCGTGTCAACTTACCTTACGAGATGAACATGACAATGACTGAAATCTTTTGCGGTAAGAGCTATTACATGAACCGAAAGTCTAACCTGGTAAGCGAGATAAATAACTCTTATCCGGTAAGTGCTTAACCGGGTAAATTGTTGCATAGATAGCGTTTTGATGAGAGACTAAAACATTGTCCGATATGGTAAGTGATAGTATTCAATTTTACCGGTAAACGCTTAGCGGGTAAATGTTCAAGTAAACAACCCCTAAATTTATAGGACCAAACAAAGAAACATCCCATCTAAAAGTGTTACAATAAGTTTATAAGATGGTTTTGAGTGTCGAAACAAGTTTTAAAATATTATCAAAATAGAATGTTGTATAAGCTAAATTTGTTTTTTAGAAGTGTCCTATAAACTCATCTTCTTAAAGGACAGTTGTGCTTATATGACATTTTTAAAACAATATCATATAAAATGGTTAATAAAACGCTTTATTTGAAAATGTTCTAAGAAACTTGTTACACATTAAAAAACGTTCTCCAAACTTTTGGTAAGACTTTTAGATCGAACACGTACTCTTTTATTTGGTCCTATAAAACATTGTATTAAGACGATTATTTATTTTAGACGTTCTATAAACTCAATTTTACACTTTCTTTCAAGAGTGTTCTAAATCCTTATTAAGGTGTTAAATTTTTTAATCCCACTAATTTAAGTCCTGGAGAATACTACGATAGTCTATTAGGACACCTACATAATTTTTTGAGGTTATCCTATAAACTCAATTTTGTTACGATGAAAGCCAAATATCAAATTCATGGATGGTTAATGATTTAAAGCGAAAACATACCACGATGGTTCTACTTTTTGTAGTTTTCCAGTCGTAAGCGAGAGCATGAGCGTAGCAATCGGGCTTGTTGTTTGCATCCGGATTAATCGGACAGTTCCCTTCCGGTTCCAATTTCCGGGCGGAAGGCCCGACCGATGTAGCATCATACCAGACTACCTGATCGTTAGGCATCAACTGTAGTTGCATTGCACCCACACCCACATTCGGATTATCTAACTCCCATTCGCCCAGAAAATTGGTCTCGATCTCGGGCCTTGAATAATCGAACGATCCGCCATCGTCAACAAGTTTGTTAGGGCCGGGCGCACCACCTCCACCGTCCCCCCGGGCGGCAAACACACAAATTGCTAAAAATTGAGGCAGAAGGAGAAGAAGGATGTGGGTTTTGAATAGTGAAGCCATTGTATATAGCAAGTTAAACCTTTAGACCATCATATAATTAACCCTCTTTATACTTGAATTAATTAACCTATATAATTTAAAGGTTAAATACAAGGGGAATTCTTAGGCAAAGGGTTTTTCTATGGTTTTTACACCACCTCTACACACATGAATATATGTATCTTGAAACCATATGTGTGTTATCTTTCTTATGTATTTCATTAGAACCATTAAAACCCAATATTTTTCTTCAAAAAATGGTCAGTACTTGAGGTATCTGAATGGCAAAAACAACACTCGATTTCATAATCCATCTTAAATTCTAAACCTACATTTAATTGTTGTATTCTTAATTTAATAAAATTGTATATCCTTTGTGTAACGCATTATTAAATTCTTGTTGCTTAAGTTGATAGGATGTTTCAAGTTGACAGTAATTAATTGGAGTTTGCATTTATTATATAAGAATGTTAATATTTAGAAGAAAAGTTTGGAACGTTCACTCATCATGCCCTATAGTAAAATGGTCACGTCAAACTTCTTACAAATTACTTTTACCAAGTAGACATGAATCTTTACTTCTCATCTTGGATTATTTTCTGTTAATTAATGTCTCCATAATCATTTCGTAAATTAATGTACTTGATAAATAACTTGTAAATCTCTTGTAATTAGATCCCTTACGTCTTGTTCTCGAGTTTAAAAATTAAGGAAAAAGGATTACTTTTAAGAGAAAAAAAGGAAGAGTTATCACTCCAAATCATTTCCTTTCCTTCCTCTAAGAAACTCAAGAACACACTTTGTTAAGTTTTCCTTGAAATCCTTTTCTTTCTTTCCTTTAAAAAAACTTGAGAACAAGGCGTCAAATGAGTTTATAGGACGGCTAAAATAAATAAGCGTAAGAGATGAGTGGTATGAAAATAACGTATAATATCAAAACAATAACTTATCTTATTTAAAAGTGCTACAAAAAGGTTATAGGACAATTTTTATAAACTTTAGTGGTATGAGAACAATGTTTGCCCTTGCTCCATTCAATAACCAGAGTCCCCTTCATAGAGGGGAATAAGAAGATGATAAAAAGAAAGAAAATGATAAACCTAAAGGAACAGGAAACTAAAAACTAGTAATGTAATATAGAAAAGGATAGCCTTTAAAACTCCTAAAATCGTGTATCATCTAAATTTCCTTTTTAAATTGTGAGACCTTCGAACCAAATGACAATCAACTTCAGTATGCTTGGTGTATTCATGGAAAACCAGATTTTTAGCCAAGTGAAGCACGAATGGATTATCACAAAATAGAGGAATGACTTTGGATGATTGATTCCAAGGCTCAAAAGCAGTTCCTTTAGACATTTAATTTTGCACCTGACGGCAACCATAAAGCGATATTAGGCATTGGCAAAGAGCAGGAAACCGTGTGTTGCCTTTTATTTTTCCATGGGACCGGAGTAGATATGGGGCCCGGCCCGACGTGAACCCGACCCGGCCCCCAGCCCAACCAAGGCCCGGTCGTAGCCTGCTAGTCCAAGCCGGGGTTGTGTTTTGGACGATTTAAAAGCCCGGCCCACCCCCAGCCCGGTGGCCTGGAAGACCCGATTCAAGGCTCGAGCTCGGCCCGGCCCGGTTCTATGGCAAAATTGTAATTTTCTCGAATATTTTTAAACTTATTAATATTGAGTTACTTGATTTAAATGTATTTTAAATTACTATAATTATAATAAATATATTTTTTTGTATATTTGTTTTATATAGTTTAGTTTTAGTGGTTTAAAATAAATTTGTTAATGATTTAGGTTTATAAAATAAGTTTAATTTATACTTTAGAGTTTAGAATTATAAAATAAATCTAGTTTATATTGTATATTATCATTATTATTGAAATTATAAAATAAATGTAGTTTAATAAGTTAGAAAAAAAGGAAGAAAAAAACATTTGGTCCTTCAAGGCCCGGTTCAAGGCTCAGTGTTGAGTCTGAAAAATACCACTGCTGAGGTTACCACTGTTGATTATCACTGCTGGAAGATTACCACTGCTAGCTTTGGGATTACTACTGCTGAAGAGTTAATCTGAAGATACCACTGCTAGTATGTGTGTTAACACTGAAGAACTCGATACCACCGCCAGTACAAAAGTTATCACTACTGTTACAAGTTACCACTGCTAGAACAGAATTACCACTGCTGTTGAAGATTATCACTGATTCTGTTCTGCCACTGCTTAAAAGATCAAGATAAGGAAAGGATTCTGTTGGAGAAGATATGGGATAAATACGAATGTTTTGGAGATTATCTAGAGTAGATTTACTTTCCTTATTGTAATCTGTAACTTGTATAAATAGCTGGTAGGTTTTTCATTGTTCATTACGAGTTTTCATAAGTTTTTGTTTAGAATTAGAAGTCTCAAGATCATTCTTGAATCCCTGCATAAGAGAAGTTGTGCACGTCTGTTTGAGCTTGTTCAAGTAGATTGGGGCTTTGGTTGTAATCATTAAACTTGTGATTCAATACACAAATTTGTTTTGCAATTCATTGTTTCAATTCAATCAAAGTGTTATTCCGCAAACTTCTTTGATTTGAGTTTTCTGTTCTTGATATATATTGATATATTAGATCCTGTCAAGTGGTATCAGAGCTTGTTAGATACAGAAAACAATTAAACAATGGATACTCAAGAAACTGTCTTGGTCTCAAAGGTCCCCATGCTCAAACCTAATGAGTTTGACATGTGGAAAATCAGGATTCGTCAATACATGCTTCTCACAAACTATGGTATGTGGGAGGTTGTTGAAAACGGACCTGGCACTGATGAAGTAGTTGCTGAAGGAGGTGCAAGACCCCCACCCAGATCTGATGCTGACAGAAAAAGAAGGCAAACTGAGATGAAAGCATTAAGTACTTTGCTGTTGGCTATTCCCAATGAATACCAACATCAATTCAGTACATACACAGATGCCAAATCTCTCTGGACTGCACTTGAAAAGAGGTTCTCAGGAACCAAAAGCACAAAGAGGAACCAGAAGGCCATTCTAAAGCAACAATATGAGAACTTCACATCCATGAAGAATGAATCTATGACTCAAACCTTCGATAGATTCAACAAGCTTATTGGTGAACTTGCAACTGTAGATGTGAAGATGGACAAAGATGATGTGAATAGAAAGTTCCTCAGATCTCTTGGAGAGGAATGGACTATGTACACTGTTTCTTTCAGACAAGGAGATGATCTTGAAGACAAAGAACTTGAAGATCTATACAATGATCTAAGGATCTTTGAATCTGAAGTGGAGAAGAAGAAAAGACCCATTGGATACTCTCACAATGCTGCACTACTTTCCTCTGAAAACCCTAGTTCTTTTAATACCATTGCTTTTAATAATACCACTGCTACTTATAATACTGCTGCTAATGAAACTGTTTCTAATTCATCTCAGGAAACCAATGAAGATATCATTCTGGAAGCTTTCTTAGCAAGTCATGTAAAATCATCATTGATCAATGATGATTTGGATCAAATCAAAGCAGATGATCTTGAAGAGATGGACATCAAGTGGCAGATGGCTATGCTGACTCTGAGGATGAAAAGGTTTATCAGAAGAACTGGGAGAAACAAATTTGATGTCAAAAGAGGAGATAAGGCTGGCTTTGATAAGTCAAAAGTCAGATGTTACAAGTGCAATGAGCCAGGGCACTTTGCTAGAGAATGCAAAGGAGGAACCACAAACCATCAGAACACTGGAAGTGGTTCTTCTCAAGCCCCAAGATTCAACAACAGGGGAAGTAACTCAAATCCTAGTTCATCACAAGCACTTGTTTCACAGGAAGGACAAGGATTTGATTGGAGTGACCATGCTGAAGAAGCAGTCCAAAATCAAGCACTCATGGCTGAAATCAAGGAGTCTGAAATCCCCATTGAGGTATCTTCTAAACTTTGTTCTGATTCTTGTTTAGAAACTGTGAAAAAGTATAGGGATCAAAATCAGACAATGAGTGATAGTATTAAGAAGATGGAGAGAGAAAGAAAAGAGTATGTTAAGATCATTGACAATCTGGAGGATCAAATAAAGGCCTACAAAGCCAATGAACTTCAGTTTGAATATGACCATAACTACTGGAAGTGGGAAAAGAAAGAGCTTGAGAGAAAATTATCAAAAGAAAAGGAGGAATTTGTTCCTAGCACAAAGATAGAGACTACTAGGAAAGATAAGGGGAAATCTGTCATGACATCAGAAAAGAGTAAGGAGAAAAAGAATGAGACAACCAGGAAAGAGAGTAGGAAGGACCACTATACTCAGAAGACTGTAGTTGATCCTGGTACTTCCTCACAGTCTCAAAACAAAAATCATCCTAGAGGGAACAAAAGGAACTGGAATAACCATTGGGCACAATGTCATGGTGTTGATCTGAGCAAGATAAACAGACCAAAACCATGCTTTATCTGTTGTAAGACAAATCATCTAGCAAGAGACTGTTATTTCAATCCATTTAATCAAAGAAACAGTTTTCAAGCTAGAAGATTTGTACCTACACACAAAAAGGTTGTTCCTAAACAAAACAGATCTAGTCAACCTAAAAGAAAAGTTCAAAAGAAAAGGGTTGAAAAGAAGTCTGTTAAGTTGGTTACTAAATGGGTACCAAAAGCTTCACTCAGTAATACTACTGCTTCTACAAGCAGTGGTAATAACAGTGTTGCTTCTGATAGCAGTGGTAACAGCTTTAATAGTGTGAAAGTTAACACTGTTGCTAGAAATAACAACAGTGGAAACTCAAACACTGTTACCACTGAAGTGTCTTCATTGAGAAAACCCATTATAACCAAATATTCCAGTCATGAGATCCCAAATAAAGATTATCTTTTGAAACTCAACAGATTGACAGAGGTCAATTATGTTAATGATAAAGGAGAACCCAAGACCATATTGGCTTGGGTTCCCTCAAGACACTAACTGTTTCATCTTATGTGCAGGGCAACCAAGGAAGAAGGAGTAGTCTTTGGCATGTGGATAGTGGTTGCTCTAGGCACATGACAGGTATCATGTCTTTACTTGAAGACTTTAAAAAGTTTCAAGGTGGACATGTTACCTTTGGGGATAATCCAACTGGAGGTAAGATTAGTGGTAAAGGTAAGGTATCAAAAGGTAAGATGACCTTTGATGATGTTTATTATGTGGAGCAGTTGAGATACAACTTGCTAAGTGTATCTCAAGTTTGTGACAAAAAGTTTGGAGTATTCTTTACCTACGCTTCCCGGTTATAAGATCTCATACGGGAGAAGAGCCTCTAGGATCATTCATCATCCTCAGCAGCTTGAGCAGGCTCCTCAATGGCTTGGATAGCCCCTGAAGTAATATCCTAACGTGTACTCAAGAACACAAGAAAAGAGCTTTTAAATGGCCTTCTGTTTTTTGATCAAAAAGTAGTGTTTTCCCGTGTTTTTAGGCCATAAACTAGAGAGTTAGGTTAAAGGTAAGCCGGCTAAGAGGACTAGGAGCTTAGCTTGCTGGCGAGAAAGGGTGAGTGTTCAGTACGCTCTTTAGCCTTTAACAAGGGCTAAGCCGCTAGGAATGGCTTGCTGGCCTGTTGGGAGAGTGGAACGAAGTGATTCTCGTTAGAGAAGCACGAGTGGAACGGCTTTAGTGTCAGTAGGTGCCTAAATGAAGCGATTAAGCGTCGGGGCTTTGCTGGCTTGCTGGCTAGCTCGTGCAATCAATAAAAAAGGATTCGCGTTAGTAAGCTAGCTTTGTAAGCTAAGCAAGCCTGGTTCTCCGGGCACTACGGTAGGACGTGGATCGACCATGACGAGAATGGACTTCTCCATAATGTAATACTGAGTGTCTTATACTTGCTCCTGGTTTTAAGATAGCTAAGAGTCAAGTAATGCTTAGGACTCCCAGAAAAGATAATGTTTATTGTTTGGACATTGAAGATGCTTCCTCTTTATCATCCTTAAACTGTTTATTCTCAAAAGCATCTGTGAGTGAATCATCACTGTGGCATAGGAGGATGTGTCACATGAACTTTAAAAACATGAATTTACTTGTCAAAAACAACCTTGTAAGAGGTTTTCCTGCAAAGGAATTTTCATGTGATGATCACTGTGTAGCATGCCTCAAAGGTAAGCAACACAAAAACTCACACAAGTCCAAAGAAGTAAACACTATCTCATCACCTTTACAATTATTGCACATGGATCTTTTTGGTCCTACCAATGTGATGAGTATAGGCAAGAAATCCTATTGTCTTATGATAGTTGATGATTACTCTAGGTTTACTTGGGTTTACTTTCTAAGAACAAAGGATGAGACAAGTGGACTGATCAAACCCTTTGTGACTAGAGTGGAAAACAAGACAAACCTTAGGGTAAAAGTCATTAGATCAGACAATGGAACTGAGTTCAAGAATGCTGATTTGAATAGCTTTTGTGAGGAAAAAGGTATTGAGAGACAATACAGTGCTCCTAGAACTCCTCAACAAAATGGTGTTGCTGAGAGGAAAAATAGGACACTAATTGAGGCTGCAAGAACTATGTTGGCTGTCTAAACTTCCTATCACTTTCTGGGCAGAAGCAGTTAACACTGCTTGTTGTGTCCAAAACAGAGTTCTTATAGTCAAATCAAAAGGCAAGACACCCTATGAACTTTTTGAGAAAAAGAAACCCTTTATAGGATTTTTAAAACCATTTGGGTGTCCTTGCACAATTCTTGATACCAAAACTCACTTAGGCAAATTTGAAAGCAAATCTGATGATGGATTTCTTGTAGGATACTCTTCTTAGAGCAAAGCACTTAGAGTTTTCAATAGTTCTACAAGGATCATAGAAGAAAGTGACAATGTCAAATGCAATGAGAACACTCCGAACATACCTGGAAGTGGTCCCAATTGGTTATTTGATATTGATTCACTATCTAACTCTTTGAATATGAGCAGTGCAGTGATTACAGGTTCAGGTACAGAGCAAGTCGAAGAAACAAGTCCTACATTTGTTATGTTTCCCATGCCTTTTGTGGACTCAAATGATGCTTGTGCCACTGTTGAGTCAACTTCAGATGATCAAACAGAACCTGGGTCTGAGAAGAGTGATGAGCAACCAATTGTGGAATCCTCTAAGACTACTGATGAAATTCCTGTCTTAGAAGAGGGACCTTGTAACATCCAATTTTCAAAAACGGGATTTTTAAAGATTTTAAATAAAAACAATTTAATAAATAAATTTTTTATGAAGTAAATACGTTTTCACGGCCAACCGGCTCAATAAATGTCAACTAAAAATAAGTAACTAAAAATCCCATTTATTTCTTAAGATAAAACCCAAAACATAAGATGTCAAGGTGTCACCGAAAAATCAAGCTGGGGCCTTGCCCTTATCCACCTCAGCCAGATCCTGGAAAAAAGGTAAACAACGAAAGGGTAAGCGAAAACGCTTAGTGAGCTAGCACTATACCTATTTTACACTGCCACGTGGGCACGTATCACAACCGGTGCCATCACAATCACACATACCAATCACCTCATATCCACATCTTAACGGTTTCCCGCTCTTCGGACAGCCCCGCAGTCTGGCCTTAGTGGTTTCCTACTCTTCGAGTCGTCCCACGACCCGGCCTTAGCGATTACTCGCTCTTCGGATCGTCCCACGACCCGGCCTCAGCGGTTACCCACTCTTCGGATCGTCCCACGACCCGGCCTCATCAAACACATCCACAAACATACATATATTTGCAAGCTATAACACAACGCACGTAAAACCCACTCACAAAAATAAAAGTGACTCAACCAAATAATAAGTCATTCTCATGAGAATATAAATTTCCGCTTGCTTAGGACACGGATCTGCCCCCACAACTCATCAAGGGCATGTGGTTCCCTTCACACACAATCATGCATACATACACACGAAACAATATAAAACAAGTACAGTGTAACTCACCTGGACCGCAAAGATATCAAAAGCACGCAACTCGCACGGTCCCTCAAACCGACATCCTGTGTTTGTAAAAATTTACAACTAAAGTTAGGACCTTGAAACAGCCCTAAAAGTTGCCTAAATAAGTTCCTAAGAAGTCCCATAAGCTACCTCGACCAAACGGTTTAAAACGGACTCAAAACGGAAGTCGCGGGTTGCGACTACCAACGAGGGTTTTTACCTACAACTCCAATTTCGACCGAAACCATCGAAATCAAGTTCATACTGTAAGTTTGTGGGGTTCCAACTCAAAACCAATTGGCTATGAGCGGAGTAACCCAGGACCCTTATAAGCACATTACAAGTTCACTTTGTGTCCGATGTGGGACATTGCTCAACACGCCCCCTCACATGTGGCGTTCTTTTAGCCTAACATGTGGATACTTTGGGTTACGTGGAGTCTGTGCGACCACGGGTGAACCTTGCTCTGATACCATGTAAGTTTGTGGGGTTCCAACTCAAAACCAATTGGCTATGAGCGGAGTAACCCAGGACCCTTATAAGCACATTACAAGTTCACTTTGTGTCCGATGTGGGACATTGCTCAACACATACAACATCCCATAACGATTATACACAATCACATGACATTAATTACACCAAAACACTAATCAATTACACCCAAATTCGTGTTCATGCAATTACCTCCCCAAAACTTAACCCTAACTCTCATACTTGACCCAAATCGTGATGACTACACCATCTAATGATTAAAGAGGGGTTTAGAATTCATACCTTGAGATCTATTAACAAACTACACTTGATTCTCCGTCGTTTGCCTTCGAGAATCGCTTACACACACCGCTTAAATCCCCAAATTACCGAATTCACTTCCTTGGAAAATCAGCCAACTTCGACTAGTTGCTGCTCCTTACTGGAGCCTCCGATGCTCGATCCCTCCGGTCAGATTGAAGAACAATGAGTCGTAAAGCCGTTGTCCAAATTTCACGATGATCCGACGGTTAACGAAGGAGAACGAGCCGATCTCCCACGACTGCGCAATCCTGACGGGAATTTCGAAAAAAAACCCCAAAGGGATTACTTCTTCAAAATGTATCCAACTATTCCTAATATACTATTGTATGTATCCACCTAAAAAAATTACTTTTGTATATATCAAACTTTATTTTTTAGTTTATCGTGTGTATTTTTGATGCACACAATAGTATATTGGGGGATAGTTGGATACACATAATAGACTCAAAAATACACATAATTGACTCAAAAATAAAGTTTGATATATACAAAAGGAATTTTTTTAGGTTGATACACACAATAGTATATTGGGGATAGTTGGATACATTTTGAATCGATTTCAAAGCAAAACCCCAACAATACTCAGTCCTAGATGTGATTTACATCGAAAACCCAACCATAAACAATCTCGAAACATCATCAAATCAAAACCCTAATCTTACGAAATCGATTAACAACGGGATTAGAAACCTTACCTTATGCGATCGGAACTCGAACTCTACGCCGCTTCTTTCCGACTCCGATCTCTCTCTCCTTCTCAGCTGATCACTCTCGGTTTTCTCTCTCTCTCTCTCTCTCTCTCTCTCTCTCTCTCTCTCTCTCTTTTCTTTCTCTCCAAGAAATCAATGCGAATAATGAGGTAAAGAGAGGGGATTAAGGTTTATATACTAATCGGGTCGGGCTTTTCTTTTAGCCTAAGTCTAACTAAATTAAGCCCACCACTAATCCTAACCCAATTTTTTTTCTAATTAGTAACAATTATAAACTACTAATTAAATTAAATAAATACGGAATTGGGATGTTACAACTCTCCCCCACTTACACGGATTTCGTCCCCGAAATCAATCTGAAAACAATTCTGGATACTACTCCCGCATTTCAGCTTCTGGCTCCTAAATCCACTCGGAACCCTTACGATGCTGCCATTCCACCTTCAGACTGGTCGAACACGACTCTACATATCGGCCACATCGCGCTTTATTTCCGATCACCAGTAATCGGTCTTCCGATCCCTATACACCTACGTAACAACACACTACCCATCATCTCCTTGATGCCCCCGGAAGGCATCAAAATCAACGTCTCACACAACTTTGCTGCAAATCTCGAATGCCGATTGTTGTTCTGCACCCCAAACACCTAATCCCGATAGTCCCTACTTGACCCTCGAAGCCTACGGGTGTAACCACCAGTGTAGGAAACACAAGCGTCAAGTAAGACTAGTCTGGATCACAACTCGACCTCCACAAATCCCCTGTACCTAACTTCCTCCAACTTCAAATACTCTAACATCAACAACTTCGTACGAACGAGCATCCGTTCCACGCTTTCCTACAATAACATTCTAAAAACTAACACCATTCTATCAAGCGTCTGCCTATAGACCCGGTTCATCAAACCACCAATGTAGCTGGGCAGCAGCGAGGCCGGAAAGCCTTGCTAAGAACTCACATCCCGCATCTGACTCTGAACACTGCCTTGTGGATGTCCCTCCTTCACCTCAGTTGGTGCTAACTCGACAAGAACCAAACTCGAAACCATGCCGCTTCCGAAAGCTGCTCAACAAGTCACCATTTTTAGGTAAGGGATACCTACTCCTGGCGATAACGCGGGTGAGTTGTTGCTAACCACTACCCACGCGATGACTCATGTTCTTCTTCTCCACGACCCTCAGATGGCGAACCCCGAAACTAGCTACTCAACGGGTAACCTTTCTCCCCTGAAGGCTTAAGCAGCCCACTAGTTCTTAGATCTCAAGTGATGCTAAACGACTGGGATCCCCGCAACTAATGCTAATCCGAGCATCAAGTCGAACCTAATCTCAACATGTCTACCGGTCGGAATCCCGATAGATCTCCCGAAAGCACGCCCGAAGGTTCACTGACTACCGATACTTCCTCTCGACTGATTGGTTAAGGCGTAAGCTAAATAACCCGCGCAATCACGCGACAGGTACCGTCTCCTCATCGCGACCGAACAGAATGCCGTCTTGGTTTGCTCTCTTTCGCCGTACACGACCAACTATCCCTCCCCCACTTGGGCCTTGGGTACGAACCAACTGGCCTCCTGGATCTTCTCGGTTATAAACTCTATAATGACAAACACTGCTCTCTAAGCAACCACCTAGAATAACCTCGAGTTGAGGATGCTAACCCATCCAAACGCGGCTCCAAGCTCCTCTTATCCTTATCTATTCTTCCAAGAAGAAATTAACAACTACCTTCAAAACCCATATTGGCGTAGGGAGCGTCCTCCGCTCCTGGTATTTAACACGTAGATAATCACCAGTCCTTCTTTCCCTTAGGCAGGGCATTTGGGAATGCTTCGACGTCAACGTAGCTGCGTCTTTGGTCCCGCCTCTGCTGCAGACCTTGGCCTCCAGATTCCTAACCACTAGATCTGTCTCGATCTTCAAGTCTATCATCCGACAACATCTCTCTCCAACTAAAAAGTCTAACCTACCCATAACTACTGGAGTGTCTCTCCAACCTTAACATAAACATCTATCCTTGAGTCAGGGCTTACTGTCTCTAGGTAAGACCCCTCCCTCTTTTGACCACCAAAAACTATATCCAACAAGATATTCACCTAGAACCATGCCCTACGACATGCACTAACGTATTCTCAACCGTACTACTCTAGGATCATAGTCAACCGACTGAGTGTTCTAACGAGCCCACTGCTCTCCCACACTGACTTTACAGGTCTACATTTTTAACTAACCTATAGCGTAATCCGACTCCAAACCAACTCTTTAGGCTAAACTCAACCCATAGTGAACCCAAATCACGCAACCAACCCTGTCCAAAACCTCAGGATGCCTCAACATCCTATCAAGAATCGAATCCGAACGAAAACTATGACTCGGCTTTTAGAAATCGGGACGTACGATTTTTTAGCATTTAACATGTTTAGAGATCGAACAGTTTAACATGTTTACAATAGGCTTTAGAAAAACATACCTAAATGAAAGTTTTAGATCAGCGTCTTAGGATTCCAAAGAATCAAGAATGGACTGAATCGGGCTTAAAACGAGTCTTGTGCGAATTTTTGAAAATGGTTGCGCTATTTTCGTCTAAAACAGGAGCTGTTTCGGAAAACTCAAATTTTGGACACTTTAGCATAAAAATTACAGGTCGTTCGTGTGACAGTAAATCGTAGTACACGTCTTAGGGTCTTTAAAAACATATCTTATGTATAAATCCAATAAACGAGCGATTAGTTATGATTTTTACAAGCAACACAAAACTTTCAGAAAAATTTTCAGCAACTTATAACTATAAAATCATGTTTCTATATGTAAATTCGAAAGAAGACGTCCAACCAAACGAACAACTGAATTAATAGAAACACTCAATAACCTTGATCAACAAAGCACATTATGCACGAACGAATAGATCGAATGACACGAATGAAAACATAAGGAGCCCGTACACGTATCAAATAAACGCAACGAAAATTTAGCAACTCTCACCAGTTGAGGAATCCGTAACGAAGAAACAAGGAATCCGTACCGGTGCTCATAATCCACCGAGTGTAAATAAGCGGTCTAAACAACTCTCACCAGTTGAGTGCTCCTAAAGTCACCCTTCTAAACATTTAACAAAGTAATTTAGGAACAATACTACTTGAGGTCATTCCACTATCCACATCTAGAGTGTCCTACTACACTCTCCTTTAATCATAGCTAAAGCTCACGCAGTACTTAACAATAGTCATTAGTGCACATGCAATCCTAACGACTAGATCACGCCCCCACACATATAAGTGTATAACACATACGTTTAAACCTCAAACAGTCATTCTCATGCAGTATCATAAGCAACAAATAACCTCATCAAATTGTAAATACAACTCAAGCATTCATCGGTCCCCTAACTGTCGTCAATCAAATTGAGATTCCCAAGATTTAATCAAATTCAAATCTACACCGGTGTTTATAGTAGTACTATTATTTGGGCCCGTACTGCTATAACCAACCGAAAATCGATAACCGGCTTGAGATCATTAGACAACAATCAAACAAGAACATGCCCAGTAACCCCTTACCGACTTCTCGAGGTGTTTACATTTGAGTTTGATACCATTCTAAATCAATCTCAATCCTATCGACTAAGTAGGTAGTCCACAAACATAAATTACCAACATACCCAAAGAAGGGTTGCCAAAAATCACAATTCAAACGTTAACACATAATCACTTTGATGGCACAAAATAAACAAATACAGATAGTGCTACTCACCCCCATCTTGAAGTTCCGTTGACAGTTCCGACCCTTGACCATTTTCTTTTTCCCAAAATCTCCTAGTTTAAGTCCAACCACACACACACCCGCAAGCGTGTGTACTGATTCTGTTAAACCTAGGCTCTGATACCAAGTTGTAACATCCAGTTTTCAAAAACGGGATTTTTAAAGATTTTAAATAAAAACAATTTAATAAATAAATTTTTTATGAAGTAAATACGTTTTCACGGCCAACCGGCTCAATAAATGTCAACTAAAAATAAGTAACTAAAAATCCCATTTATTTCTTAAGATAAAACCCAAAACATAAGATGTCAAGGTGTCACCGAAAAATCAAGCTGGGGCCTTGCCCTTATCCACCTAAGCCAGATCCTGGAAAAAAGGTAAACAACGAAAGGGTAAGCGAAAACGCTTAGTGAGCTAGCACTATACCTATTTCACACTGCCACGTGGGCACGTATCACAACCGGTGCCATCACAATCACACATACCAATCACCTCATATCCACATCTTAACGGTTTCCCGCTCTTCGGACAGCCCCGCAGTCCGGCCTTAGTGGTTGCCTACTCTTCGAGTCGTCCCACGACCCGGCCTTAGCGATTACTCGCTCTTCGGATTGTCCCACGACCCGGCCTTAGTGGTTACTCACTCTTCGGATCGTCCCACGACCCGGCCTCAGTGGTTACCCACTCTTCGGATCGTCCCACGACCCGGCCTCAGTGGTTACCCACTCTTCGGATCGTCCCACGACCTGGCCTCATCAAACACATCAACAAACATACATATATTTGCAAGCTATAACACAACGCACGTAAAACCCACTCACAAAAATAAAAGTGACTCAACCAAATAATAAGTCATTCTCATGAGAATATAAATTTCCGCTTGCTTAGGACACGGATCTGCCCCAACAACTCATCAAGGGCATGTGGTTCCCTTCACACACAATCATGCATACATACACACGAAACAATATAAAACAAGTACAGTGTAACTCACCTGGACCGCAAAGATATCAAAAGCACGCAACTCGCACGGTCCCTCAAACCGACATCCTATGTTTGTAAAAATTTACAACTAAAGTTAGGACCTTGAAACAGCCCTAAAAGTTGCCTACAACTCCAATTTCGACCGAAACCATCGAAATCAAGTTCATACAACATCCCATAACGATTATACACAATCACATGACATTAATTACACCAAAACACTAATCAATTACACCCAAATCCGTGTTCATGCAATTACCTCCCCAAAACTTAACCCTAACTCTCATACTTGACCCAAATCGTGATGACTACACCATCCAATGATTAAAGAGGGGTTTAGAATTCATACCTTGAGATCTATTAACAAACTACACTTGATTCTCCGTCGTTTTCCTTCGATAATCGCTTACACACACCGCTTAAATCCCCAAATTACCGAATTCACTTCCTTGGAAAATCAGCCAACTTCGACTGGTTGCTGCTTCTTACTGGAGCCTCCGATGCTCGATCCCTCCGGTCAGATTGAAGAACAATAAGTCGTAAAGCCGTTGTCCAAATTTCACGACGATCCGACGGTTAACGAAGGAGAACGAGCCGATCTCCCACGACTGCGCAATCCTGACGGGAATTTCGAAAAAAACCCCAAATTCATTATAATCGATTTCAAAGCAAAACCCCAACAATACTCAGTCCTAGATGTGATTTACATCGAAAACCCAACCATAAACAATCTCGAAACATCATCAAATCAAAACCCTAATCTTACGAAATCGATTAACAACGGGATTAGAAACCTTACCTTATGCGATCGGAACTCAAACTCTACGCCGCTTCTTTCCGACTCCGATCTCTCTCTCCTTCTCAGCCGATCACTCTCGGTTTCTCTCTCTCTCTTTCTTTCTCTCCAAGAAATCAATGCGAATAATGAGGTAAAGAGAGGGGATTAAGGTTTATATACTAATCGGGTCGGGCATT
The DNA here is from genome assembly GCA_030169165.1 of Centaurea solstitialis. NCBI lineage: Eukaryota > Viridiplantae > Streptophyta > Magnoliopsida > Asterales > Asteraceae > Centaurea > Centaurea solstitialis. Next base: position 62,763,642 of record CM058044.1, on the reverse strand, counting down.
TCTTTTAGCCTAAGTCTAACTAAATTAAGCCCACCACTAATCCTAACCCAATTTTTTTCCTAATTAGTAACAATTATAAACTACTAATTAAATTAAATAAATACGGAATTGGGATGTTACAGACCTCAATGGGATCAAGAACCAGAGGTGAATGATTCAAATCTAGGGGTGGATCTGCCTGAAGAACCCCTGCATCTTACAAGAACCCAGAAGAATAATCCACCTACTCTGGTAATAGGAGACATTCAGTCTCATATGATTACAAGGAAGCAAAGCAAATCCCTTCCCAATCCATACTTGAGCATGATTTCTGTTTTCCTCTCACAAACAGAACCCAAGAAAGCCCATGATGCAATGAAGGACCCAAGTTGGATAGAGGCCATGCAAGAAGAACTATTGCAGTTTGTCCTACAGCATGTGTGGGATCTGGTGGATTTCCCAAAAGGACATAGGGTGATTGGCACTAAGTGGATTTTCATAAACAAGACTGATAAGAGAGGAATTGTGATCAAGAACAAAGGCAGATTAGTAGCACAGGGGTATACTCAAGAGGAAGGAATAGACTATGATGATGTATTTGCACCTGTAGCCAGAATTGAAGCCATCAGGCTATTCTTGGCCTTTGCATCTTACAAAGGATTCAAAGTCTATCAAATGGATGTCAAGAGTGCCTCTCTCTATGGCACTATAGATGATGAGGTGTATGTCAGTCAACCACCAGGGTTTGAAGATCCCAAATACCCTGATAAAGTTTACAAGTTGAGGAAAGCACTGTATGGTCTTCATCAAACACCTAGGGCTTGGTATGATACCTTGTCCTCCTACTTGTTGGAAAACAAGTTTGAAAGAGGTGTCATTGATAAGACCTTGTTCATCAAGAGAACAAAGACTGATATGCTTTTAGTGCAGATCTATGTAGATGATATCATCTTTGGATCTACAAAGGATGATATGTGCAAGGAGTTTGAGGAACTGATGCATAAGAAATTTAAGATGAGTTCTATGGGAGAGCTAACTTTCTTTCTTGGTTTACAGGTCAAGCAGAAGACTGATGGGATATTCATCAATCAGTCCAAATATGTTGCATCCTGATAACACCAAAATTATACATGTTTTGGTGGTGCTTAATTGGTTGAATTTACCCCGTTTATCACTTGATTCTCACCTAATTACTCACGAATTGGTATGTTTGTTACTTTTGAAGGTATTGGAGAACACGGAGCTAAAAAGTGCGGAAAATAGGCGAAATTGTGCGAAAGTTGGAAAAGTACAAAACAGGAAGTTTTAGCGATCGCGAAGTGAAGGTTTTGGCGCCGCCAAGACTGATATTCGAGAAGGTTCCTGCTTTTTATCAACTTAGCGCCGCGAAGATGAAGTTTAGCGCCGCGAAATTGGCATTTGCACTCTCAAGAAGATTCCAGAATTTGCCAAAAATAGAAGGAGTAGTGTTTTTAAGTGTTTCGCGCCGCGAACGCCTACTTGGCGAACGCGAAACAGCTTCCGGACCTTCTTTTAAATACTGTTCTCATCCTTCAGTTCCATATGCATTCTTAGACAGACAAATACAGTAAAAGGGTCAGTTGTACCAGTTGGTTAGTGGTTTGGAGGGAGAATCAAGTGTGGAGAGAGGAGATGCTGCGCCGATACGGATACTCGATTAATCATCTGTAGCTGTATGGTCGGTAGAATGTCTGTCTTTATCTATACTTATTCTGTTTTCCTAGCTATGAGTAGTGAGTAGTTTTCTATGTAGTACTTATCGTGGTAGATGAACCATGTGGATATGATTTTATGGTTTTAATGATTATTGATTTGTTTTGGTTAATTGAATGTGGTTTTATGATTCCAATTTGATTCCTGCTATTTCGTGTGTTTGAACTCGTTGGTTGGGTTTGCTTTTGGACCAAAAAAGTAGACTCAATTGGGTTAATCAACCTCTCTTGACTTATCCTTCGAGACCTCGGAGAATTAGGTTAAGTGGTTTCTTGGACCGAGAGAAACTAGATTGTAAAACACCGGTTAGTTGAGATAGGATTGGGTGACTGATATTTAGGTTGTCTGACAATCAGCCTAGGTATTGGGACTAGGAGGACCATTCTAGTTGACAATCATATTATCTGCATGTTAGGGTGTCCCAGACTTAAATCCTTACAATAGCCAAATCAATCATACTTTTATGTAACTTAATTATCCACTTGGGGATTCACTATGCCATGATAAGTGCTACTGTTTTCTTTATTATTGTTAAATCAGTTTTTATTCTGCTTTCTAGTTCTTTAGTTGTTAATTTAGTTTTCAAATCATTTTCTCAAAAACCCCCCATAGCCTTAGATTAATTAAACTAATAGGATTACCAGTCTGTTACTTGACCGTTCCCAGTGGTAGATACGATACCTGGACTTTCCTACGCTATATTGCTATCGATCAGGTACGCTTGCCTGTGAATGTGGTAATAGGTGGTTAGACATTAGAGGTTAAAACTTGTTACGCTTTTTATAGTTAATATTTACCGCATCAAGTTTTTGGCGCCGTTGCCGGGGAGCGGTAGTATTTAGACTTTTGATCTTTGTTAGTTTTGTTAATCGATCCTTGTGAGGGATTACATCCCTTGCAAGTTTTTGCTTTTTAGTTTTTCTTTATTTATTATAATTATTATTATCTCTTTGTTTCCCGCAAGTTGCCCGTAATTGTTTGTTGTGGTTTCAGTCACGGCAAATTTGTTAGAGCCATTTGAGGAACCGGAGAGGGAATTCAGAAAAAGAAACAAAAAGACGAGAGCCAACAAAGTTCGCCCGAGAGCTTTGATTTTTGAGATGGGAGAAGAAGCACCGATGTGGACCGCCAGGAGGGCCGCTCCAACTGTTCCCACGAATCCGATCACGAAGCCGAATCTAAACAAGGAAATCCCGGGGAAGCTCCTTCACATGATCAAGGACCTTACCTTCGACGGGAAAAATGATAGCAATCCTATCGTGCATTTGGAGAACTTCGTGGATATCTGTGATCTGTTCAAAACCGAGGAAGGCCGAGATGATGCGATTCGTCTCCGAGTCTTTCCTCTCACACTCGCCGGAGAAGCTAGAGCTTGGCTGCGTTCGTTAGAGCCAAGCTCGATCACTACTTGGGAAGGACTGCGTTCCAATTTCCTTTCCCGATTTTTTCCACCATCTAAGATCGACAAGTTGAAAGCCGACATCCGATCCTTCCAACAAGATGACGGGGAGACCATATCCGAAGCATGGGAGCGTTTCAAACACCTTCTAAATTCGTGCCCAAGTCACAGATTGACTAAGAGCGAACAAGTCCAAACTTTCTACAGTGGGCTTGCTTACTCTTCACGTGCTACATTAGATTCATCTGCTGGAGGTGTCTTCATGTATAAAACGCCCACGGAAGGTTATAAGCTCCTCGAAGACATGCTCATACACAACATAGATTGGAGGACGGACAAACGCTTACAAATTCCAAGAATGGCCGGGAAAATCTCAACCGATTTTGATCCATCGGATGAAATAGCTGCTGTGAAAAACCAACAGGTAAAGTTTGAACGAAAAATAGATGAACTAATTAAATCTGTTCATGCTTTGCAGGTTGGATGCGAGGAGTGCAAGGGTCCACATTTGACTAAGGATTGTCCGAATCGCCCGATGATGACACCGGAGGAAGTTAATTATCTTAACCGGGGCGATTACCAAGGGAGGTGGAACAACAACCGTAACTTCAATCCACGACCTCCCGGATTCTTTGAACCAAATCAACCGAACCAACGCACGGAGGGAGAGCCACGCATTTCTATCGAGGACCGACTCATCCAGTTCATGGACGCGCAAAAGAAAATCAATGATGAGGTAGGGTCATATTTGCGTAACCATCAGAGCATAATTCAAAATTTGGAATTGCAGGTTGGACGCATTGCTCAAACATTAGCCGAGAGGACCCAAGGAGAACTTCCGACGCAAACCCAAGTCAATCCAAAGGTGGAAAACGCAAAGCCGATGCTCATGATGGCCGGAACAAAGTCAAAGAAGGCGTGGACAGATATTTACAACAAAAAGTATGTGGATAGCGACAGTGAAAGTAAGCCCGACTATGCCACGGATTACGATTCGGAGGGGTTCACAATCTCGTTCGAGCATCTTAAGCTTAATGATTCGGACACATCAAGTGATGACGAGAACGAGGATGAGGATGGAAAGCAAGGTGGATACGCGGAGTTCGTGATACCAAAGAAAGAAAAGAAAGGAAAAGAGAAGGAGAAAGAGAAACCGGACAAGGAAGAGCTCATCTATATCGCACCAATCAAGCATGACCCGGGAAGTTACAGTTTACCTACTTCTTGTTCTAAATACAAAGGTCTTGCTTTAATTGATTCAGGTGCCGCACTTAACATGATGCCTTCTTGTTTTTGTAGGAAAATGGGTATCAAGAAGATCGAGCCGACGGATTTGTTGTTCCAGATTCAAGTTCTAATCAACATGCAATCAAGTAGAGAATGATTTGAAAGCCATATGTCATTGATTCTTGGAGAATTGAATACACACACTAAACACACCAAGAACACACACACTTAAGAACTTGGCTTCTCTCTTCACTCTCAATTTACACGTTTACAATTATGCATGTGTTACTTCCAAACTAACTCACATTGGGTATTTATACCCAAACCCTTACAACCCTTCAACTTTGAACTAATTACACTTTCTACCCTAATAAAGGAAAACTATTACAAAGAACTAAAACAATACAAGTAAACTTTGACTTTGTTGCCCACTTTGACTTTGCCTTTGACTTCAACTATAGCACAATCTTGTGATCTCGGATACAATCCGATTTTGCACCCAACAATCTCCCCCTTTGGATTCGAGATCACAAAAAGAATTAGGCAAACGTCTTCAATAAAGCATCAACACTTTAAGCATCAACGATAAGCTTCCTTGAACGATAAGCTTCGGTAATAATCTTCACGAATCATCCAAATCTTCATGAAGCTTTAACAAACTTTGAACACGAAGCTTTAACAAACCGAGATATCTTCAAATAATCACCAAACTTCAAACATCTCTTGCAAGCATCTCTTGTCATATCTCGTAATCTTCTCTTTGACTTGACATTTCGGAACCATCTCCCCAAAGTATCTTCAGAAAGCATTTCTCGACTTTACATTTCTAAACCATCTCCCCCTTTTTGATGAAATATGAAATAATCATCAAAATCTATAGAAATGTAAGATCAGATCAACTCAGCTCGTAAAGATACAAACATGTAAAAATACCACCATAGATATCAAAAACCATCTCACATAACCATCTCCTCCTTGTTACTCCAGAATTCCCCTTATTACTCCAAAGAAATACCGTCAATTCCATAAAATAATCCGAATCTTTTCAAATTCAGATTTAAGTGGAAAATCCTGAAACAACACATGAATCAGTTGGAATGCCTGTGAGAAGCACAAAGCAACTCAGTACAACAAATGCACTATATAAGGAGCTTTAGTGATGATCACTCCCCAGGGCTTCCGTTCAATCATCGCAAACACTAAAAGTATTCCTATGAACGTTCCGACAAAGAAACAAATTCCTTGTGTGTATTTGTGATGAAAGAAAATAGCATCAAGTGCTTTCATAAGGCTCAAAATGTGAAAACATTTCACGACTCGATGTGTAGAAATGAAGTTCGAAGGCAGGGCAGCTTCCTTCTGTTTCAATATCGATTTTCCAAATGAAAACCTGATAGATTATGTGCTGCGTCCCCGTGATGAAATGAAACATCTCCTTGTTAAGAAGAAAATGAGTAGCTAGTGGGGTAAAAACGAGAGTCGGCATTGGGCTTTGCCTTGTTTCAATATCGGTCACCAAAGAATGTGAACCAATAGATGATGTGGTTGCCCGGCTTAGAAAAGGTTGGTGCAGAGTTTTATGTTTCTTTTAACTCTGTTCTCACACCCTCCAATTCTTTTAAGCATCCTCACTTCTAACCAATCTCTCTTTTTACATTTTTCCGCTCAATCACTATGAGAATAACTCGACCACCTGAGTTATCTCCCCACTCTTTGATGTAGACCCCTCACTCATTTCTCAAGGATAACTTCTTGGGTAGGATTGCCGGTTCTGGAAATCCATAGAAGTTCTGTTAAGCTCACACATCCCATGAAATAAGTTTCCTAAACATGATAGTACAATGATTCATCGGGCGAATCAATGAGCCAATATGAAACATGCTCGAACAAATATATATGATTTATATAGGAGCATAAAAAATTTCTTCAAACAAGTATATGAAATGAAGAACATGAATGATATAAACTTGTTTGAGAAAACTGATTCATCATATGATGTGAGATATGTTCTTGAAAATCTTTGGTGTACACAAAATGAATAAATGTTATCTATACGATCAAGATATAGATATAGCAATGAAGAACGTATCTGATCAAATAAACGATGAAGTACAAATAGGAGATAGCAAACGAGTGTATTACCACCGAAAAATATGAGCATATAGAGACGTGGTAATAACAAGACAAAAGAAGCTAAACCGGTGTGTATGAATACTTGAAAAGTATATGAAAAGATAATACGCAAGTATTAACTTTGGAAACACACGGTTAGAAAATATCCGTCAACTCATCATGATATGAAAACATGTAAAATCACACTTCTAATTCGAAAAATCATTTGAGAATCGAGAAGTGAGTTTGAACATTTAAAAACGGTTTTTCATACCTGAAAGTTGTTCATCTTTCAAATATGTAAGCATTAAAGCTTATTTGAACTCTCCCCCTAAAATGAATATCAATTTTAAGAACTCCCCCTCAAATGGATAATCTGCAAAACAAAGTAAAAATCGGTATTCATTGAAAATGAATCCTTAGATGTTAGTCAGATAGTATCCAATCCAGAATAATTAAGCAACTCCCCCTTAAATTAAGATCCGTAACAGATTTAAGTAGGAGTAAGCATGCCAAGCTTGCTAACCAAAAAGTTAAAACGCTTTTCATCTAAAGGTTTAGTGAAAAGGTCAGCAAGTTGGTAATCTGTTTGAACAAAGAACATTTCAATATTACCTTTCTCCACATTATCTTTGATAAAATGATACCGGATGTCGATGTGTTTGGTCTTGGAATGTTGAACCGGATTTGACGTTATCGCAATGGCGCTTTCCGAATCACAGTAAATAGGGACTCTCTTCAACTTGTAGCCATAGTCTAGTAGTTGTGTCTTCATCCAAAGCACTTGCGAACAACAACTTGCGGCGGCCACATATTCAGCTTCGGCCGTAGAAGTGGAGACGCAATTTTGCTTTTTCGAAGTCCAACTAACAAGTTTATCACCTAAAAACTGACATGATCCAGAAGTGCTTTTCCTATCCAGTTTGCAACCACCATAATCTGAATCTGTAAAAGAATTAGCTCAAAACTAGAATCTTTCGGATACCAAAGGCCCAACTCGGGTGTGCCTTTGAGATATCGTAAGATCCTTTTAACTGCCGCAAGGTGTGACTCTTTAGGATTAGCTTGAAAACGAGCACAAAAACATGTGGCGAACATAATGTCCGGTCTAGTCGCAGTGAGGTACAAAAGAGAACCAATCATGCTTCTGTAAATCTTTTGATCAACGGGTTTACCGGCTAAATCAGGACCCAAAAGATTTCCAGTTGGCATTGGTGTTTTAATTGGAGAACAATCAGTCATACTAAACTTTTTCAACATATCTTTAATATATTTTGACTGATTTATAAAGATGCCATCAGGGTTTTGTTTGACTTGAATTCCTAAAAAGAAATTCAATTCACCCATCATGCTCATTTCAAACTCTGTCTCCATGATTTTAGAAAACTTTGTACACAACTCTGGATTAGTAGAACCGAAAATAATGTCGTCAACATAAATTTGAACTAAAAGCAAATCATCACCTTCTTTCTTCAGAAAAAGAGTAGTATCGATCGTACCTCGTTTGAATCCTTTGGATAAGAGATGATTAGTCAGAGTTTCATACCATGCTCTTGGAGCTTGTTTTAGACCATATAATGCTTTGTCCAAGATGCATACATGATCGGGAAAATCTGGATCGACGAACCCTTCAGGTTGCTCTATATAGACCTCTTCATGCAAGACTCCATTCAAGAACGCAGATTTGACATCCATTTGAAATACCTTGATGTTCTTGTGAGCTGCATAGGCCAGAAAGATTCGAATTGCCTCGATCCTCGCTACCGGTGCAAAAGTCTCATCGTAGTCAATACCTTCTTGTTGAGAATAACCTTTAGCAACCAATCGCGCTTTGTTTCTGACAATCAATCCGGATTCATCTTTCTTGTTTCTGAAGATCCACTTAGTTTTAATGATTGATTTATCTTGCGGTCTCGGAACCAAGCGATACACTTTGTTTCTTTTGAACTGTAGAAGCTCTTCTTGCATTGCTAGAAGCCAATCAGAATCGTCTAAGGCTTGAGAGACATTCTTTGGTTCAATTCTGCTCAAGAAACTTTTGTATAGGCAGTAATTTGCAGATGCAGATCGCGTTTTAACACCATCATTGACATCACCAATCACATTGTAGAGTGGATGTGCTCTTGTCCATTTCAACTGAGCAGGAAGAATTGCAATATCATCTAGATTGTTCTGACTATCATTTTCATCAATGATTGCAGGAATCTCTGATTGATCATCGGGGGTTAACTCTGATTGCTCAACATTTGGAACTGGAATAGCCTGATCAGAGTTAGATGTAGAACAAATATTCTCCGATGGTCCGGAATCATTCACGCTTGAAGGTTCTGGGACATCGTGAATATCAACTCTTGGATTTCTGGAAAGAATGAGATCTTCATTATCTGCACAAATATCCAGAAAAGCATCCATAAACAATAAATCGAGTTCTGAACTATTTGGATCAGTAATAGAATCAGAAGTCGTAGGAGAAGCTTGACTATGAATTTCGAGTCCTGAACTGCTATGTTCAGAAGTCATTGACACGGTTTCATCAAAGGTGACATAAACGGTTTCCATAACCATCTTGGTTCTGTTATTGTAGACCCGGAAAGTCTTTGACGTTAGCGAATAACCAAGAAAGTATCCCTCGTCGGCTTTCTTGTCAAATTTACCAAGATTGTCACGGTTGTTAAGAATGTAACACCTACAACCAAAAACATGAAAAAATTTCACATTAGGAACTCTACGGTTGATTATATGATAAGGAGTTTTCTGAAAGCGCTTAGTGATGATAGTTCGATTTTGTGTAAAACAAGCCGTTGAAACCGCTTCGGCCCAAAAGGTAAGAGGTAATCCGGAGTAAGCTAGCATCGTTCGTGCCGCTTCCACTAAGGTTCGGTTTCGTCTTTCTACAACTCCATTTTGTTGTGGAGTATAAGCACCTGAAAAATTATGAGAAATACCAACAGATGTTAGATAAGCATCTAAAGTAGCATTTTTAAATTCAGTGCCATTATCACTCCTAATCTTTCGAACTGGAAGTTGCAAAAGAACTTGGATCCTCTTGATAAACTTTATGATCAACTCGGGAGCTTCAGATTTCATTCTCAGAAATTCTAGCCACGTGTACCGTGAGTATTCATCAACCATAACTAGAATGTACTTCTTTCCACTAATTGATTGAATTCTCATCGGTCCGCATAAGTCCATGTGGAGCATTTCGAGTGGTGATTGACACGAAGATTCTGTCTTTGACTTGTGAGAACTTCTCTTCATCTTTCCCATTTGACAAGCCGGACATAAAGAATCTCTATCAAATGTCAACTTTGGAAGACCTTTCACCAATCCACCATTAGCTAGTTTGCTAATATCTGAGAAATTCTGATGAGAAAATCTTCTATGCCATAGCCAACTTTCGCCTTTTGTTGCCTTTGAAAACAAACAAACTGGTTTCGACGAATCTATCACCGGAAAGTCAACCACATAGAGATTGTAAAACCTTCTCCCTTCAAAAATCTCAACACCATCACTATTAATGATAAGACAGTTAATGATGGAAAATAGAACAATGTTATAACCATCACAAAACTGACTTGCACTAAAAAGATTATGACTTAACCCCTCAACATAAAGTACCTTCTTTATGGATACCTTACCATTTGTAAGAATGCCGTAACCTTTGATGACACCAGTCGTCTTATTCCCAAAACTAACTGTTCCTCCTGGTCGTTCCACATAATTGTGCAACAACTCCTTGTAGCCAGTCATATGTCTTGAACAACCGGAATCGACATACCACATATGCCTGGCCTGTAGAAACATGTTAGTTTATCTTGGGAACCCATATCCAAATGGGTCCTTTCTTGTTGGTCTCATACATCTTTAACAAATCAGAAGATGAACCTAAAATCTTACAGTTTATTCCAGACTTTGAAATTTGTGCATTCAATAAATCTTTAGGAATCCATTTGCACACAAATTTCACATCAACTGATTTATCTTTTGCTTGTGAAAGATTTTTCTTTTTAGCACTAAACACTTTAGCACGATGATCAAACGAGTAAGCACGAGATTTATCATGAGAAACACCACTAGATCTCTTCTTGTTATCATGACTAGAGTTCAAAGAAAAAGAGTTATCACCACAATTAGTACAATGCAAACGTTGCATAGCAAAAAACATTAAGGCAGACTCAAAAGAGTTTTGACACTTATCGAATCTAACATTCAGATTACATTTATTTGCATCATCAACGGATGACTTTTTAACAAAACGCTTTTTCTTCTTTGAATCTTTCTTCTTCCACCCTAGGCCATGTCGTTTAAAACTTTTTAAATCTGTAGAATCAGAAGAACTAGAGTTAATAGGTGTCTTAGGAACTGAACATACATCAGATGAATCTTTTGAAGATGTTTCAAGTGTAGCACAAGAAGTACTTCCTACCTCAAAAGTACTTGCATCAAAATTAATTGAACAAGTTTCAGACTTTAACAAAGTACATGAGGATTTATAATCTTTTGAAATTCCACTATCACTTGAAACATTTATAACAGTTGGTTTATCTTGTGTACTCGACTTTGATTTTTCAAAAACAGCACCAAACTCCACATCTGGTAGTTTGAGGTCTGATTTAAGGATATCTCCTTCAACCATACTATCTAAACTTTTGTACACAAGATATCCATCTTTGTCAATAACAGCATATGTACTTAACTCAGTGACTTCAGGCTTAACACTTTGATCAAAACAAGGTGGAGTTTCTTGAGACTCAAACATGGGGTTGGAAATAAAATTTATCTTTTCTTCCTCAACACCCGCTTCAATATCATCATCATTATCAGAATCAAAACATGGTTTGGTCTCATCAGAATCAGAATCAGACTCATAATCAGAAACGTTTTTATTTTCTGAAAGATTATTAACTTGAATAAACTCAGAAAGATTTTCACAATCTGTTTCTTTTTCAAGTTCACTTGTCTTATCTTCAGATTTAGGAGTAGAATCAGTCGTCTTTGACTCATTTTCAATATCGTTACTAAGCTTTTCAGATTCATTTGAAAAAGACTTTACATCTTGAGAATACAAAGAAACACACTGAGTATGAGAAAACTCAGGTTTTCTTGTTTTATAACTTTGATTTAAATCATCATATTGAAAGTTACATGTGAAATCAAAGTTATTCTTTCTCTTTGGCTTTGAATCTGAAAAACTATCACTTGAGTCATCAACAACTTTTTCTTTACCTTTATCCGAAGAATCAGATAATGAACTACCAGATTTCACAAAGGTCTCATTTAATTTTGGAAAACTTAAGTTATCAAACTGATAAAGACCTTTAGGGGCTTTCTTTAAAACATCATTTTCAGGTAAACCTAACCCCATTTTTGGATTGTAAAACCTAGTATCTTTTAGATTATTTGTCAAAAGCTTAAGCGTCTGTTGAGTCTGACCTCTTTTTATATTAAGATCCTCCAACTGTTTGATTTTGGCATAAGCCTCAGATCTATCTTGAAAACAAACTTCATATTTGATCATATATTCAGCTTTTTCAGACTCCAAATTGACTAAAGCACTCTTCATCTCAGAAATTTGAGATTCTAATTTGGCTTTCTCTTTCCTAATCTCAGCCTTTTCAAGCTCACGATCATCAGCTAAAGATTTATATAATTCACATTCATTACTGAATTCAATGACTCGAGCTCTTTCGAACTTAATCTTTTCCTTCAAGTCATCAAATTCAGTTTTTAAAATTAAAAACTGTTCTTCTAAAGAGCATTCATCATTATCAGACATATCCGAGTCAGAAGGAGTTTGACTTACCTCATTTGTTTCTTCGGTCTGTTTGTGAAGGTTGATGGTTTCTTCCACACTAGCCATGAGATTGTAGTGAACTTGTGTGAAATGAGCAGAATCCTCATCATCAGAAGTATCATCATACCAACATTCCTCTTCCGCCATCAAAACTTTTCCTTCACTCTTGCGTTTAGCAAGTTGAGCCTTCTTTGAGTAGTAGTCAAAATCCCTGACTTTCGGTGCTCTACAATCTTTGACAAAATGGCCTGGTTTGCCACAGTTGAAACAACCATTGCCTTTCTCATCTGTCTTTTCTTTCTCATAATTCTTCCTCTCCGGCCTTCTCTCATAATCCTTTGGCTTGTACTTGTCTCTTTTGTAGTTTTCAAACTTGGGTTTCGAATAGAACTTCTTCTTCCCATAACGTTTGTGAATCGAACTAGACAAAAGAGCAAGCTTGTCGGCAACTCGCTTCAAATCAACATCGGACTCAGAACTTTCATCTTCAAGAGATTCTGAATCAGAATCAGACAACTCGGTGACTAAAGCCTTTGAATGGCTTTTCTTCTTCGAACTAGCACTGGGAAGCACACTTTTCTTCTTTTCAGTCAACAGGGCCAAAGAATCAGAAATACTCTTCTGTTTCATCACAATATCTTTGACTTTCATTTCATGCTGACTAAGAATGGAATACAAGTCATGCAAGTCTTCTTCCGCCAAATTCTTGTTCATTTGAAGATTAACCGAGTAATGATCCCATTCTGGATTGAGATTCTTCAAGAACTTGAAGTTTATCTCAGAAGTAGACTTTTGCATCCCATTTCTCCTCAAATCATTCAGAATGATGTTGAACCGACTATAAGAATCTGCAAGTGTTTCTCCCTCTAAAGCTTTAAACCCTTCATAAGCTCCGATTGCTTGGTTTAGCTTGGCTTGGATTGATCTCTCCGTACCTTGAAACTGCTTTTCCAACTCATCCCACAACTCTTTCGCTGTATTTCTACTATCCACACGATTAAACAAATCGTTCGGAATCGCCATCGTGAGTAAAGTAAGAGCTTTGTCATCAAGTTCAGCTCTTATCTTTTCTAGCTCATTGTAATGCCTAAAGAGCTTGAACACACGCCTTGGTTCAATCGCGGGAGTAGTGGCAGTCTCGGGTGTACCCGGAATGTCAATGTAGGGCTTAATCGGACCTTCTTGAATGCTCACCATAAGTGTCTTATCGATGTTGTTGAGGAATTGAATCATTCTAACACGCCATTGCGGATATTCGCCTATCTGAAGAACCGGAGGCTTTGACTTCGAACCCATACTCAAAAGATCTCTAGACATCTTCGTAGAACTTGAAATTGATCGGTAATTCACTGAAACTGGTAGATTTCTTCCGAACTTCTGGAGGTATACTAATCTGAGAATCTGTGGCTAATCTGAACACTTCTTTTGATCAACAAAAAGGTTAGTGACAAAAGTCAAAAAGTCAACAGAAAAGTCAACCGGTGAATAGTGAAATCCCGAGAAAAAATATTTTTCAAAAATTTGAAAGTTGATTTTGACTGCGAAATTGAAAGAATAGTCTAGAAAATCAACCTCTCGGAAATCACCAAAAACTCGGAAAAACCGGCATTTTTCGGGAAAAAATGACCTTCTTAAAAATGACTGAACTTTTTCACCGTAGAATCAGCTAAGAAGTCTAAAAAAGTTTACGTGAAAAAACGCCCGAAAAACGCTTCCAGACTCTTTTTTTTTTTTTTTTTTTTTTTTTTTTTTTTTTTTTTTTTTTTTTTTTTTTTTTTGCTTAAACTAATCCGATTCGGAAAACACTATATTCCGATTCGGATTTTTCAATTTTCCGAATCGGAAAAGGTAGTTTTCCGAATCGGAAAAGATAAACTTGAAAGAGTTCCGAGAAAAATTCGAGTTGGTATTTGGGCAATTTCCGAATCGGAAAATGATGTTTTCCGAATCGGAAATTGACTAATACCAAGTCGGAAAACGAGTAAGATCAGATCTAAACAACAATACGAGTCCAAAAAATTTTCCGATTCGGAAAATTTCAAAAATTTTCCGATTCGGAAAACTTGTATTTTCCGATTCGGAATTTATGAATATTCCGATTCGGAAAATATGAACACCAGTTCGGAAAACCGAACAAAAACCGAGCAGAAGGTAAAAAAACTCAAAAATTACTGCTCTAAACACCAAATTTTGACTCTAAATCACTCCTAAACACAGTAAAACATCATATTAACCACAAACAATCAAATTCAGATCCAAATCATGATCAAATGAAGAACATCAAAACTCAAACCTCCATTTTCAAAAAAACACAAAAAGCTTAAGAAATCATACCAAATTCAATGAATTTCCAGCTCTGATACCACTTGTTGTTCCAGATTCAAGTTCTAATCAACATGCAATCAAGTAGAGAATGATTTGAAAGCCATATGTCATTGATTCTTGGAGAATTGAATACACACACTAAACACACCAAGAACACACACACTTAAGAACTTGGCTTCTCTCTTCACTCTCAATTTACACGTTTACAATTATGCATGTGTTACTTCCAAACTAACTCACATTGGGTATTTATACCCAAACCCTTACAACCCTTCAACTTTGAACTAATTACACTTTCTACCCTAATAAAGGAAAACTATTACAAAGAACTAAAACAATACAAGTAAACTTTGACTTTGTTGCCCACTTTGACTTTGCCTTTGACTTCAACTATAGCACAATCTTGTGATCTCGGATACAATCCGATTTTGCACCCAACAGGATTATCAATATCGAGGAGTGAACGGGTACATGACCAAACCGTTGGGGATAGCGGAAGCAGTTCCGATTCGAATCGGAAATTTCGTCTACTATACGGACTTTATCATAGCCAACCTCCCGAAGGACACGGAGATCCCTATCATTCTCGGGAGACTTTTTCTACATACCGCCCAAGTTAATACGGACATGCGAAATCAAGTTACGAGCATGGGGTATGGAGAAAACCGTTTGTACTTTGATCCCAACGGAGAGCCGGTTAGACATCTCTATGAGCCTTATGAAGATCCTTCTCTTACCTATAAGAAGGTCCCGAACCGCCCACTGCTACCTCATGAACAAATGGGCCGAAAGAAGACGGAGGACTACCCGAATCCGATACAACCAAAGGAGATATCTACCAATCCGGGACCCTCCAAGAAGGAACATCGAAAGAAAAGGGGTTCGTCAGCCCGACGAGCCAAGAAATGAGCCGAAAGCGGGGTCGAGCTCTAGACCCAGTCAAAAATGAAGCGCTTCTCGGGAGGCAACCCGAGCATTTTTCGTTATTTTCAGTTTTAGTGTTTTTCGTGTGAGTTTTTACTAATGTTTTTGTTTTGTATTGCTTAGGTAACCATTCAGAAGGGATAGAAGCCAAAATCGACGAAAACCGACACGAATCGGAATTTTTCAAAAGGTGGAAACAGAAAGATTTCGCGAACGCCAAACCTTTAGTTTGGCGACGCGAAGTCTGTCCAGACCAACATCAGGTAAAATTTTTGAACTTGGCGACGCGAAGTGGTATGTTTGGCGACGCGAGAATCGATTTTACAATTTTGAATTCTTGGAAACCGCCTCTTCGCAACGCGAAGCCTTAGGCTTAGCGACGCGAAGTCGGCCCTGACGGTTTTTAAACCCTCATTTTTCACTTTTTCAAAACACAAAAACCTAATTTCTCTCTCGGCGCCGCGAAATCCTCTCACGTCCTTGCCAAGTTCGAAAATCTTAAGCTTCAATTTCATCCACAATGGCACAAAAGGTATGTTTCCTAACTTGATTTCGTTGGTTAAGCTCGATTTGGTGTAGTGAATTCATGATTTGGGGCAACAATGGTGGTTCTAGGTTTTCATAGATTCTATCTTGAATTGAAACCCCATTGTGTAATTAATTGTTGATTTGGATTGCATGCTATGATTTTTGATGGAAAAATAGTTTTGGCATGTGTTTTGCTTGTTGAATCTAGCTTGTTGGACCTTCAATAGTGAATTGTATGGAATTGGAATTGTTCTAGAGTGCACCATTGATGGTTAGAATTCTTGATTGATGCATGCTTCGTTCTTAGAATGCAATTTCATTATAGCATGCTAGTTAATGGGTTATTGAATTTAGTTGGATTGTGCTTGAATGCTAAGTGTGGGGATTTTGCACCCAAAATCCCCATCTTTTGATTTTACTAGATTGTGTTAGTGGAACCTTGGCTAAAAGCTCAAGTGTGGGGATGTTACACATCCCCATTCATTTTGAATCGCAATACATGTATCGTTTAGCTTGAATTGTTAGCCTTGGAATTTTGTCTCATTGGTTTGAATGATATGAACTTTGTCTTGATCATATTGGATACACTTGGACTAAGACATTGTTTGTTTGGATTTTGTAGAGACAAAGAACTCGTTCGTCAACCTCATCGGTCCCTAATTTTCGTGCGCCGGGTGGAGGTCACGTCTTCACCTATTTTGGGAACGATCCAACGTTGAATGATCAAAGGCGTGAGCATTACCGAAAGATCGTCGACCGACTCGCGTCCCGTCAAATCCTGGTCCCGAGGAGAGTAGATTGGGATCTTCTCCAAGTTATGGGCATGAGAAATGAGATCGGAGCCAAATTGGAGAAGCATGCGTACGATGAGGAAGGCTCCGAGTACTTTATTTGCCATGCTTGGGAGCGCATCTTTGATTTTGCTGAGACCCTTTACCGAGAGCTCATTCTGGAGTTCGTGGCTACATTTCGGTTTGAGGAAGAGAAAGCCCTTGATGAGTTTTACCAGCCGTGCATGAGTTTTCGACTCGGTGGTGTTTGGCATTCGATCTCTTTGGTCGACTTGGCGGTGGCTTTGAGGATATATACCCAAGCCGAGGTGGAGGCTCCCGGATTCGTGGAGTACATGTTCGCCAGCGGAAAGAGGCCGGACGACTTCGATCCCAGTTTATCTTGGGCAGTTCTCGGAAGTGGCAACTATGGTGGCAATCTCAAGGTCAAAAGCCTTCTCTCTTCTTTGGACCGACTCTATCATCGGATGCTTGTTAATGCGGTCAATGCACGTTCCTCGAGTGAGGAGAAGATCTCGACCTATGATCTTTGGCTTCTCGAGCAACTCACCACGGATGACAAATACCCGAACGCTCCCTATATCGTCGCCATGCAACTCATGAAGGGAGGCGGTTATCGCGTGGGTAGCCGGATGGCCGGTGGCCAATATGTCACCCGTTTGGCTAGGCATTACGGGGTTCTAACCGATGATGCTATTGCCTCGATGACGAGCCTCGGGGAGATGGGTTTGATCGACATGGAGCAACTCCGAGGAATGGGGGCAGCTGCGGTAGATCACTTGGTTGGCGGAGATCAGTTCACGTGGATCCCTTATCCACAAACACACGAGCCAAGAAGGAGGACGAGGAGTACCCAAGAAACCGGTGAAGCGAGCGGGGCGAACGAGGACGAATAACCGACGGATGAAGCGGGGCACTCGGGTTATGAAGACCTGAGTAATCGTTTATCGGAGATGCAGCTTACTTATGGCCGACATCATCAGCATATGGAGTATAACACCACGGAGGCTCTCCACCAAGCCAACTGGCAAAGTGGATTGATGAACCGAATGGCCTCCCAATTTGGTGTTGCACCTGCGACTCCTTTTGCTGCATCGCAGTTTTGGCCATTCTCCGACGATGCACCGCCCGGTTATCCCACTTTCGAGGATTGGCGTAACCAACCTCGAGGCCCCTATTGATCTCTCTTTTATCTCTCTATTCGATATGGTTGTCTAAACAATTTTATTTTTGTTTGTGTTTGTGTTTGCTACTATCTTTTATTTTTTGTTTGGATTGTTTAGGATTTTAATTGTTTGCTTAGTTTGGTTTATTTTATTTTGTTCTTTTTACCTTTTATTTTTCTTTTTGTTTTTAGATACAGCTGTTTATGATTCTGCATCGGGTACGATTTCCGGAATAATCTCTCTCAGATCAGAACAAGTCAAATAACCCGGGAAGTTTCTCTTTTTCCCAATTACTCCTTAATTGTTTTAACTGTTGCATTGAGGACACTGCAAATTTTAAGTGTGGGGAGGGGGTTATGTTGACTTGTCTGCTTGCTTATTGGGTACACTTTATGCTTGTGATTGTCGTTTTTCAAATTTTTGAAAGCTTTGAAGTTTGACCCCAATTTTTTTCAAAATCTGAGATTGTTTTTGAGACTGAGTTGCTTGTTTAGGAGGACATGAGATGAGACTGTTTGAGTAGGAGAATACCTTGGAATACCGATTACCATGAGTGCCTCACCCGATTCCTTTGAGAGATTGAGCCTAATTAATTCATTTGTGTGAGGAATACCGACTTTGACCGAAGGTAGAACTTGTCACTAGAATTCTTGTCGAGACCACATAAGAGAAGTATTTATCACCATTGCACTGATAGAGGCCTTCGTTTCTAACCCTTTTAGCCTTCGTTAGATAACCTCATCATAGGGTTATTTAATTTGCCTAGCCAATTTCTGAAAAGGTGTTCACTTATAACACTTTCACCTTTGAAACCATTTTTTGAGCCTTAGCCTTTCGTTTCTTTACCCAATTCACCATATACCCTTGAGCCTAATTGTTTTATCTATCTTTTGGCCGTAACTTAAATTTGATACTTGAGATGTTTGATCCAGTTTTTCAAAAATTTGATAGTTTTTATGGGATTGATAAGAGCATGAGAGAAGAGCCAAAAGCAACATAGTTGCTGCTCTGAAAAAGAGAAAAGAAAGAAAAAAGAAAAGATGAGACTCAAAGAAAAGAAAAGAAAATATCAAAAGAGTCGAGAAAAAAAAAGTGAGCTTAAAAGTGTGAAAAAGAATTTGTGCCACAAATAAGCCATAGGCTTAGGCCGATTCTAAAAGAAAAAAAAAAGAGAGAGATATGCTCATCCCGATAGTTTCACTGTTTGAGAATCAGATTTTGTGCTTTACTGTTTGGATCATTACAAATTGAGTTTTCAAGTTTTTGTTGCAATATCCTTAGCCACTCATATATCCTTTATCCTACCCTTAACCTTAGCCTAACATTACAACCCCTAAGTCCTCTTGACGGTTGACAACTTCTCAGTGGTGGAGATTAGATTCAGTGCCAAGCTTATGCATGAGGGAATTGGTCGAGTATTGGTGAGATCACTTTTTACACTTTTACCCCCGAGAGATACACTTCAGATTATTATTCATACTATGTGAGGGTAAAAGGTCCACCTTGGTATTCGATTGCTTGATATGTCTTGTCTTTGTGTCTGACTATGTGAGTATTCTTTGTCTTCTTGGATGATCTTGGGTGGAGATAATTTTGGTGTCATCTTTCTTATCTTTCAGTCTTTTGATTGAGGACAATCAAAGCTTAAGTGTGGGGATTTTGATAACACCAAAATTATACATGTTTTGGTGGTGCTTAATTGGTTGAATTTACCCCGTTTATCACTTGATTCTCACCTAATTACTCACGAATTGGTATGTTTGTTACTTTTGAAGGTATTGGAGAACACGGAGCTAAAAAGTGCGGAAAATAGGCGAAATTGTGCGAAAGTTGGAAAAGTACAAAACAGGAAGTTTTAGCGATCGCGAAGTGAAGGTTTTGGCGCCGCCAAGACTGATATTCGAGAAGGTTCCTGCTTTTTATCAACTTAGCGCCGCGAAGATGAAGTTTAGCGCCGCGAAATTGGCATTTGCACTCTCAAGAAGATTCCAGAATTTGCCAAAAATAGAAGGAGTAGGGTTTTTAAGTGTTTCGCGCCGCGAACGCCTACTTGGCGAACGCGAAACAGCTTCCGGACCTTCTTTTAAATACTGTTCTCAGCCTTCAGTTCCATATGCATTCTTAGACAGACAAATACAGTAAAAGGGTCAGTTGTACCAGTTGGTTAGTGGTTTGGAGGGAGAATCAAGTGTGGAGAGAGGAGACGCTGCGCCGATACGGATACTCGATTAATCATCTGTAGCTGTATGGTCGGTAGAATGTCTGTCTTTATCTATACTTATTCTGTTTTCCTAGCTATGAGTAGTGAGTAGTTTTCTATGTAGTACTTATCGTGGTAGATGAACCATGTGGATATGATTTTATGGTTTTAATGATTATTGATTTGTTTTGGTTAATTGAATGTGGTTTTATGATTCCAATTTGATTCCTGCTATTTCGTGTGTTTGAACTCGTTGGTTGGGTTTGCTTTTGGACCAAAAAAGTAGACTCCATTGGGTTAATCAACCTCTCTTGACTTATCCTTCGAGACCTCGGAGAATTAGGTTAAGTGGTTTCTTGGACCGAGAGAAACTAGATTGTAAAACACCGGTTAGTTGAGATAGGATTGGGTGACTGATATTTAGGTTGTCTGACAATCAGCCTAGGTATTGGGACTAGGAGGACCATTCTAGTTGACAATCATATTATCTGCATGTTAGGGTGTCCCAGACTTAAATCCTTACAATAGCCAAATCAATCATACTTTTATGTAACTTAATTATCCACTTGGGGATTCACTATGCCATGATAAGTGCTACTGTTTTCTTTATTATTGTTAAATCAGTTTTTATTCTGCTTTCTAGTTCTTTAGTTGTTAATTTAGTTTTCAAATCATTTTCTCAAAAACCCCCCATAGCCTTAGATTAATTAAACTAATAGGATTACCAGTCTGTTACTTGACCGTTCCCAGTGGTAGATACGATACCTGGACTTTCCTACGCTATATTGCTATCGATCAGGTACGCTTGCCTGTGAATGTGGTAATAGGTGGTTAGGCATTAGAGGTTAAAACTTGTTACGCTTTTTATAGTTAATATTTACCGCATCACATCCATGCTTCAAAAGTTTGGAATGACTGATGCAAAGTCAGCAAGCACTCCAATGGAAACACACAAACACCTCACTGCTGATGTTGAGGGGGAGGAAGTTGATGTCATCATTACAGATCCATGATTGGATCATTAATGTATCTTACAGCTTCTAGACCTGATATTATGTTTGCTGTTTGTGTTTGTGCTAGGCATCAAGTTAGGTCCAAGGAGTCTCATCTACATGCAGTCAAAAGGATCTTCAAATATCTTAAGGGCCAACCAAGATTGGGACTGTGGTATCCCAATGATTCTTCATTTGACTTAGTGGCCTACACAGATAGTGATTATGGAGGAGCAAACCTGGATAGAAAGTCTACATCAGGAGGATGCCAATTTTTGGGAGGAAGATTGGTCTCATGGCAATGCAAAAAACAGACCACTGTTTCACAATCAACAACAGAGGCTGAATATATAGCTGCATCTCAGTGCTGTTCACAAGTTCTATGGATTCAGAATCAGATGCAAGATTATGGTCTTTCTTTCTTGCAGACTCCAATCTACATTGACAATAACAGTGCTATTAGCATTGTTAACAATCCAGTCAAACACTCAAAGACCAAACATATAGAGATCAAGTACCACTTTATTAGAGATTGTAATGAAAAGAAGTTAATTCAAGTTCTGAAAGTCCACACTGATGATCAATATGCAGACCTGTTCACAAAAGCATTTGATGTAGGCAGGTTTACATTTTTGGTTACAGGTGTTGGAATGATGAACTCTGAATAACCCTTCTTCTTACACTTTTATTTGTACTTTCTCTGTATATTTTCTTCCTTTTTATTTTATTTTGTTCCTAAGTTGGTCTTTTAATGATTTTGTGAACGTTGCAGATACATGGTGAAGTCCTTGGTTTGATCAAAAGACGCAGGGTGATGTTACCACTGCTTAGTTAGAGTTACTTCTACTAGCAGTGTCTCTATCGCAAAACATAGTTTCAATCACTAAGTCTTTACCACTGCTCGTATTGCACATTACCACCGCTAGCACATTCGCACATTACCACCGCTAGCACATTTACCCCTGCTTGCCTATTGTTACCACTGATGGTTCACACTCGCGTTCTTACCACTGCTTTTACTTGACAAGCGTTTTTACCACTGCACATGTAATTACCACTGCGTGTGTCTGTTACCACTGCTTTTAACTTCACACACGTATGGTACCACTGCTATGGTACATTACCACTGCTTTTAACGTGGCACGCGTACTTACCACTGCTTGTCGGTTTTACCACTGTTTCTAACTAATACCATTGCTAGTGTCATTTACCACTGCTTTTGGTTTAGACCACTGCTTGTGTTCGTTACCACTGCTTGTGGTAGTTACCTCTGCTCATGAGTTCACTATAAAAGCCCTAACTTGATCGCCTTTTTCATAAACGGCTATTCTGAACTCTTGCTCTTAAAACGTTTGTGATTCTGCATCTATTCTCCCTCTGTGTTCTTGAAATTTCATTTGATTACTGATTCTGCATCTGTTCTAGGGTTTCTCTTGCGTAATCGATCATGGATTCTCTGTCTTTTGTCAAGGATCACAACAAAGTTGGTTATCTCACCAAAGATAACAATTCCGAAGGGTTTGAAGACATTCTTGATTTCTTGGCATCATCTAACATTGCCTATGCCGCGACCATTAATCCCACAATCTACATTCAACATATGCAAGATTTCTGGTCGAATGCGGTTATTCAAGAAGATGCAGGGGTCAAAATCATTCAAACCACCATTCGTGGTCAATCACTCACCATTACCCCAACAAAGATCAGACTTCATCTGAAACTCAATGACGAAACAGGTATCACTATGCTTACACCCTCAACTATAATGGACTCTTTTCAAAGAATGGGGTATACATGCTCTCCAACGTCTTTAAAATATCTTAAGGGTAAATTTTGCCCTCAGTGGAGGTTCTTTGTGCATACCCTATTGCATTGTTTTTCAAAGAAAACCACCAGTTTTGGTGAGTTTAGTAGTACCATTGCTTCTGCCTTGGTCTGCTTAGCCACTAACCAGGTGTTTAACTTTTCACAAATGATTTTTGATGATCTTGTCTACAATCTTGAAAACATCAATAATGACAAAGTAAAATCTTTTTACATGTTTCCAAGATTTGTACAAGAAGTTATTACTAAGGAATTGACGGATGTACCCATGGATGGAGACACTTATCAGAGTCATGCTCTTGGTAATAAAGTGTTTTCAAACATGCAGAGACCTGCTACAGGCTCTAATGACACATTCACCCCATTGTTCTCTACAATGATGAGGGTGAACCACCCACAAGGTGAGGCATCAGGCTTGCAGCCCTCACAATCAAGCATACCCACTGATGACCTACCCACACCTATCCCTGATACCATTCCTCGGTCCCTTGATTCATCCCCCACCCCCACACTCAAAAAGTATAACAGAAAGAACAGGGGAGCTCCTTCCTCCTCTGGTTCTAAACCCCAACAGCCTTTAAGCCATCAGTTGGAGCACTCTCCTTCTGATAACATCCAAAGGGACACCCCTAGAGTGATGCCCCACTCAAGTATAAAGAAGGTGCCCTCTAAGGAGATGGAAGGGCATGTGGTTGGTGAGGCTCAAACTACTGATGTTGCACAAGGTGTGCATCAGGACAGTTTGAACATAGCTAAGACCCCCACCACGGCAACTCCTACTGAGAAATCAAAGGGAGGTCCCAGGTGCCAAGAAACCAAGGGGGCATCTAGTGCTTCAGCAAGGCTGAAGACTAATGTCAAAAAGCTCAAAGATCCAGTAATGGAGGTAAACACTCCTAAATCTGGTGAGGGCAGTTACTCACACAAAGAATTGATGGAAAATTTCAAAGCTATTGCCAAGGATTTGAAAGCTCATGATAGGAACTTTCATATTCATGAAGAGAAGCACAAATCTCATGAAGAGAGGCTGGATCTGCTGGAGGAGCTGGTTGATGTTTAGAATCAGCTTATAAAGGATAAGGATGCCATGATGGAGGAATTGCTCAACAAGCTCAAGTCTCAAGGTGCTCTAGTTGCCTCAATGCGCTTGAAGATTGCAGCTCTTCACAAAAGATACTCCACTTTGGTATCATTCACAAAGGGGGAGAGGAGATCTAAAGCTAAGGGGGAGTCCAAGAAGAAAACAAAGCCTGCTGATGAAACTGAGGTTGTGAATGAACCTGCAGTTGAGATGGAGACTGAAGCTAAGGGGGAGATAGAAAAGGAAGCTGAAAAAGAGAATGAAGCTGATGTGTGTGTGAAGAATGTGAATGAGGATGAACTTACCATTGTTGAATTGTTGGTGAAAATGCCCAAAGTAATTACAAAGGGTGTGGTGATCAAAGAAAGTCAACCTGAGTCAAAGAAAAAGAATGCTGAGTTAGATCCTAAGGACAAAGGAAAGGAAATTCTGGTAGAAGAACCTGAGCCTGAGTCTGATGATGATGAGGAGATGGGATTCAAGCCAGTGATGGATCCTGTAACTGAAGCCATTCTTTCTGATGAACTGATTCAACAGATTAAAGAAGAAGAAGAAAAGAAAAGAAAAGAAGAGTTGGCAAGGATTGCTGAGAAAGACAGAGTTGAGGCTGAAAGAATGCAAGAAGAATGGAATAAGGAGGAACCTGAGGTTGAAAAGAAGAAGTCTGTCAAAAAGACTACAAAGAAAGCAAATCCAAAAGATGTCAAAGAAAGGAGAAGGAGTATGGTAAGATATCTGTCTGGTGCTCTTGGAAAGCCAGTTCAGTATTTTGCCAGGTGGGATCTGGAAAAGATTGAAAACAAGTACAATGTCACAAGGGAAGCTATGCACCTGGAAGCTATGGAGGAGCAACAAGTTGAAACTGAGGAGGTGGCATTAGTTCAAAGAAAGAGAAAGAGGGATCAGATTGAAAAACAGGTTACTACTGAAGGTAATCCTGAACAGTGTGTAAAGAAGGATGTGGAACAAGCTGAGAAAGAGGATGAGAAAGAGGCTGAGAATGAGGAGAAAGAGGCTGAGAAAGTTGAGAAGATAACTGCTGCTGAACAGTTAGTCAAAGAGGTTGAGGTTGTTGAATCACCCAAGCTAAAGAGAAAGAAGTCAATTGCAAAGAAGGGGAAGAAGCCCAAGGAGATTGAAGAAACTTCAAATGTTTCTATGTGGACATTCTTTGAGAACAATCAGATTGATTATTTCAAGGTATTCAGAAGTGATGGAACTAATGAGGTTTTTGCCAGCATACTTGGAATTTTCAGAAAGATGTCTAGAGCTGATCTCAAGAGAATGTATGAGATTGGATGCACTAAGGAGGTAGAAGACTTTGAAGAAGCAAGATTACTTGTTGAAGATCTGAAGATGATGTTTGCTTTCTCAAAGACAAAGGCTGAGTTGAAGAAAAACAGAAAAAGGGATCAGAATGACAGTGTTGGTGAAGGAAAAGTTATCTCTTGGAACACCTATGACAATAGGGTGTTCTCAGTGAATTTTGAGAAAGGAAGGATGAGCTACTTTCTAGTAGATAAAAGATATGATTTTGAACCCATCATGATCAACAACATGTTGGAGGTGAAGGAGAAAGAGAAAATCTATCTGATCTTGATAAGGAGTTGATAGAAAGGCTGAAAGAACAATTGTAGGAGGTGAATGAGAGGTATTTTGATGTGAAGATGATTGAGCAAAGACCTAAGAAAGTAACAGGTTGGGGTGTTGACAAAGATCTAAAGTATGTGATAAGGATGGTTGATGGTTCAGAACTCTGTGATGCTGAGTGGATAAAGGTTTTAGAAGCTTGTACAAGAGAAAATCTGCAGGAGATGTATGAATTGAGATGCAAAGTTATTGATGTAGCTGTGGGTGAAAGAACTAACTCTGAGCAGACTGAAAAGAAGAAAGTTGCACTAGAATGTTTGTATTGGTTGTTTGAACCATTCAGACTTCTAGATGTAAGGAGTAGGAGTTGTGAATCTGTGAAAGAATGGAGATGGTATGAAAAGTGCAAAGTGTACAGTCTGAGTATCAATGATGGTGACATAGAGTATTATCTGGAGGAATGTGACACTGATGCACTTGATGTTCAAAGACTGCAGTGCATGATGAATGTAAAGTTGAGTACAAGTGGTGAACCTAAAAAATCTGCAAGACTGCTGGAGAAAAAGATAAAGACCTACTTGAAGATCAGACTCACAAACTTAGCTCCTCATGTTTGAGAAGTTAAGTTAGGGGGAGATTGTTGAGTCTGAAAAATATCACTGCTGAGGTTACCACTGCTGATTATCACTGCTGGAAGATTACCACTGCTAGCTTTGGGATTACTACTGCTGAAGAGTTAATCTGAAGATACCACTGCTAGTATGTGTGTTAACACTGAAGAACTCGATACCATTGCCAGTACAAAAGTTATCACTGATGTTACAAGTTACCACTGCTAGAACAGAATTACCACTGCTGTTGAAGATTATCACTGATTCTGTTCTGCCACTGCTTAAAAGATCAAGATAAGGAAATGATTCTGTTGGAGAAGATATGGGATAGATACGAATGTTTTGGAGATTATCTAAAGTAGATTTACTTTCCTTATTGTAATCTGTAACTTGTATAAATAGCTGGTAGGTTTTTCATTGTTCATTACGAGTTTTCATAAGTTTTTGTTTAGAATTAGAAGCCTCAAGATCATTCTTGAATCCCTGCATAAGAGAAGTTGTGCACGTCTGTTTGAGCCTGTTCAAGCAGATTGGGGCTTTGGTTGTAATCATTAAACTTGTGATTCAATACACAAATTTGTTTTGCAATTCATTGTTTCAATTCAATCAAAGTGTTATTCCGCAAACTTCTTTGATTTGAGTTTTCTGTTCTTGATATATATTGATATATTCGATCCTGTCACTCAGGCCTAGGCTTTTTCTACATATAACTGGCCTGGGTATGGAACTCAAAGCCCGGCCTCCCCGGCCCGAGGCTGGTCAAACAAAGGCCCGAAAAACCCGGTCTTTACGAGGCCAGTCAAATCCCGGCCCGACTTTTGCCCACCTCTAGACGGAAGAGTGGCAAATATAGAGTAGCCAAAAAACTAAAGAAAGTACTTTATGGTACCCAAGTCTATCATTATGAAGCAATCATTAAGATGGACCTTGAAAGTTCTTATTGCAACGGAGTCGTTTCTTTACAATCAAACAATTTTGTTTGGTATATATATAATGCTACATATAAATATACTCATGAATCATGATGCAATAATTAACCATATAATACCACTCTAAATGAAGCTTTCTCAACAACTAATATCAATTACAATCAAATGATTTACTTATGAGCTAAATTTCTACAAAGGGCTTGAATAAAAACTTATATTATATATAAATAATTGAAATTAAAAACAATGATATCTACTTGTCAATATGGACCCAAATACCAGGTCCAGGAACTCCAAGGTAGCTCACAAACATCATATAATACCCAGGAGGTGCAATATTTCCACATGGTGGTGCAAAAGCTGTGATGATGTTCTTTTGAACCCCTTGTATAAAGGGCACAATCATCCTCTGATTTTGGGAGAAACCATGGGTTGTGAATGGTGGATATATCATTGTTATCTTAACATCACCTAGCTCCACCACTTTGTTGGATTTCATTGGAGTAAGTACTACCTGAAATTGTGCTTTGTACTTTAAGACCTTCTTAGTTGTCTTTTCGCAGATTGTGGGCCGGTCGTTGTCGAGGGCGGGGTCCAGGTAAGGAGGGGAGAACCGCTCGACCCTCAACTCGGTCGGGTATACGTGGTTGAAAGTGTAGAACTGATGTGGGTTGCTTCCCGCGACCAAGACCGTGGTGTCGGGTAACAATGCGGAGGAGGAATGGTACATCCTTGCGATGTTTGTCGGTTTTAACTCTTTAAACCTATTACCCATGGGCTTACATGGAGAGTATAAGACGGGGGTGAAGTTCGGGTCTATGGCGTCCTCCCAAGCCGCGGTACCTTTCTTGGCTCCGTTGAGCATGAGGAGGTCTCCGGTCGGGAGGTGTATGAGGTCACCCATGACCCTCTCCGACGGCATATCTTGTTCGGCTTCCCATTTCGCACCCGGCTTCATGGGTTGGAGTCTATGGCAGTCTTTAAATGCCGGTACAAACACCTTATCCGTGACGTGCTTTGCGTCGACCACTTCAAACGCTTCCTTCGTGTTGCCACCGCAGATCACGACCTCGACGTTGATCGGTTGGACGTTGTCCTGGCCGAGCTTGAGTGGGAGGAGCGCGGACATGGCGGAAGCCGGGTAGTTCCGAGCGCCGCCTTTCAAGACGGGATGCTCGACGAGGATCTTGCCCGTGTGCGGGTTGAAGTTTATGGACCGGTCGTTGGCGAAAAGGAACGTGTTGCCGTCGGGAAGTAGGTAAACAAAGGGGTAGAGGTTGTTTTCTATGAACTTATTTGGTCCTTTTGGGGGTGTACATGTTTCTTTGAGGAAAGGGAAGTCCATTTTTTTGGGTTTGAACTCAAGTGATGGTGGCACAATTTCAATGCTAAAGGATTCCCTACCTCCAACCAGTACTGCAGACCCATCTTCCAAAACCTGGTTACATGCATACCTGTGATTCATAACATTAAATGTCAAGAATACATTACACTAGGCCATGAATAAAATAACGGGTGTCACTACAACAAAATTAAGTTTATAGGATGTATAAAATAAAAAAGCGTTCTAATGGAGTGTTTTATAGGATAC
The DNA here is from genome assembly GCA_030169165.1 of Centaurea solstitialis. Classification (NCBI taxonomy): domain Eukaryota; kingdom Viridiplantae; phylum Streptophyta; class Magnoliopsida; order Asterales; family Asteraceae; genus Centaurea; species Centaurea solstitialis. The sequence goes on along the minus strand of CM058044.1, from coordinate 62,734,845 downwards.
GGTTTATAGTAGCAAACAAAAAAGATGTCCTATCTAAAAGTGTTACAATAGGACCAAGTTTTTTAGCACATTCCCAAAATAAAGTGTCGTTTAACTAATTTTATAGAACGCTTTTGAGAAATGTTCTATAAAATATATAATAGAACGTTTTATTAGAAAAATGTTCAAAAAATCTTTTTGCAACATCCGAAAACGTCTTATAAATTTTTTGTAACACTTTTAGATAAGACCGCTTTTGTGTTTGGTTCTATAAACTAGCGTCCTATAAAAACTATATTAAAACGTTTTTATTTTATTTTTTTTATTTTAGTCATCTTATAATAGGGATGTAAATACATACCATCTGAAGTCACCAAGAGCGTCTTTTTTTTCGATGAAATCTGATTTTAGATCATTCATAGGCAACATTCTAACGGCTTTCACACCACTAAAGGTACCTCCCGTAGCCACCATGTTTCCATTAGGCCACAAGTTTCCCGAAGAGCACCATGGTTCTCCCGACAACTGCGATAAACGTAACGCATGTTATCGATCAATTAGCTAAGTCTAGGACAAATTAATGAAGTAAAAGTTCACTTACGTACCTTAATGGTTCTAATTTTTTTGGTTTTCCAGTCATACGCGATACAATGCGCCCAACAATCGGGGGTGTTTTGTGTATCGGGGTTGGGGGGACAATTTCCGGGGGGGTCCAATTTTTTAGCAGATTGCCCAAGCGTTGTGGCATCGAACCAGACGACCTGATCATTAGGCATCAACTGTAGTTGCATGGCACCGACACCCACGTCGGGGCAATCGATTTTCCATTCACCCAAAGACTTTGTTTCGATTTCTGGCTTTGTGTAATCAGAAGCACCATCGGCGGGGCCACCTTTGCCAAGGCCCTTATTAATAACGTCACGGGCAGCATTTAAACCGTCGCTGACGAGGTTAAGGGCTGCGTTGCCAGCGTCTTTAGAGGCAGCAAGGTCAGGGTTAGCGGGGTCACCACCGGCCTTGTTTTGAACTTTAGGGGTAGCGTCGAGATCGATGGCAAGGTGAGGGTTCACGGGGCCACCGCCTATGGCTCGAACCGCAAATGCCGAGAATGGAAAGAATATTTGAAGGAGAAGGAGGGGGAGGAGGATGTAGGTTTTGAATGATGAATCCATTGGATCATTTTAGTTTTTTTTTTAACATTGCCATAGCATAACATCCTTAATACTTTGAAGGGCCAAAAACTTTGTGGTCAAAATAGAAGGAAAAATCTTGGGCACATTAATGGTTTCTAACTATAGTTGAAGGACATTATCAACTTAATTTGTTCTCTATCTTTTATTGTTGACCCTAATGACTCGGGACATTGTATATATTATTCCTACACCAAATGTTTTTGCAAGTCAATTACGTGTCATATTTGTTTCAATATTTATTCAACGATTTATGGTGTAGTATAATCCAACATTGTTAGGGTTACCTCTCATTCAACGTATACTTATGACAAAAAAACAATATATATATATATACACACAAAGAGAGAGAGGAAAGTTCAAATTTTTGAACTCATCTTTCATTAATGTGAATATGAGGACCAACAAAATTGCGCCACGTGACAATCTGAATTAGCACCTAAGCTTTATTCAGTATGAATATTGTGGAGAGTGAATAAAACTTTTACTCAGACTGGGTCAGCTTTTATTCAGTCTAAATAAAACATGAATATTCAAACTAAATATTGTCACGTGGCGCGATACTAGTGGTTCTCACATTTACAATGAAAGATGAGTTCACATTTGAATAAAGCTTTATTCAATCTGAATAAAACATGAATATTCAGACTGAATATTGTCATGTGGCGCGATACTAGTGGTTTTCACGTTCACAATGAAATAGGAGTTCACATTTGAATAAACTTTATTCAGTTTGAATAAAGTATGCATATCCAGACGGAATAAAACATGAATATTTAAACTAAATGAATAAAGCTTTATTTAATAAAGCTTAGGTGTCGATTCAGATTGCCACGTGGCACGATTTTGTTGGTCTTCACGTTTACATTGAGAGATGAGTTCACATTTGAGCCTTCCTATATATATATATGTGTGTGTGTGTGTGTGTATGCAAACCATAATTACCTCTACGTCAAAAAGTATAACGATAAATTGATCTTAAACATAATATCATATTAAAAAATAACTAGCAATAAAAACGGTATCGCCCTCCCTAAGGCCGTGCGTAGCAAGACTGTGGGCTGGGCGGGTTGGGCAGCTTTGGGGGGGGGGGGGGGGGGGAGGCGTTCACAGATCGACCTTCGGGTTGGTCATGGACGAGGCTATGGGCCGGTAACGGTTTCCATGGTCGAGAGGATTAGTCGGGTGCCCGAATGGATACCCAGATACCTCTTCAATTTCGGTCAGGACATGTGTATGAGTTTAACTGTCGTAAAAAAAATCCCAATTCAAGAAAAAAGTGGTGCCTCTAAATTCCTAAAATAATAAAGCATCATCGATTGAAAAATCTATCCGTAATCCGAGCCGACGGTGAACAAGAACTTTTAGTCTTATTTTTTTTTTTCCTTCTTGAAGTTATCCCTAAGGCCTAGGCTTTACAAACATCAGTCAGAAACGTCCCTAAAATAAATATTGGCATTAGCTCGTATCTCCATTGCATTGTAGGAAAACTATTCAATTGGGGATAAGATGATAAGTTACATATTTTATGATGAAGAAAGCTATATATGCCACTCTTTGGTATATACTTTACCAGTTTGGGAATAGATAAAGGGAGTTACCACAAATTTCTTGGAAATACAATATCTTAGGTTGTGTTTAGTTATGGAAAACTGTTTTTGTTTTCCAAGAAAATGAAAACAGAAAATGGAGTTGATTTTTCATTTTCAGTTTTCTAGGAAAATTTTAGAAAACTTGTTTACTTGAAATCATGGAGTTTCATTTTCCATTTTTAGAAAATTAGAAAACTCGTTTAGTTGTGCATTTTTCATCACCTTTCATTTTCCATTTTTCCAAATATTGCAACGGCGGCGGTGACGGTGGTCGCGGTGGCCTTGGTGGCCTCGACGGTGGTGGTGGTGGCCTCGGTGGCCTTGGCGGCGATGGCGGTGGCCTTGGAGGCCTCGACGGCGATGGCGATGGCCTCGGTGGCGACGGCAGTGGCCTCGGGGCGGCGACGGCGGTGGCCTCGGTGGACTCGGCGGCGACGGTGGTGGCCACGGTGGCGACGGCGGTGGCCTCGGTGGCGACGTCGGTGGCCTCGGTGGCGACGGCGGTGGCCTCGGTGGAGACGGCGGTGGCCTCGGTGGAGATGCCGGTGGCCTCGGTGGCGACGGCGGTGGACTCGGCGGCGATGCCGGTGCGGTGGCCTTGGTGGCCTCGACGGTGGTGGTGGTGGCCTCGGTGGCCTTGGCGGCGATGGCGGTCGCCTTGGAGGCCTCGACGGCGATGGCGATGGCCTCGGTGGCGACGGTAGTGGCCTCGGGGCGGCGACGGCGGTGGCCTCGGCGGCGACGGCGGTGGCCTCGGTGGACTCGGCGGCGACGGTGGTGGCCACGGTGGCGACGGCGGTGGCCTCGGTGGCGACGTCGGTGGCCTCGGTGGCGACGGCGGTGGTCTCGGTGGCGACGGCGGTGGCCTCGGTGGAGATGCCGGTGGCCTCGGTGGCGACGGCGGTGGACTCGGCGGCGATGCCGGTGGCCTCGGGGGCCTCGACGGACTCGGCGGTGGTGGCGGTGGCCTCGGGGGCCTCGGCGTGGTGGCGGTGGCCTCGGCTGCGACGGCGGTGGCCTCAGCGGCGACGGCGGTGGCCTCGGCGGCGACGGCGGTGGCCTCGGCGGCAACGGCGGTGGCCTTGGAGGCGTCGGCAGCGATGGCGATGGTGGCGGTGGCGGCGACGACGGCGGCGGAGATGGTGGTGGCAACGGTGGGGCGGTGGTGAGATGGTGGTCGCGGCGGTGGTTGAGGCGGCGATGGTGGTCGCGGCGACGAGAAGGGGATGACGGTAGCGTGACGGCGGTGGCGGCGAGCGGCAGGCGCGACGGTGGCAGTGGCCGGAGCCGAGAAGGGGACGACAATTGAAAATGAAAATGGAAAATGAAAATGAGAATTGGAAAACTATAAAAAGTAGTTTTCTAATTCAAGTGTAAATTTGGAAAATGAAAATTTTGTTTTCTTGGAAAATTTTTTCTAAATTGAATGACTAAACAAGTTTTCTAAATTTTCAGTTTTCATGGAAAATTTTGTAGAAAACAGAAAATTTTTCCACAACTAAACACACCCTTATGTGTTGGTTGAAATACTTTATGAAGTTGTCACATTTGATATTTGAGATGGCAACAAAATCAAGCATTTTCAATTTAGCCGATCTCAAAGATCCAATGCCGAGACAAGTGCATGGCGCTTCTTAGTAAATGGTGGTGGAGAATCAAAATTGACGGTAATGCATTGTGGTCGAAGGTAATGACAGCATTCACGGTATCTCGGGAATATATGCTCCTTCGATGGCTAATTTTAGAAAGACTGGAGTATGGCTTAACATTGTGAAATCTGGTTTGTTGCTCCAAAAATATAACCTGAATCTGGATGATTTTTTTGCCCGGGAAGTTGGAAGTGGGGATAATTCATACTTACAGATAATTGGGTGATTAGAATTCTAAACCGAAATACGAAATAGATACAAGTTTGATATTTTTATAGAAGCAGGTAATTCATACAAAGAACCATTCCAATTTGTAGGAACAAAAAAACTCAATTAGAGCTTAATATGGGCCGATGTGGATTCCACATATTAAAAAATCATATATAATTCAGTGGTGGGACCTAGCTGACTCATATATGAATTTTTAATGTATAACCCACGTGAACCCACATCATATATAATTGTAATTAGTTTTTTTGTTAATTACTACAAAATGCATTGATTCTTATTTAAACCTAATTCTTATTTTATATGCAGGTGTTAAAATAAAAGTTTTAAAGTATATTACCCAAATAAAAATCAGTTATGATATCACTTAAGAAATAAGTTAGAAAGCATTCAGCGGAAGGTACCATGCTTAAAAGATTGCGTACGAAATTTTATTAAAATCCTCAATATATACCATGTCATTAGAAGTAACGTGAACAGTTATTCATTTTTCGCAATATATAGATTTTTTAAAATTTAATGTTCCAATTAACAATAAATATTTGAAATCAATATGACAAATGAAAGAAGGTTGCTATAATTAAAGTACTAGTTAATAGCCCGTGTAATACACGAACAATTTATAGCATATTGTTTTAATTTCTAATAAAAATAGGCATCTACATTATAAAGTTCACAAATATTTCACCTCCAATTAACAATATAAATATGACTTAGTTAATAAAAGAAACATTAATGATTTAGTATAATCATAGCCATCTATGAAAACTTTTGTTCTAATCCTTTATTCAAAACTTTCTTTGAAATTGAATAAGTAGAGAATAGTTATTTAGTAAAAATAATCCTTATTAATCAACGATTTAATGGAAAAAAAATTACTCTTGCTTTATTACTAAATATTTTAGTCATCTAATAGTTGTTAAAATATATGAAATTGAAAATTGATAATTTTTTTGTCGAAAGATTCGGATTTCCTGAATGATATTAAAACTGGAGGGATTCAGAAATAAAATACGTTTTGATAGATTTATTTGTAGGGTTTTAAAAAACTCATTATTTATAAATAATCTATAAAAATAGTTAGATTATAAAGATGAAATCTTTAAATTAAAGAATATCAACAGAAGGATTTTTAATAACATTAATTTTCATTATTTATAAATAATGTATAAAAATAGTTAGATTAAAAAAGATGGAATCTTTAAATTTCAATAATATCAACAATAGAATAGCAATAAAATCTAAACACGATAACTTATATCTATTTTTAATATTTAATATTATAAATAATTAAAAAAACTATTTAATATTAGACTCATTTTGAAGGTATCGTCGAGACGATTATAATGATGTAATTTGTAGCAAAGAAAAACAAAAACTTAATACTTTTTAATTCATATATATTATTTACGTTAAAATGATAAGAATGTAAAATGAAAAATGAAAAACTAAAGGATAAAAAATAATTTAATCAAATAATTTTAAGGATACAAAATATAAATTTAGGTAAGTGAATTTTGAAAAATATTTTTTCCATATTTGTTAGTTATGTATTTATAGTATTAAATAGGGCATTAAAAAAAATAGAAATAAATTATGATATCATCATTTGATAAATTTTGTTTAATTGACCAATAAAATCACCGAATTTCATTTTGATGACATCAGCACAAAGCTTCTTTTAATATATATATATATATAGATAACATATAGAAAAACACGAAATTATTATAACTTGTTAATTAAGGATTCAAGACCCAACTAATACATACAACTATCTAAACAAGTCCTAAAACGAATACCAATTTAAATCAAAAAGCAAAAAGAACAAAAAAAAAGTTCATATAAACTATTCAAGCTGTTTATCCATCCTAAACCGAAGACCGATCGCCAAGGGAGCTTCGACAAAACCATTACTCTTTCGTTATTTAGAAGCAACATGCCAAAATTTCCTACATCTCTTAGCCAACGGTGACCCAAATACCCGGGCTCGGCACGCCCAAGTGACTTACGAACAGCATGTAGTAACCGGGAGGTGCGACCATACCGTTTAACGGTGCAACGCAGTTGATCACTCCCTTTTCAATCCCTGAGATTGGCACAATGATCTCCCTCTGGCTTTGGGAGAAACCATGGGTGGTAAAGGGTGGGTACACCAAGGTTACTATATTCTCACCCAACACCAACTCTGCGTTGGATCCAAGAGTAGCCGCGACCCTGAATGGTAGTGCGTATTTAATCGCCTTATCGGTAGCGGCTGCGTTGATCGTGGGTCTTTCTTGATCGAGTGCGGGGTCCAAGTAAGGAGGGGAGAATTTCTCGACCCGCAATTCCGTTGGGTATTCGACGTCGAAAGTGTAGAATTGGTGCATGTTGCTGCCCGCGACCAAGATCTTGGTGTCGGGCAACAATGCCGAGCACGAATGGTACATCCGAGCGATGGTTGTAGGGGCCAATTCTTTCCACCGGTTTCCCATGGGTTTGTTTGGTGTGTACAAGAGCGGGGTGAGATTCGCGTCCTTGGAATCCTCCCAACCCGCGGTGCCTGCCATGGCGCCGTTGAGCATCAAGAGCTCCGCGTTGGGGAGGATCACCAAGTCACCCATGGTTCGTCCCGACGGCATGTCTTGCTCCTTCACCCATTGGGCGTTCTCATCGAGAGGTTGGATCCTGTAACAGTCTCTGAGCGCGGGCATGAACTCCTTCTCGGTCACGTGCCTCGCGTCCACCACTTGGTACGCGGTCGGCACGTTTCCGCCGCATACCACGATTTCTACGGCGAGGATGACGTGGTTATCGGGGGTGAGCTTCATCGGGAGAAGGGCGGCCATTCCGGAGGCGGGGTAGTTGCGGGACCCACCGCCTGGGCACTCGGGATGCTGGACGAGGACCTTGCCGGTCATGGGATCGAAGGTGATGGCTCGGTTGTTGGCATAGAGGAAAACACTACCGGTTGGAAGTAAGAACATAAATGGGTACAAGTTGTTCTCAACCGGTCGGCCTGGCCCCAAAGCCGGTGTCGTGGTTTCTTGGAGGAAAGGCATATCGTATCTCCTGGGTGTGAATTCAAGCGATGGTGGTACGATCTCGCAGCTGTAAGTGTCACGCCCTCCGCAAACGATTGCGCTGCCGTCGGCCAAAGCTGCGTTAGATGAGTACCTGCATATACGTCAAGAGTCAAGATTAGTCGCATTATTCGGATATTAGTAATGAACGAAGTTAGCCAATGGCATGCAGCTCAGTTGGTAAATGGCTGTGAGCAGGTTTGCACAATAATCGACCAAATTAAAATTTATTTCATTATTGTACGTACCATCTACCATCGCCAAGAACATTTAGTCTCGTGTCAAAGTCCGCATTTGGATCATCGTTGTTAGGGATCATTCGAACCGCTTTATTACCAGTGAAGGTACCACCGGTCGCAACCATGTTACCATTCGGCCACAAGTTTCCCGACGAGCACCATGCGTCGCCTTTTAACTTCACAAAATTAACATAACCCAATTAGTTAATTAATTTAACTAATTAGCTACCTTTCATGCATGATTTAGATTAATAACACGCGTATATATGTATATATAGGGGCCTAAACAATCAGCACACGCACCGTAAGCGTGCGGACTTTCGTGGTTTTCCAGTCGTACGCAATGGCATGAGCATAACAATCAGGCTGGTTATTTGCATCCGGATTTATCGGACAGTTTCCCTCCGGTTGCATTTTTATACCCGAAGGGCCAAGCGACGTAGTATCAAACCACACGATCTTATCATTAGGCATCAACTGTAGTTGCATGGCGGCCACACCGGCATTCGGATTATCGATCGCCCACGCTCCCAAGAAGCCGGTCTCGATGGCGGGTTTCGCGTAATCGGATCCACCGTCCGCAACGTCATCGGGGCCGGCATGGACAGAAGATGTAAGCAATATAGATATGAAGAGGAAGAGGAAGGATGTTTGGTGTTGTGAATAAGCCATAATTATGGCAATTAAGCTAATCACTTTTGGATGATTCATATTATCTCAATTATCACTCTCTTTTTTATACTTGAAGAAAGGGACCTAAAAGATGTGGTAATAATACAAGTGAAGTTTTTTTTTCCTACGGAGACGGTTTCTAATTATTAATTGCTTTTGCAAACCATCAGTTTTTTACCTCATGACTCGGACTCTTGCTACGTATTCCTTTAATTTTAACAACTTTTCACCTCACTACTATTTACGTTTTAACTTCAATTTTACACTTGCTAACAAAAATTTCACCCAAACCTTTGCTTCAATTCAATGGTTATAATAATATAATTTATAAAAATAGTAATATATATTATTTTTTGAATATTTAAGTTGAAATAGGGTCAATATATGATAAATGTAATAAAGATACAAAATGAAAAATGAAGTTGTTTGGTCTTTTTTTAGGGAAATTACAAAAGTAATCAATTTATTAACTTAACAACCGAAGAACTTTGGAAACAAACAAAAACTTAGAGATTTACGTGGCTTCACCATCAGTATGGTGAGGTATGTAACCAACAAGAGGATAAACATTTATTGATGAAGAGAATCCAAACACCAAAGAGAAATTTACAAACCAAACACTAAATTGTGTAATTTCTCACTATTAATACAAAGGCTTCTAAGCTCTTAATTTTGTTTCCTTTCTTACAAAGGAACTCAAGGAGCGAGGTTTATTTATACTAGTACTCTTTGAGCCTAGTACTAATCCAATAACGGTATATTCTTATGTGAGCGTAGTACTAAAACTTGGGAAAGCCATGCAATAAGGTGCAATTATGCATGGGGAACAAAATTTTCTATTTCTCGATATTACAGTACGTCTGTCCGTGTTTGATTATAAAGTGTGATTGTGTCAAAAAACCCTTAACTTTCTGTTTTGAAAATAACACCGTGCAGGTCCGTGATCAAATATAATGTGCATCCGTGTCAAAAAATCACAATTTTCTGTGTTTCATTCCTATGTTTGGTGGAAATCCCCATTGCCTTTGGATTAAATTCAAATGTTCACAAACTAAGGAGGGTTCATAGTACCCACCCAAGTTCGAACCCCCCTCCCCCCCCCCCCCCCCAATGTACAAACTAAGGACATTTGTCAATTCCTTTGTAGCTCAACGGTAGGTAACATCCCGGGGGAGGGGGGTAGTGGATAGTATCTTTGTCTACTTGGGTTCGATTCCGAAGGGGGGGGGGGGGGCAGGAGGCGAAACCCTAGTTGATGGGTCGACCTTCAGGCCGGACATGGCCGGGAGAGGCTACGGGCCAGTAACGGTTTCCATGGTCGAGAGGATTAGTCGGGTGCCCGAATGGATCCCGGATACCTTTTCGACTTTAGACGGGGTGTGTGTGTGTTTAACTACCATAAAAAAAAATTCAAACATTCACAACAGTTGGGGCCATTAAATTTATTAGGATTGCTTTCAAGCAATCATCATAAGTTGTCGGGATTAGTCTGTAAAAAGTCTAGGACATTCTTCTAAAAAAATGTCGACCATATGTCATATATATGTTTATATATTTAGTATTTATAAGCAATTAAAACAAGTGAAGAAAGACACAAAATATGGACTTGGACCGGTCTGCGAAGGAGGCAAGACAAGTAGTTGAGCTAGCACAAGCATCGTCTACAACTGAGTTGGAGTTTGAGCAGGAAATGCGAGCATATTTTGCAAGTAGAATGACCTATTTTTAGAGACCCATCTGCGACCCTTTGAGGGCATTATTTTCAAATTAATTAGCGTGACGAGACAATGGTGAAGCCACATACAAGTCAATCGGGCCTTAGCAATGGCGGACTCAGGATTTTTTCGTTGTTATAACAAAGTCGTCCGATATATTTTTAGTTTAATTCGATCTTTTCTAGTTAGTAATCTACGATTATCTTGTACAATAATTGTTACAAAATTGATTTGCTCATTTGATGCATTACATACAGGAAATCAATATCTATAGAAAAAAAAAATATAGAATTTTCAAATTTTCTAAATGCAAATGTTACCGATAGATACCAAAATTTGGCCGTACATATAGGGTGTCATAGACATCCTTCGGTATGTTTTCCATCGATTATTTGATGAAGAGCATTTGAAATGGTCGGTACAATCTCTCAAAAATCCGCCAGTATATATCATTATCTGTTGGAAATCTGATGGTAAGTTTGTCTCTTGAAAATCCTTAAATAATCGGTCTGCCTGAGGGAGCACCGACGTATCTTATCATCAATATTACGAGCTTTCTTTTCTGTAACGCAAATTGAGGGACCCTATATTTTAAAGAATGTTAACTTCCGTTATATTATCGTGTTTAGAAAGCTTTATTCTCCAAAAAGCACCAACTTCTACGATTATATTAATCATACCATTTCTCTTTTATGTCCCTTTAACAAAGTGAGTTAGAAACACTTTATTAACTCATGAATCACGTGAAGGAGAAAAAATGGATATATGCGGATCATGTTCAGCTCTTAGTCACCAACATTTTCTAAAAAAGTTAAAATATATAAATAGTACATATTTCGAAGTTAAAAGGTTGGATAAAAAGCTTTTGGGGCCAATAAATTATTAATTTCAATATTTTTTTTGAACGGCATGTTGGTGCAATAGAGTATCATCGTGCCACCATGCATGGCACCAAGTCACGATGACTTGAGTTTGAAACATTTCCAAAGAGAATAACCACTCCCAGCGTAGTCATCCAGTTTCCATTTAAAGGCTTCAAGGCATCAGCTCGGATTCGAACACAGCACACGTTCAGGGAAAATCAAACTCCAACAGGAGTCGAACTCCTGACCTTCACCATATGGGAACTATATTACCCATGCATCAAACCAACTAACTGAGGGTGGCCATCATTTGCAGTATTAATTTCAATATTGAATACGATAAGATATTGTTTGAGAAAATAAAATAAAATAGTAATATGAACTGATGTTGATGATATGCTAGCTATTTGAATGAAAATGTGCACTAAAAGATGAATAACTATCATCATCAACCTATAAAATGCACAAAATTAGATCAATGATCTTGATTGCTTGCATTCAGAACTTTCGGAATATCCGACAAGTTTTGCTTTCTTTCGAATTTATGAGCCAACAAGAAGAGAAAATCAACTCTTACACCGTTCGCACCCTTGCGAAATTTACAATTTAGTTAAAGCGAAAGTCTTAGCTCCAAATCCAATTCTTGATGACTGCCATTTGAATCTGAATTCTGACTGTTTGACCCCATCGAATCGCTCCTTTTCTTCTTCCTTAGCGAGTCCTTTACATATGATCAATAGCATAAATTCACTATTAGAGCTGCAGAAAAAGACTAGTTTTCGATTATATATGTAAGTAATATGATCAGTTACCTCTACTTCTATTTGGAAGAGGTGTCTAGTTATTCCTGGTTGTGCATAGTGTTCAGCCTCAAACATGGGATTACTTGCATTCCATCTGTTTCCATTAAGATAGGCTTGTAGAGATCAATAGATGGAAATAAAATTCTCAAAAGAAACAAGTTCATTTTCGAAGAAGAAATTATATAAAAGAGTTCGTATTCGATTTTTTCACCGTCAAAATAGGTACAAAATTAACAAGTAAAATTGAATTAAGCTATATTACATGAATCATCTTAATCTTAATAGGAGTATATATTGAGATAATAAACTGAAACATTTATAACACCTAGTGGCCTTAAGTTAGTCATGTGGTGTCACTGGATTAAAAAATCTTTTGTTTGGGCAAGAGGGAGAATATCAACATGGTAATAAAAAATTGAAAACAACATACCTTGGATCACTGCTAGGCTGTGATTGACCATATATCATGTTTGATCTTTCTAACTCCCCCATACCCATCTGCAAAGCAATGGTAAATTGTTTTAAGAATTTTGGAAAGAGTATACTAGTTAAATAGGTCAATAACAGTTTTCATCAAAGTGTGGTAAATTTAAGTGATGAACTAAATTGGTAGTTCTCAATCTAGCAATGGCAATTTAGGGTATGGATCCTAAGGCTAAATATAATATCATCAACTAAAAGACCTTCAAAAGGATGGTTTGATCATAGTGTTTGTAAAACATTAGAATTAATTAGCACACACCATGTTGTTTTGTTGTCCTTGTGAAGAAGTATTATAAGTTGGCGATGATGATGATGTGTATGGGAAAGATGATGGCGAATAGGCAGTCGGAATCCTGATATCCTCCTGCATATATATACATACGCTCAATTGTAGAATATTCAGCAATAAACGAAGGGGAAGGCTAATTGCACCCCTATTCTCCTCACACACCTTAACATAACAGTCTGGTTTTTACATTCCCAATGCATAGAATGACCTGATTCTGACATTTATAGGGGGTGCAAATAGAAATCTCCGGAATGAAAACCTAGAACCCTAATTAAGGTGTGGTCTAGTCAGTCAACTAGAAGTCTAGAACTCATAGGTCTCAACTCCAAATCATGCTAACAGGCTTTGAAACCTGAGGCATGATGGCCCAATTATTTTTTAGTCAGAACTCACAGTCCTGGCATTTACTGTTCCCATGAAACCTCAAAACCCAAACTTGACTGAAGTTTTTTTAAGGGTATGCTAGACCGTCGCTTAGACTAATCCCGGCAATATTACTTGATTGTTAGACATACAACCCTGAGAAAATACCCGATGGCCACAAGTTTGTTAACGTCCGTAGACGTGTACGTGTGGATGAGACTGGAAGATGTGTGTACCTGTGGATGGAGATTAGTTGGATGAAACCCCAATTGGCTATGGAGTCTAATCTTCTCCAACTGAGCTACACCAAGCCCTCTTTGGGGTTGCTTTGGCTTGTCTGAATGACTCTTTTTCCCTTTTCTCGACGACGGTCCACTGGCAGATCTCTCATTTCCTGCCGCATCCCGAAAATAATTCATCTTCAAGATTTGTTTATGATCTCTTGGAATCTTTCTTCCTTCAAAATGGCACTTCTCTTTCTTCTTAATTCTTTCAACTCTTTCAAAAGAAATACAGAAGATAGCTTAGAGAGATCTTCCCCAAGCTGGCCCCCTTTTTAAAGCTTTTCAAAAACCCCATTAATTACTGCATCGCTGGATATCAGATTGCATTTAGATATACTATAAAATATAGTATCCCTTCATGATTTGTTTATATATTTAGGTAGATTTTATGCTCTTTTCTCACTCTAAATCAAAAGAACTTCTAGAAAAATAGTGTTTAATAAATATATATGGTTATGGACTCTTGGATAGACAAATAACACTTGATGGTGATTGTGTCCATGAGAACTCATTTTAAAATAAGTATGAGATCATTGCATTAAAATATGCAATCATGAAATTTTCAATTTGGGGAACATCTCCCACTCTCCTTCTATGGCGCGTTTAGTATATATATATATTTTGGAAATAAAAATCCCATTTTAGAATCTATTATTGTCTACAAATTGATCCTATGTATACTAACACTTTGTTGGACCTTATACACAATATTGGTCAAGAAATTCTATGAAAATGGAACATGTTTATAATGTAAAGATTTTGGTAATTAGAGAAAAAAGAAAAGTTAATAACTTCTTTACATATGTCCAAAACAAAATCTTAAATTGATTGTTGTTCTTTTTCATTTTTTTTGTTCTTAAATTTTTTTTTTAAGTTTTAGTCCAGACGCGATAATGTCTTACGATCCGTGGATCTTCGCAGATACGGTTGTCTAATTTCTTTTTCTATCATTTTATTTGTAAAAAATTGAGGTTAAAACAACAATATTATACACAAGTTGGATTATCTTTTGATGTGATTCTGCTGCTAAAAATGGTATCTTCTTTCATGTTTATACTAAGCTAGTTGATTTTTTATAATTCTACTTTCTATAATTTTTGTTTCAAAAAATCATACTTGCACTTCTATTGTTCTTAAACTAGTTCCCACTTGCCTAAAGTTCCAAAGTTATACTCCTCATTTATCAGTTTTTGCAAAAACTATGTTCTTTCATTAATCTCTGTGTGCATCAAAAACTATATTAGTTCTCCAAAATAAATCAAACTATACCCGAAATGTTATTGTATGTATCCACCTATCAAAAATGCTTTATGATGTATCAAACTTTATTTTTTTGTTATTGTGTGTATTGTGACCTGCACAACCGGTTACCAGCCGGTTACCGACAGTTAGTGGCGACGGTAGGAGGTTCTTGGTAGTGGGGATGGTAGTTCTGGGTGGTTGTGGGTCGATGGTGATGGTGGCAGATCGATGGTGATGGTGGTGGTGATGGACATCGGTTCGATGGTGATGGTGACGATGGTGGTAATGGTGATGGCAACGGTGATGGTGGTGGTGATGGCGACGGTGGAAGTGTGAATGAAAGGGAGAAGAAGCAGATAGGGATTTGGGGGGGTTTTTTAGGGTTCTTGAAATTAGGGATTTGGGTGGAGGTGGATGACGGTGGAGTGGGTGGAGGTGGAGGTGGATGGTGATTGTGATGGTGGTGGTTCGATGGAGATGGTGGTCGTGATAGGAGGGGTTCAATGGTAATGGTGATGGCGGTAATGGTGCTGGTGGTGGTGATGGCGGCGTTGGAAGTGTGAACCTGGTTGTTCCTAGTGGCGGCAACGGTGGAGGTGGATGGCGGTGGGTGATGGTGGAGGTGAGTGGCGGAGGGTGATGGTGGAGGTGGAGGTCATCGGTGGAGGTGGGTGGCGGTAGATGATGGTGGAGGTGGGTGTGGCAGTGGTTTCCGGCGGCGGCAGTGATGGAGGTGACCTGCTCAACAGGTTACAAGTCATCTGATACACACAATAACAAAAAAAATAAAGTTTGATACATCAAAAAACATTTTTGATAGATGGATACACACAATAATATTTCGAGTATAGTTTAATACATTTTGAGAACTAAACCCTATATTTTATTACAAGCATATAGAAACACATTGAGATAAAAGATCTTGCATACAAAAACATTAATTTGGTTTTCTATTCATCAAGACTTGTCAAAGAATAGATGCAAGAGATACGAGAAGAGAATTAACTAGTCAAAGATTAGAACATCATACATGATTGGACGTTTAAGTAAACGAAGTTGTTAAGAAGTTAGATAGATCATGTAAATATATATGAAATCAAATTATTGCAAAATTAGAATGAATTTTATAACTCACCCTTGACATGAATGTTTAAGGGGAAAATAAGGCGCCAGAGCTTATTTAATTATTTAAAACTTTTTATAAGAATACATATCTCAAACCTTGTCAACGGAATAAGGAGAAAATCATTTTTAAGCCATTGTGATCAATACGTTGTAATCTCATTGGATATTTTGACATTTATGATATGTTATTAGTGTGTAGATCATAAGTCATAAATAATTGATAGAAACATATTTAAATCGTTCCTATATTAATAGATAACAATGTCATTTTCATATTTAATTTATTGCTTCGTAAATCATAAGTAACTCATTGCTATAAATAAATTAAGAGAAAATGATGTTGTTGACTTCTTGGTATAACATTGGTCATCTTTTGTGTGCGACTAGATCATGTAAATAGTATTATATATATGAAGATAGAGGGAGAGAGACTGCATGTGTGTGAGGTTATTTTGTTAACAAAAAGAATTTGTGTTAACCGTGGAAACTTAAATCAACCAATCAAACGTATTCTTTTTGGTTGTCTTTGTTGGGCGGTTAAAAAAAAGAAAATGGTTTTTTTCAATTTTAGTGGGTATTAATATTTGAAAAAAAAATGACAATTAATCATGGCTCTTGATCATGTATAATATGCGGTTGATATTGGTTAACCACCAAAAGAGTAAAAACCTTTTGAACCCATCATGGCCATCGATCAAAGAAATAAAGTCAATTTATTTATGTTAAGGGTTTATGACTTGTAAGGGTAACCAATTATCCGTTTTGTACAAATGTTACCATGAAACTATTTTTTGTACTCAATTTACCATTGAACTCTATTTTTTTACACATTATACCATTATGACCGGGAATAACCAGTTTTTTTTTACGTGACAATTAAATTTAATTAAATAATGCTTACGTGGATCTGACGTGGCAATGACTAGGATTCTCAATGGTATATTAAGTACATAAAAAATACTTCATTGGTAATATGTGCACAAACAACCGCCACCAAAGCCTCCACCAAACCACCACCAAGACACCATCGCCACCACTGCCGCCACCACCACCGGTCCACCGTCGCCACCACCACCGCCGCCACCACCACCGCCACCACCACCGCCACCACCATCGCCACCACCGCCACCACCAAGACACCACCACCGCCACCACCACCATTAGGACCACCACCGCCACCACCAAGACACCGCCACCACCACCACCAAGACACCACCATTAGGACCACCACCGCTGCCGCCACCGGCGCCACCATAGGGTTATGGTGGTGGCGGCGGTGGTGGTGGTGTCTTGGTAGGTGGCGCCGGTGGCGGCAGCGGTGGTGGTCCTAATGGTGGTGTCTTGGTGGTGGCGGTGGTGTCTTGGCAGTGGCGGTGGTGGTAGTGTCTTGGTGATTTGGTGGAAGCTTTGGTGGTGGTGGTTTGTACACACATTACCATTGAAGTATTTTTTATATACTTAATATACCATTGAGAATCCTAGTCATTGGCACGTCAGATCCACGTAAGCATTATTTAATTAAATTTAATTGTCACGTAAGAAAAAACTGGTTGTTCCCGGTCATAATGATATAATGTGTACAAAAAAATAGAGGTTCAATGGTAAATTGAGTACAAAAAATAGTTTCATGGTAACATTTGTACAAAATGGATAGTTGGTTACCCTTATAAGTCATAAACCCTAGTTAGAAATATATTTATACTTTAAATATGAATTTTTGAATTATTGTACGTATACTCTACCAATAACATCCTCCGATCGAGTTCAAATTTTTTTCAATTGGGTCTTTCTTTTCTTGAAATAACAAAAGATTATATTATGATCGACACATTGAATATATGTTTTTATCAAAAAAGTAAACGCTTTAATCATTCTAAATCAATTTTGTAGTCAAAATTTCGGGATGTATGTGATGAATAAGGTATAAAATATGAAAAGAGATAATATATGAGTTTCCACTTGCCAGGCACCAACCATCGAATTGAGCTGTTTAACGCATGATTTGTGGGGTCAGATTTTGTGAGTTGGTTTGCATTGTGATTGTAAAGTAAAGAATCTTTCCCATTTCTTTATTACACATGTGATCTTCCATTGCAATTACTTAATTACTCAATCTATTAGTTAAGTATTATTTGTGCCATATATTCTCAATACCAAATTTATGACTTGATATAAAAGCATATTTGAAATATTATTTTAAAAAACAAAATAATTGCTACTACGAATTTGGGTCTATAAAACACCAAAACATACAAATTACACATACATATATATATAGGCATGTAATTTGGGTCTATAAAACACCAAAACATACAACTTACACATACATATATATAAGAACTTAAGAGGAAAGGTCAAATGTGAACCACTTTTTGGTTGTGAACTTGAGGACAACCGAGAGCACGACACGTGGCGGCTTTAAGTGTGGTCCCCCTCTTTAATTCAATGCCCTCCCATGAATTGCGCCTAGTCATCCGCCGTGGACTTGACATGGCGCTTAGTCATCCGCCACGTGTCGTGCTCTCGGTTGTCCTCACGTTCACAACCAAAAAGTGGTTCACATTTGAACCCACCCCTTAACCAACTGTGAAATTGTCTATTGAATAAAACTTATGAGGTTTGTCTTTCAAACTCCAAAATATGGTTATTTGGATCTCCAAAAAGTTACAAGGAGAGCACAACGTTTGGTATATATCAACTATTCTTTTTTATTTTATTTTTTAATAAGTCATCAGAAAATCGTGGGAAAATTGTTGGTAACCCGTCGAAAAGCCATTGGTAAATGAAACAATTGGAAAACCATCGGTAAAAGTAGTCGGAAAGCCGTCAATAAATGAAACAGTAGGAAAACAGTCGGAAAATCCGTCGCCAAAATCGTCGGTAGCTTTTACCGACCAGGTTTTTAGCGGCATTGGTGAGAAGATGCAAGTTTTGAAGTCTAAAGTGAGTATATGAAATGAGTTGCGAATGTTTTGTGTCAACTCATTTAATTGGCTCAGTTTTACCTATCTTATATTTACAAAAAAAAATCTGTATATGAAAGAAATAACTAAAATAAGAATAACCAAAGACAATGATTTGACATTGAGACTTGAGTAATCCTCAAATCTTGAAATGTGGTTGAGTTTTACATCGATGAGAAGATAAATTTTTTGAAATAGGAAGTGACTATAACAATGGGTTGGATCATACTTTTATGTCAAGAGATGTGGTTTGCTCAATACCGCCTACCTTATTTTTGCATAATCCCAATATCCCATATTGAAGAGGAAATAAAAGTTTTGAAGTATAAAGTGATATAAGAAATGAGTGTTAGAATGTTTTTGTGCATTTTATGTGGTTGGCTCAAAATATGGTTGAGTTTTATTATACCTCATCGGTGAGATATTGACAAGGTTCTAAATGGCGTAAGGCGTGGCGTGGTGGCGAGGCCACGCCTTAAGCCTTACAAGTAAAGGCAAAAACATGGCGTTTTTTAAGGTGTGGCTTAAGACGGCAAATTTGTATATATATATATGTATATATGTGTGTCTGTGTTTATTTATATGTATAAAATGGTAAAATAGAAGTATTTCTAAATTCTACTATATATAAACGGGCAAATTGTAACCGATACGAATGGAAAAACTCTAACCGAAGTTCGAAATACATAAATTAAAAAAATAAAAAATTACACACTTTTAATGTCATGGCGCGCCATGGCAAGCCAAGGTGTGCCATGGCGTGCCATAACGCGCCTCAATGAGCTTGACGCCATACATCGACGCCATGGGGGTTAACGTGGCGGCAAGGTGACGCCTTGACGCCATGGCGCGCCATGGCGGCGCCAAGGCGCGCCTTTTAGAACATTGGATATTGATGAAACATTGAGATTTGACTTGGCACAATGAGATTTGAGTAATCTGAAAATATGGTTGAGTTTCATTGTCCCTTATTAGTGAGAAGACGAAAGTTTTAAAGTAGGAAGTGACTACAACAAAGGAGGAGTTGATAATTTTATGTCAACTGATGTGGTTGGCTTAATCTAGTCTATCTTATTTTTTTCATTATCCTACATTGATGAGAAAATGCAAGTTTTGAAATATAAAGTGAGTATCAACTCATGTAGTTTGATCAAAATGTGGTTGAGTTTCATCATCCTACGTTTGTTAGTGAGAAGATACATATAAGAAAGTAAGGGGTGGACACCTTTGTGTCAACTTATGTGTTTGGCTCAAATTAGCCTACCCTATTTTTTCATTATCCTACCTTAGTGAGAAGGTGCAAGTTTTAAACTATATATAGGGTTATAATGGTCATTTTTCTCCCAGTCAGCACCAAATCCAGAATGTTTGGTAAACGGTTATTTTCCAGACAAAGCCGCTTATTTTAGATAGACTACTTATTCCAGACAACGCTTACCCATTGTTGTTGGTAAAGAGCCCCTTCATTGCTATATTATTTAATTACGTCATAAAATAATTCATCATATATAAATCTCTCAATCATTATTTTTTTATTATACAAAATGAAGAACCAAAGGTATTGAGGCGTCATTGTGGAGATGGCTAATTGGCTATTGAAAAGGAGGATTTGAATGACTTTGATAATTAAAAGGTTTATTTGGCTAAAAATGTGTTTTGACCGACCTTTCAATACAAAAAAATTTAAAAACATGGCATAATTAATCTTTATATATAAACGGAAAATTCTTATTATCCTTATCTTTTTTCTTTATATATGTGCATTATAGAATGAACAATAGCATTTGAGGTGGTATTCTCATATTTGTTTATTCTTAAATCTTGTATTATATTGTCATTTAAAATATCCCACATTGATGATGATATGTACAATGCAGAATGAAAATGACTATGTAAATTTGAAGGAAGACTTGTATAAATTTGAAATGTGGTGAGTTTAATTTTTCTACATTGGTGAGAAGATAAAATTTTCTATGAACCATGTGGGTATATATTAACAATAGGAGATGATGTTTATTTGTGATAACTCATAGGGTTGACTAATTTTGGTCGAACCATTTTTTGGGTAGAAAAAAATATTCAAACCTATCGTAATAACAATATTGATATGGTTGTGTGACATTGTTAAGTTTGGGTTTAAAATAGCATAACAAAATCATTACTAATGCATCTTAAACTCTTCATAACAACACATATACAATGTATGAAAATGGACCATTTATGGAGATATTATTCATGTTAAATTACGTGATGATAAAGAAAAATGTGAATTTTTAGAGTTAATTATAGAATAAATGTCCTTCCATGATTATCATAATATCTAATTATCTATATATGTAACTGTTCTTATTTAATAATGTCTTAAAGCTTTTTTTATAAATCTGTTGAAACCTTCAAAGTTATTTGCACTCACTTCTTCTCCTTCATATATCGTGCTAGTGAATATATCTTATTAAATTAATTTCAAAACTTAATATATCTTATTTAGAGGTAGTGTTTAGAAAGATAAAATATACGTGTATTTTTATGTTTTAAAAGATAGGAAGACTCTAATAATCGGTGTATATTTATTACATATAAATCTTTTATGTAAAGTGTCCCTTCATCATTCAAAAGCATGTTGAATAACTTTTGTTAAAAAGATAGTACTTGATTTATCACTTGCATAAAAGAGTATCTGCGAATCCAAAAAAAAAATGTAAAATAAAGAAAAGCAAGTTGATTATGAACTTATTGCCTCAGGATGTTTGCCATACTACCAACATTGCGAACAACTAATATATTAATTTGGACATATATTATTTGGTTAATTAAACTTATTTTTATTTTTACTAGTTTTAATAAATTACAAATACTATTGAACATGACACTTTTCTCCACAGATCGATTTGGTGGCCAAAAAACGTTAGCCGAAAAGTTGAATTTCCAACAAATTTTTCTGTGAATATGGCCGTCGAGAAGACAATGGAAAACCATTCAAAGGAAAGAAAACTAACTTTGATTGATTAATAAGACAAATTAACTTTTTAATTAGTTTTCGGATGAAAATATATAAGTGAGTATAGTTTGTTTCCTAAGATTATCTACATCAATACAATGTCAACTCATTTTTTTAATATGCTACATCAGTTTTACAATAGACATCTACATCAATGCAATACACTCATCTTTCAATTTAGTTTTTGTATTGTGTATTAATAAAATATTAGTTTTTTGTTTAACTAAATAAAAAAATAAATAAAACTATGAAAATTGTGGTACTTAATGATTTGTAAGAGCTTTTGAGTTTTACAAAACTTGCAACTTTTTGCAAAAGAATTTTTTCTAGGTGGCAAGCAATCTCACTTGCAAAGAATGTACCCAAGCTTGATATGAATGGCCTAAACATATATTTACATGCTATTATAACTATTGTGTTTCTATATATCTATACATGTTACACATTATTTTAATCTATTTAATTAAAAGAAACGATAAATACGACATCATCCTTTATTTTCGTTTATATTAATGGTTTTTGAAAGAAAAACAAACAAATAAGTTCTTTAATTGAAAGTAGGATTTGTAAAACAGTAATCGTTATAAAGTACGTTGTGATTTTCAGCGAAATTTCAATCGAAAATTATTATGATAGAATCTAATATGGTTACAAGGGTTTGACTTCTCCTATTAAAAATAAATTTTAAAAAAATTAGGAATACCAGTAAATTTCTTTTCATCTACTTATTAATTTTTAATGTTTTCTTTAAAAAAGGCTCTATTTTAATAAGGTTATGCGCAGCGGTTGATCGGGTAGGGAGGGTTGAGCCTGCTGGGTCCGGCGGGTTCAGCGGGCACCGGTGTATGGTGAAGAGATGCTGGCGGGCTAAGGGTGAAACGAGTCCGGACTCTCCAACGTTTCATATATTTTTTTTAACTTTTTTATTTTTCATTTTTTACTCCTATATAAATACCCCTTTTACCCAACTTATTTTTTCATACCATCCATCTCCAACTTTCACTCAAACCTCTTCTACCTCAAACCTTCAACTCTCACTCAAATCTCCAACTTCATGGATCGAAACGATCGAAACCCCGGATCTTCATCCCGGCCCGCGAAAGCTAAACGTCGGGCGGAACCCGAGACCCTTTCCAACCCCCTTTTCAATATCGACGTTTCGCATACCGGGTTCGATCCGCAATATCCACCCGATTATGCGGTTCAAATTTTGCTCAAAGGTTTTAGTCTCACAATTACTCATCTCGGGAGCTCTTCAGAAGCTCGTCAACCCGGGAGCTCTTCACAAGCTCCTTATCAACCATTTCCTCATCCCGGGACCTATTCACAATTTCCTCCACCCGATTGGGGTTTCCAACCTTCACAATTTCCTCCATCATTTCCTTAACCCGTGGTTGATGATGACCCTTCCGTTGAGGAAGAGATTGACCATCCCGTGCCCGCGGATGAGGGGCCGGAACCATCGACCGAGTTGGAGCGCGACCTATGGTTTTACACCGCTCCGCATGGCTATCTTCGGGGTCGCCGGTTGCACGATGTTTTGAAGCGAAAAACCCATATCAGAGCCAAACATAACTTCGATTTTTAGTTTATTTAATTTTGTAATTTTTTTTATGTTGTGTTTTATTATGTAATATTTTATTTTAATTTAGTTAATTATGTAATGTTTAATTTTAATTAAATATGAATCTTATTTTTAATTAATTACATGTTTTATTCAATTTTATTATTTATTTGTATTAAATAAATTAAAAAGTGAGAGGGTTGGGAGGGTTGGGTAAGAGTTGTAGAGGGTTGCAGAGGGCTTTGGGAGGTTATGAGAGGGTTAGGGAAAAGCTGATGTGTCAGCTGATGTGGCATTAAAAAGTGAGAAGGTTGGGAGGGTTGGCTGCTGATAGCCTAAATATTATTTCAATACTTAAAATATACAAGGGTGGTCCACATAAGCGAAAAAGGTGAGGTATAGTAAAACGAGAAATCCTATTACTTCATTTTGGTTAGCATAAATTGAACGGTTAACAAAAGAATAGGATTATACATATAGGCTATGTTTGGCAAACTAGCTGATAAGCGAGTTGTTGACTAATAAGCTAGTTAGTAGCTGATAAGTTAGTTTATGAATAAATTTTAGAGTAAAATACATTTTTGGTCCCTGTGGTTTGACAAAAGTCTCACTTTTGGTCCCTACAGTTTAAAAAATACACATTAGCCCCTGCAATATGCTATTTTGTCCGGTTTTGGTCCCTCTGACTAACAGTCGTTAAATAAAACCGTTAGTTTGAGGTTAATTTGATTTTTTTTCATTTTTTTGTAGTTTTTGCTTTAAAAATAACCATAAGGACCAAAAATGTAACTTACTCTATTTATGTACCCTTCACCTTCACCTTCATCTTCATCTTCTACCACCACCACCCATCACCACCAACCATCACCACCTACACACTCATCTTCATCATCTACCACCACCACCACCAACAATCACCACCTACACACTCATCACCACCTACACACTCGTCTTCATCATCCACCACCACCATGACCAACCATCACCATCTACACAGATCTGTGGATAATCGGAGGAGGAGTTTAGAGAGATAGGTTGAATACGGTTGTGCTAGTTTCTCTCCACCTCCAGATAGACACCCTTTCATTCTTTCTTTCCCTCTCTATTTCATCCCCAATTTCGTACAGCGTGTCCTTTAACCCTAAATCCTAAATTTAATTTCCCCCAAATTCATCCAAATCCCCCCATCGGAGATCTTAATTTTCCGGCCACGGAGACGGATACCCCACACCAACTTCACCTGCATGTGTCGGACTTTCACCAACCTCTCCACCGCAAACGACGATTCTACCGCCTTCAGCGACCGCTCCGGCAAATCCCCGACCACCTCCTCCCAGAGCCGCCGCCTCCTCCTCTCCTACGCCTCCGACAACTACGATGACCTAATCCAGCACCTCGTCCTAGGGCTCAAATCAACCTCCATTGACGACCAGAAGCAAGCCGCCATGGAGCTCCGCCTCCTCGCCAAAAACAAGCCGGAGAACCGACTCAAAATTGCCAAAGCCGGAGCAATCCGGCCGATGATCTCTCTAATCTCCTCCTCCGATCCACAACTTCAGGAGCACGGCGTCATGACGATTTTAAACCTATCCACAGCTTCAGGGTGGTGGTGGTGATGGTGGTGGTGGGTGTCAGCTCTGGGTTGTGGTGGTCGGTGGTGGTGATGGTGGGTGGTGGTGATGGTGGATGATGAAGATTGGCATGTATATGGTGGTGGTGGGTGGTGGTGGTGGTGGGTGGTGGTAGGTGGTGGTGGTGGGTGATGGTGGTAGAAGATGAAGATGAAGGTGAAGGGTATATAAATAGAGTAAGTTACATTTTTGGTCCTTATGGTTATTTTTAAAGCAAAAACTACAAAAAAATGGAAAAAAATCAAATTAACCCCAAACTAACGGTTTTATTTAACGTGTTATAAGTGACAAAATCGGACAAAAGCATATTGAGGGCTAATGTATTTTATAAACTGTAGGACCAAATGAACTTTGCTAAACTACAGGGACCAAAAATGTATTTTACTCTAAATTTTATTTGATTTGTGAAATAGTAAAGAAATGTGTTTGGTTATTATTTTTGGAATTATTTATAAAAAGTGATTATCTAAGGCTAGTATCCTTTTACCTTTATTTAGGACATTGTTTGGTACACAAAGTAGCTTATATGCTAGCTTTTTTTTGTGTATATGTTTGGATGGACAAAAAGTAGCTTATAAGTTAGCTCTTTGATAATTTACATACCCATAAATTAGTTTTTGCCAAACATAATTATCAATTACCAGCTAGCTTATTTTACATACCTATAAATTAGTTTTTGCCAAATATAACTTATTCATAAGCTAGCTTATCAGTTACCTGCTAGTTTTTCAGCTACCAGCTAACTTATCAAACAAAGTCTTAGTTAACATTCTCGTATTAACATTTATATTTATAGAGAGAGATAAATATTTAGAGAGGAAGGAAAGAGAGGTAGGCAAAGTATATGTAAATATTTTGGGAGGATTATTGGACCTTGGGGAAACCACAAAGAAATCCCTCACCCATGTGTGAAGATGCTTCAAAAGCATTCAACTACTACTACATACCAAAGGAAGCTTCTTCGAACTCCACATTTCAAAATCCACACTTGCATCTATAATCTAAACAAAAATACAAAATAAACCAACATCCCCACAGCATATATAGGTCACATTTCTTATTCTATAAACTAGTGTGTAGTATGTGTGTTGTAAAGTGACGGAAAATATTTTAAAGAGATGTTTGTGGGGCTTAAGAAATACGTGTTTGAATATAGGATAAACAAACTTAACCACATTTAAAGATTTAAGCAGCGTCTTAAAACCCAATTTTCTGGTTTAACCGCTGTGATGGTTGGGTCATGGTCTCACGGACCAATTCACGGATTCAATCACCGGGTCAATCCGGTTTCATGTCCTACCAATTCTTTTAATACTTGATTAAATTATTGCAATTGGAATCACATAACTTTACCCATTATCGATCATTTGAGATCGTTTTGTTTAATATTAACAACATGCAATAGTATATATATGCTTTTCTTATAGTTATATACAACTTGGTATAGTAGTAATATTTAAATTAGACCAAAGAATTATAGATATAGTACACAATCTAGGCATGGAAAACAATAATGAACATATGAAATTTGATTTATAAATTCTACATATACAAAAAAAAAAAACATATTTTATATTGGAAGTATGAATGAATCCATATTGAATTTGTTACCAGATTTCTAAATAAACTATACTTTGCTATGCCCGATGCAAATCTTTATAGATAGATTATATATACTATATGTTGTATATAATATAACATGTGTGTATGTATAGTTATAGTGTGTGTATTATGACATTATTCTTACTCAAACTATTAAGTATAAAATATTTGCATTATATTTTCAGCTCAATAAAGAGTAAAAAAGCTTAGTTTTTTCAACTTAACTTCAAATAACGATGAACCGGTACAAAGGTTTTTAGTCAAAGCAATTTAAAAAACAAAGAATACTAAAGTTGCAACTATCAATACTTGAAAAGTTGTTTTATATTGAAAGATGAGATATGTGAGTTATTTATAAAGGGAGAATTGCACCTATATCCTTACAAACTTAACTAATTACACTATATCCTTGCAAAACTTAACTAATTACACCTATATCCTTATACCTATTTTATTAATTTTTAAACTATTTTAAAATTATTAATAAATATCCTTAATATAATTTAAATATTAAATCCCCAACCTACCCTTATCCTTCTAAATCAAAATCTTTTATCCTCCTCTTCTCTCTTTAAATTCCCAACCCTAATCCTCATCTCCATTCAATTGAAAAAAAAAAAAACACCTTACACAAAACAAAATCAGTATCAACAACTCCAATCCAAGTGATAGATCAATCGTGGTTCAAATCAAATTCAGGCTCTTCAACTTATAATTCAAAATCAGTATCAACAACTCCAATCCAAGTGATAGATCAATCGTGGTTCAAATCAAATTCAGGCTCTTCAACTTATAATTCAATTAGAAAGAAAGATAAACACAGAGAGCGTATACAGTGAAAAAATACAAGATGTAAGAACATGATACTCTGTACTACAGCATAAATAAGATAGGATGAATTGAAGTAAAAATTGGTTATTAATTAATTAGATTGAAGTGGAAAAGGTTAAGCAGAAGAATTGAAGTTCACCTGTAGGACTAATTATGGATGAAGGATAAAGAGCAAATTGAAAGAATCGATTGCGTGATTAGTTCATGCAAAAGCAAAGAAGGAAGGGGACAAAAGTCTGTGTGTGTGAATGAATAGAGGGGTGGGGGTCCGCCTATGCAAATCGGTAACTGTAAAAAAAAGTAAAGAGGACGTATGTATCAGATTAGGTGAAAAGGATGCTTTGCTGGGTTTTTCCATGGATTAGTTTAGTACATGATTTCTTTATTTTTACTTATTTAAAATGGTTAAATCTGTAAAATAAAAATAAATAAATAATTAAGTAAACTACAATTTTGCACTCTGATAATGGCGGTGGTTTGGCATATCTGGATATGGGGGAATTAGGGTTAGGAATTTGAAGAGAAAAAGAGGAGGATAAAGGTATTTTGATTTGAAAGGGTAAGGGTAGATTGGTGATTTAACATTTAAATTATATTAAAAGTATTTATTAATGATTTTAAAATAGTTTAAAAATTAGTAAAATAGGTATAAGGATATATGTGTAATTAGTTAAGTTTTGCAACGATATAAATGTAATTTATAAGTTTGCAAGGATATAAGTGTAATTACTTACGTTTTGTAAGGATATAGGTGCAATTCTCCCATTTATGGAATATAACTTAGAGTAAATTATAGATTTGGTCCTTCTGGTTTGGTAGTTTTTACAGATTTCGTCTCTAGATTTCACTAATTATAGATTTGGTGTATGTGGTTTGCAATTTCTGTTGGATTTGGTCCTTCGGGCTAACAACGTTTAGTTGGTTTGTGTCAAGGGTATAAAGGCCGTTTTCAATTTTCTACACACCTTTCTCTGGCAAAAACACACACACACCACCCCCATCTTTCTCTGGCAAAAACACACACACACACCACCCCATCTTTCTCCAGCAAACACAAACACACACCACCCCATCTTTCTTTGGCAAAACCACACACACACCACCCCATCTTTCTCCAGCAAACACAAACACACACCACCCCATCTTTCTCCGGCAAACACAAACACACACCACCCCCATTTTTCTCTGACACACACACACACACCCCACCACCACCCATATTCCGCATGAGAGAGCAGCAGGGATCAAAAGAAGCGAGCAGCGGCAGCCACAGTCATCACAGAGACCAAAAGTTGTAGTGAGAGCAACAAAATGGATTTCATCCAAAAAATAATTAGAATAGTAAACAGGGGGAGCAACAAAAGAGTACGAATTTAGTGTAGGAAGCGGGAGGAGTTCGAAGGAGATGAAGGAAGAGGGTTTTCACTTGAAAAAGGGTCTTGCCGGAAGTTGCAAGTTCGCCGGAAAATTCGTCAGAGTGTCATTGATAGGGATGAAGTGACGCTGAAGAGGGGTTTATTAAATGAATTTTAGTTTTAGCCCTTCAAGTTTTATTATATACATTGTGGTCCTTGACTTTAAAAGCCTGAAATAAAAAATGTTTTATAAAAGGGAAAATAGAAAAAGACAAATTTGTGTTGGCTTTAACAGATCTGGTAAATGGACGTTAATGCCAAGGACCATATTGAATAGAAATTGCATATCACGGGTACCAAATTCATAATTAATGAAACTTAAGAATGAAATCCGTAAAAATCACCAAACCATAAGGACCAAATCCGTAATTTACTCTAATCCAAACGCTGAACATAAATTTTACAACATCCGTACTCCGTAGTAACCTTTTTTTTCTAAGAGAACATCTCTAACTTGATTTAAATACTTTTGTTATGGTGTTGGAAAGTTACATCATTATCGATCAAAAAGCATTTTGACTTCTTATCAAAGCTTTTATGGCAATTATGTTTACACCAAGAGGTCTCATAGTTCTGATTAGTGGCCACATATTTCATTGGATCATCATTGATTTGTGTTTAAGTCCATGAATTTATAAAATCAACTTTGTCTTATCATCTGGATTCATAATCTTATGTGAACCACGTGTTTAATTTACAATTATTAACCAATTCACTTTTATTTATCGATACAAAATTTTTAATATACATTCTTACATGTGTACACCTTATGCAAACGCACAAGGCATCAAATTATCATCTATTACAAGCTTTAGAGGTTAATCTAAGAATTGGACAATTCAATTTTAACAATAAACACATTAAAACAATTCAAGCGGATTTCTATTGTTCTTTAAAGTTTGATTACTCCCATTAGCATTTTCATTTTTCACACAGTGCATCAAAAACCTTAGATTCGGCCCTGTAAATATATCTAATACAGAGTTCTGAAAAAAGCGTCATGACATGGTACCCATCTTTACCATCACAACAAGGTCGATAACGTTTGTACAAGATGTGACTCGGTCCACGGCACGCCACGAGTGGCTTTTTAAGAAAAATAAATTTTTTAGTTTGTGTTTCTACATAACTGGCGTAGTAGAAAGTTGCAAAAGGATTAACAAACGGCAAAGATTTTTTTAAATAAATTTATAACTAGTCAATAATAAAAACAAAGAAAACCATTTATTAGCCTAGAAAGATAACTATGAATCTAAATCTTAATCTCCTAGGAAATCAAATAAGCTAATAACAAAAGATTAATGCTAAGAAATCTAATCATATTATTTAGGAAAACAAATATATAACAATTAAATAAACATACAATAATTCTAAACTAATTAAGAAACAAAATAATCAAATAATAAATAAATGCAATCTACAATGTAACAACTTTTACTTTTACTCAGAAAAACGGTAACCGGTTTGATACAATGTGCATTACATGTAACAACATTACAAACAGATTAAAAGAGGGTAGTCAATTTAGTACAGTATTGATGAATGTAAACAATACAAACAAACTAAGAGAAGGTAGTAATCTTCAGTAAACTGGGTTGTTACAACACAAGAAAAGTAGATCGAAATTCACGGCGGGTGATCGGAATTCAGACGACGTACCGGTAAGTGACGTAACGACCAGCAGTCTCACTCGGTCGAATAATTTTCACAACCTGCCCACGCTTCAGTCCATAATATCTAGCAACGGGATCGGTGACTTGAATACGTGGCAGCTGCAACCACACGTTTCAAACACAATCACGCTATTTGTTTTTTTCAAAACGATGAAAAATGAAAAACGAACCAACATACCTGTGTTTCCTTTACTGTGTATCTTTCGAGTAAAGTCTTCTTTTCTTCGTGCGAAAGAATCTGATGCTCGGGGACTAGAACATGATTTTTTACATTCACCAACAACTCTGCTTCCTACATTATTTTGATCCAAAAAATGAAGATTCTATCAATGTCGCGTTGGTGCATTTTCAAAGGAAAACTCAAAAGGCTTATCACAAGTAGAGAAATTTCGATTGATACACCAGTAATTCATTGAAATGCTTAATTCAGCGAAGCAAATTAAGCAGCCTAACTAGTCAAAGCAGTAGGGTACACTTAACATCTAGGCAACTATAAAGAGGACTTAAGCAGGAATTACAAGAGCCACCGAGGCCCATAGGGGCATTCGGGGGTCAAGACCTACAGGGGCATTCAGGGTCAAGGCCCACTGCTTCTTTATTAAGAGTTAATGGACTTGACTTTATTGTGTGAATTTTATCAACAAATTACACTTATGAACATCAGAACCCATTCGAGTTTGAGCCACTTCACAGTTCACCATTACTTTCACTCTTGTATACAACTCAGAAGTTTGAAGAGATTACAATTTACGACGAGGAACCAGGGAACAAGGACAAAACCGAATCTGAAGTTTAAAGCGACACGATCCAAAATCAAAATAGAAATCACAAAAACCAAAATCAGTATGCGTTTCACACAAACTGAGATGACCAAATATACAACAAAAAATGTCAATTACACAAACAAAAACATAAAAAAGCATTTCTAACAGCTTCTCCAAAATGGTATTAACTCGAAATATTGGACTATTATTTTATTTTTTTGGATAAGGTTCAGCTAGGCTTTGCCTACACTACATCTTTGGCAATTTGAAAATTAAGTTTCGGCCATCTTAGACTAAGCCTGGCCACAAGGTGCGCACGTCTGGACTCGAACCTGGGTGATTGGGATATTCCACCACATCCCCCAAGGTGTTTGCCATTACGCCACCACCCTTGTGGTTAATATTAGACTATTATTTGCTCCAAAATGGAGAAAGTAGGAGAGAAAGTGCAAAAATCTCCAAGTTTGGAGATCTCTTCAAAAATGATTACCATGAGAGAAAAATGATTCTTATTATATTCCACCAATAAGAACTTTTGAAATGAAATGTTTAGGAGAGAGCAATGATATTTTATTAGATATATGTACTATTTTAATAATATAAGTAAAGATGTTATCTCCAAAGTAGAGAATTTGTTCAACTCTGTTGGAGTTGAATGCATATTTTATAGAGATTTTGGAGTTTGGTTTTCCATTTTGGAGAAATTTTAGAGAATCTGTTGGAGATGCTCTAAATGGGTTTTAGAAAAAAAATAGAGAGAATGAGAGATTAGGGAAAAAATAGACAAACATTTGTACTTTGTATTACCCTAACCAATCGGTTCTTCACTAGTTCTCTCTCGGCATTATTTGATTCAAACTTCAAAGTTACGTACACGGGTGAAAATGTGGTGAACCAAGAAATCCTTCAAACTCGAGTGTGTTCCAATGTTCATAAATTGTAATGATAATTGATAAATCTTGAAGTCTATTGAAATTTGCCACTTCAGCCTTTACCCTTTAGAGTTTGGGTGGATAAAGTTAAAACTTTGGAGGGAATAACTCAGGCCCCCAAGATTTCCGAATGACAAACAAACAACAAGCTCCAATTTGATTAACATTGTATCATATTTAATTTCTTGTTTTAGAGTTTAAATATGTTGTAACATTGGGTCATATTTTTGTGTTTTTAAAAAAGATATAAGAGAATGGGGCCAGCGATTGCAGTTTGAAGGCTTGTGTTCCTCCACTGATTAGAGCACAGCCTAATTTACATTTTGTTAGAACGTACCCCATCTTGAACTTCCCTATCAACAAAGCCTATGTTTCATTTTATAGCCCGCTATCCGCTATACTAATGGTAATCCACCTGAATCCAAAATGTAGATTTGCTTTCCAGAGAGTTTCAGATGTCTTATATCATCTTAAATTTGTGATAAGCCAGCACCCCGCATTCAGGCAGCGGCAGCAACTTGGCCAAGACCTTCTCTTTCGTCCGGTGACTTCACGTGAGATGTGGGTCGTGGCATTCTTTGGTACTGACAACTTCACCTGCGACTCAGGGTCGTTTACGAAGTCACAGCCAACCTCAGGATGGGTTTACACCCCATTTTGGTTGCGGTTTAGTGTGTTTATGGAATAACTTCCTCCCTAGAATATTTGGCAAAAAAGTTGGGTCCAACAAAGTGGGTTTTGGATTGTAAGATCTTTGTTAAAGGCAGACCTTATTGTATTTGTTCCTCCATTGTCAATATAAAAGCTCAGTCCCTCCCGCATGGATGTAGGATATCTCACAATACCGGAACCATGTTAAATTGTTGTGTTGTTTTGTCTTCTTGCATTTATATGTTAGATATCAATTTAGTATTGCATGTTATTATCTTGTTGTTACATTTGGGATCTGATTATTCAGTATTGATTGTTAAGTTGCAATTTTACACATTTTATTACATAATTTAGAACATTTCTGCATTGGTTTGGGGAAATGATCTCCAACATCTTGTTCATCAACAAAACATCATTGGCAAAAAGCATATGTATGATGTGGTATATCATCTTGTATATCCTTCACAAAATATCACCCATAACAAAAGCAAAGAGATAGGAACTTCCGATTACCCTTGGTCTAATCGATTGTAAGATGGTATTTTAAACAGAAACACAATACAGAATTCCGTGTAATATCCTTCTTCAACACATACCATATAGGTTTGTAAGTATCTTTAATATGATTTGGTTGAAATTTGGAGGCTTTAGTTTAGTGAACTCATAGCTCTAGCCTCTAGGCTTACATATATCTACAATCAGAACTCATCAACTCGTAGGTGAATCTTGGAAATTCACATCATAAAGGCACCATAAGACTATAGTAATTCGATATTTAAATATAATTCCAGTATAACTTCTTAGCATAAAATCAATTACTAGCCACATGTATACCTAGGTTAGGATTTTAGCCAAAAGTTACTTATAGAGTCATAGAAGGCATAAAGCATCACTCACCTGGAAGACCTCCAAGTGAAATTTCGTTGATATCTCACTAATGCAAGTTCGGGCAAAAGGTGTTAGATTTTGCTGCACAACCAAGATCGCTCGGGTAACATTCTCCGACTTCATACGGTTGATATAATTTTTTATCGTCTTGACTCCAACTTTTGCTTCATCAGGGAAGAAGACATAGATCTGGTAGATAAGCACCCATTTTAAAACATGAAACACAAAGTCAAAAGGGGAAAGGGGTGGTAAACTTCAAGATTGGAGACATTTTGTAAAACCATATTCACACTAGTGTTTCATCCGAACATATCCTACGGACACTGTCAAATACAAGCACAACAAAATTACACAATAGAACACCATACACTTTTATTACAGCCATACATGACAAACATAACACCAAAATAAAGTAGAAAAGCACAACAAGAAGAATAATGGCTTCTTCCTCTCAAAAATTTATATAGAAAAAGAGAAATGTTGATCAAACTTTTGGTTACATAATATATAGAGAGAAGCATTTATGCTAGACAATAACCTTAGTCACAAAAAATAACAACTTTTTATCAGAAGCTAAGACATGCATTAACCAATAGTACCATCACTAGCAGAAATAGGTTTGAATGCAATCATTTGCTTTATCATAACTTACCTAGCTTAGAGTTCATTACTAATATGATACTTTATTTAAGTAGGACTTTGACTATTTTGGCTTCAGATATCTATTACAAACATCACTAACAGTCATGATTCTTAAACCAAAGTTCCACAACTTAAGATAGTTGCTTCACCCATTACTACAAAGAGAGATAGAATCGCATATATAATTCATGTAGCATCTCATTATTAAAAGATCTAGTCAAACTCACCATCGATTGAAAGTTGAAGCCATCCATGAGAAGTGCCATACTAGCTACAATTTGATTTACTAGGCAAGAATACTTGTAACTACACTTGCAAGTAGGTGCCCTCTTTTCTA
Organism: Centaurea solstitialis; assembly: GCA_030169165.1. Taxonomy (NCBI): domain Eukaryota; kingdom Viridiplantae; phylum Streptophyta; class Magnoliopsida; order Asterales; family Asteraceae; genus Centaurea; species Centaurea solstitialis. The sequence continues at coordinate 62,700,173 of CM058044.1, read as the reverse complement.
AACTAGTCACCCTCTGGCACCGATAAAAAGCTTCCAAACATTTCTAACAGAGATTCATGTATAATGTAATACTTTGTTATGAACAACAACTGACCAAACCCTTAAAACTACCAATTAACTCTAACCCTAAGGTTCATGTTTCTGCTTATTGTTGTTTTGCACATGGAAAGAAGTTATATACAGAAAACAATACTATCTTCTCCACAATCACAGTCCAGTTAATACAGTTAAACAAAACCAATGTTACTAAGGGGCTGTTTGGTTGGTTTTCCATTAAGTCCTGTATAAATAAAGTTGTCTGTATAGATTGGAAAGATTTTTGTTTGATAGGGTTTTTTCATAGATAGAAGAAGCATGTTTCTAATTGGAAGATAACAGACAAGTTTAGACAAAACTTGGCTTTCTGCATAAATCCCTCTCCTAAAAGCTTACTGAATAAGCTACTTTCTATATCATTAAGCCACTACCAAACAGTCATGTTGTAACAGCCCAGGCGACCGTGGTTCGATATTGTCCGCTTTGGAGACACAGGGCCCTAACCGGTCACCCCTACTCCCTCATGGTTTTGCTTTAGAGTTACCCAGTCCAGGTCACAACCCAAAACGCGTCTCACCAGGTGAGGTATCAACACACCTTATAAGGAGTGCTTCGTTCCCCTCACCACACCAGCTGACGTGGGACGAGCTGTTACCATGTACAGAACCATAAAGTATGCATCCTATAAGCTCTTAAGCTGCTAACAACAGCTCTAACAGTACTTTCACATAGGCAATTGGTATGACTTATTGCAAGCAGAAGTATTCACAAGAGCTAACCATAAGTCCTATTAAGCTCATTAAGCTGCTAACAAACAGGCTCTAACAGTACTTCCACATAGGCAATTGGTATGAACTTATTGTCTTATTGCAAGCAGAAGTATTTCACAATACATACAAAATCACATCTTACCTGTTCAGAGCTAAGTCTTTAAGGATTACTGATAACAAATCTTCACGTTCTACATATTGTCCCATACTTGTGAATGAACTCCTTTTATTCATCTCCAGCTCGAAATCTTCCACAATAATCCGATCCTAAAAATCCATCTACCTTTCCTAGTTCTAAAGCTCTTGATTTCACTTCCGTCAAGCCCACATTTTATTTCCTTTTATCATCTCTTCTCGTAATTCAAAAAAATAATTCCCATCATTCAACAAGCATCAAGTTTATATATTACATAAATACCTATTCTATGTCAACTCCAATTACACTCATCTTCTTCGGCAAAGTGAATTAGGGTTTTTATGCAGCAATCAGCGCACTGAAGGGAAGAGAGGGCGTTGTTTCTGCAAAATTGGGTTTAGTGGAATTTTTAAATGTTGACCGCTGGTCAAATTGTGGCAAATATTTGGCATACAAAGTGTTAATGACACTTTGGGCCCTTGATCTTTTGCACTCTTGGCAATAAACCCTTCCAAAGACTTTATGTCGAGTGAAATGGTTGAGCTTGGATTTTTTTTTCTTCCTTGAGTAAATTATGGATTTGATCTTCGTGGTTTGTTGGTTTTTGTGGAATTCGTTTCTAGGCTTTATTTATTATGAACTTGGTGTTTATGGTATATATTTTCCGTTGGATTTGGTTCATAGACCAAACGCTCGTCAAGATTATCCGTTAAACTCAAGAGTATTATTGTCCTTTTATCTTTTTGATATCATTTTTTTGTTTTTTCTAAATGGATTAAATTACTTTATCCTTTTATGCTTTTTAACACACCAATCGGAATGTGGTATAGGTCATTTATATATAATTTTTTCTTTTTATATATTTATTAATTAATTTTATGTATATATATATATATATATATGTGTGTGTGGGTATGTGTAATACTGTTGGTTATACATCTTCGGCAAGAGAGGCAAAGAGCTCAAACAAAACTCCCCTAGGACTAAAGGGTTCACGGTGGTCGATGGTGCCCTCACCCCCTTGCTCCTATCAATGATCTGCATCACCCACCATTACTTCGAGAGTTCGATGTGTTTGCATGCTACGAGCATATCTTGGAACAAACATACATAGTGGATCGTTTACGTACTGGTTTTTGTTTGACAAACATGAAAGGGTTCACAAGAGCAATGGGTTTGGGGAGGGTCGTTGGTTCCCCTAACATCCATTGGATGTCACCTGATGAACACTCCTAATACCTTCTATCCTCATCATCATCCTCGTCATTGGTCTCCTACAAGCGTGCAAGGTGAAAGTATTTATAGGAGAATATCCATAGATGGAAAAAGTTTAATTACTTTTACTAATTGGTATATAGTGCAATGCCCCAATTTCTTTTTGTTTTATTCAATTGTTAGGGATTTAGCTAAAGATTTAATTATAAGCTTAATTTATACATTTTATTTTATTTTGGGCTTTAGTTTTAAGGGTATGGGCTTTAAGTAGTTAATAGATAGTGGGCCCGGGGTATTTAAACTCCTATATTTCTCGTTAATCCTTCCTTGTACTTGGAAAATAAGAAAAAACAATTGTATTTGGTTCTGCAGATCGTTCGTCATTCAATTCTAGTGAGGTTTTGAGACTTCGAAAGAGGTAAATCTTATACGTTAAGTTTAGATGATAATTGGTGAATTTATGAAGATAGTGTTGCGTTAGAAGTAGGTTATTAGAGGTCGATTATAGCGTGTTAAGGTTTAAAAGTGAGTTTAGCGAGGTTTGATTCCAGAAGAAGTGAGAAATCGGCCGAACTCACAAAGGCAATCTCGTTGTGGGAGTATTATACCTCGTGGTGTGAGAATCGACAAATCGATGGCGGCCTCGACAGAACCTGTCTCATGGCGTGAGTCAGTCAATGATGTCAAAACTGAATTTTTTCTTATCTCCTTGATTTTAAGTATTATTTCAGTGTCAATTACCCATGGTTGAGCTCATGTTGGGAGTTCGTAGAAGGGGGATCATTAGAGGATTAATTAGAGTATATCCTAAGATAAATAGGGTTTCTAACACCCTTGGCATGTTATATAATCCAGGAGTTACCTCTAGAGAATCAGGTAGAGGTCTGTTGTTTGTGCAATTTAGTTTTTGCTAACCGTTTATTTGCTTACAAGGTGAGTTACACTATCTGTATTCTATATCTTATGCTTGCATGTGTGTGTATGATAGTCTTGTTTTTGCAGAAACAAAGGGGGCAGGCTCGTCAACAGTGTTGTGGCGGATTGGTTATCGCTCAGGGGGTTCATAGCGCCCTAACCGAGTTCGAGCTTTCCTGTGTGCATGCCTGGGGACATTTAAGTGGGGCCATCTCTACCAATAAACGATTTGACTGTGATTTTCAGTTAAATAGTTGGTTTTACAGGTGTTTTGGCACAATTTTTGGAATGTTTGAACCATGACGTCATTTATTAAAAAATTTATGATTCGAAAAAAATGAGGTGTTACACATACAAAAGTTGTACATAATATTATATCTTTCGTACACTTCTCTGTATGATAATGTAACAGTTTTTAATCAAGGTAGAGATCATATCTTCATACATGTACCCCCGACTCTACATACTATCCACGTTTTGTCGACTCAACATTCACATTTGATAAAATAACTCACTATTTGTATGTTGAAAGCGAAGTTTCACATAAATGGTAGAATTTTGGTGCAAAAGGTTAAGGACAAGTTGATTTGGAATCTATCTTATTATGTCTCAAAGCTTTGGCATATTGTAATTGATATGCTTGTCCTATGTTTTTTATGATTGAAGTAGGTGACTTGATTTATATTTAACTAAAAACATGTAAAGATTTCAATATAAAAGTTCAAATATAGAAATTTATCGATTACAACTCAATTATAGTGAAACTTTAGATTTTATGGAACTATCCGATCAAGTTGGTGATTGGATGCTTGTAGGATCAAGCTATTTCCACTACAACAAGAATGGTCTTTTAGGATGCCCAATTATCATTAGATGCTCTAGTAGAGTACGTACTTAAAAGGGGCTTAAAGTTTATAGGACCAAAACTTGTGTTACAATAGGTTGTTAGTTAGGGTAAAATTAGATGACTTTATTGTGGAAATTGGATAACCTAATAGAATAGAAAAAGTAAATAGTTGTGTGACATTTTCTTAAAGTGTCCAATTAGTCTTTGTGTATCTTGTTAGGTTGTCCATCTTCATTAAGAATCACTTACTGCAATACCTTTAACTGGTGTTGGTCATATAAACGTAAAGTCCCATTAACTACTTTATTTGAATTTGAATGAATGTAGGTAGGTGATTTGCCTACTAAGTGAGTTTTTCGAATTTTCGTTTTACAACAAGAGACGTGTGGAAGGTGAATCCGTGAATATATAGTCATCCCTTCTTCATATTCGGCGTAATTATATTATAATCACATATATTCGAGTCTTACCCTTTTTGCCATATAGCAAAACTAAGAAACATAGCATGTCTTTGTAGAAGTCATAGATGCATTACATGTCTTGTGCCAAAAGGCATACTCTTCTAGTTACACTCAACACAAGTATTAATATAAGACACTTTGAGGACTTTGGATCCCAAATGAAAGCTTCGTTTCCAGCCTTTCTACACCAAGACCCCTTGAGAATTCTTCTAAGAGATTTGATCTTTCCATTCCACAAACATATTTTCATTCATCATCGCGCTCTAAGTACGGCTTCTACACTTCTCCATGGCTCGAGGGGCTGCAAAACCAACATCAAACAAGCACAAGATCGAATTTTCGATTTATATCTAGACCATAAAGTAAACCAAGTGGATTAGTCAAATATTAAAGAGGTTCTTGAATGTTAGTTGATTAATCAAGATTTTGGGTTTCATGATCTTTAGTTGAAATAATAAAAGATTTGTGGGTTTCTTGATTTTTAGTTGAATAATCAAGATATTGCTGGGGTTCTTGTTTTCTAGTTACAATAATCAAAAAACTTACCTAGCCCAATTGCATCTGAACTTTTCATGATCCTCATCCTCTTACAAGAGCCAATGAACATGCTGCAAAATTCATCAAAGATTTGCAAAACTGATGTCAGATTTAAATACTATAGTCTGACTTTTTGGTCAAACTTCCCAACTTTCTACTTCAAAATTGATATACAAAATCTTAATTTTCAACAAATGCTAAAGAAGCGAAGATGAAATAGTAATGTTGGAGGATGCATCATTAATGATTGCTGTGAATTTTTTAATCGAATAATATGGTCAAATGATCAGTCACTCGTAAGACCGTAAAAGTCAAGATAAGTCCGTCAAAGTCAAAGTTCAAGGATAATTGTTTTTCTTTAAAGGGTTTCTTGGGCTATCCCCAGACTAATCCCGGTAAATTATAGCTATAAAACATTAGTGCTGGTAAACTCGGTGGTCACAATTGTATGCAAAAATTATCGAATTTGGGTCATCAAGTAAATGGAACTTACTCCCAAGGAACATCACCAACGAGCATCCAGTCACCATCTTTATCTTCGTAGGTCAGTACATACTCGGAACCATGGAGAAGATCCATCAGTCGACTCTCACTTAATCCGTCTCTTGTAGGAGCTCCATGGCTACCATATTGACCTGAAAACCACAATCATTATTGAAAATATCTCTTCAAGATACTTCCCACAATCTCTAAAATATTCCAAGTTAATTTGTTGGTGCCAAATAGAATAGTAATCTTAGGCACATTCCAAGTTTCCAACTAGATAGCGATAACTAAGGCCCAAAACTAGAAAATACATACTTTGATGATAAGCCCAATACTAGGAAACGGCCCAAAATAATTGATCCATAGGAAAACTATAGGATTGTTTACTAAACAATTACTAGGAAACAGGTAGGTACTTACTAATATCACTTACTAAACACGTATCAGCTAAAATGCTCCAACATTTTTAGTTCTTGCAGTTTGTAGAAAATTGCTAATTTGTCCTTGTATTTTGAAATTACGCTTTTCGTCTTTGTGATTTGCATTTCATTGTTGTTTCCCGTCTCTAACGTGAAGGGCCAACACCCTTACCGGATCTTTACGTTACCGGATGAATGTGGCAAAACCGAGAATTTTACTTGGTAAGAACGATGAAGTCTTACCCAGTAAGTAAGGGTTGGCTACTCTTATATACTCCGTTAATGCTTACTGCAAAAGTTGTAGCATATGATGCCATTTTAGTGGATAATAGTCTTACCCGATTAGAAAAGTGAGAGTATCCAATCTTCCAGCAAGAGCTTACCAAGTAAGCATTTTTATTAATTTTTAGTTGCACGTTTGAATTAAAGACAAGGGACGACAACAGCAATGAATTCTAAAATACAGGGACGAAAACCATAAATTTAAAAATATACAGACAAAAATAGCAACTTTCAACAAAACCCAAGGACTAAAAATATGTTACTCTACTTTTTATAACCAAAAGAACAACTACCTTCTACTCTTCTAGCTAGCCTCATCAAGATCAACTTTACTTTCCTATCACATGTTTTTGTACCTCCAAACGTACACGAATTGGATGCAAAAAAAAACCCATTCTTTAAACAAGTTAACATAACATAAAAGAGCATGAGAAAATCTTAAAAGATGCATTTAAGAAGCAAGAAAGATTAATTACCGATTGTAAAACAACTGAACATTTTTTCGAGAGCCGAAGAGAGATCCAAGTAACTTGAATAGATATCGAGATCTACTTTCCTCAAATACGGAGCTCCGTCCATGCTGACCTTCACATAAAGGCACCCCGATCCCATCTTGCCATCGGCTTCTTCTTCGTTCTTCGTATGGCTAACGGCCATCGTGTTCTTGCGAAAGGATCGAATTGGTGGCCATCCTACAACTTGTTGCCTGAATTACAACATGGGTTTTTTAGTAATAAATCCAAGTACATATCAAGTATCAACACAGGAGTAATTACTTAAAGTGGGTTTTTTAATATAAAGTTGTACCAAAAATAAAAAAATAAAGATTTAATTAATCAGAGAGAAAAGATACACCAAGAAACCATGCAAAATAAGTATGTTTGACTTTTATGGTCAAATAATCTCTTTACTAACTTTAAAATCGACAAATATCGTGTTTCGTTTCGAATGAAAGTATCGATGCCTACGATCAAACATGAAGTTTCTGTAAGAACGAATCGTTTCGAAGCTATAAAATTAAAGTTTATCGGATTAATTTTGAATTTCGAAAAGTGTTGACTTGACTTTCTAAAATTCAAACTTGCAGCTAGAAATTAATTTTTGGAATCATGAACCATTATCATTCAAGAAACTCAATCAAACCATGCAAAAATACACCCATGGTTCCTAGCTACCAAATTACATGGTAAATTAAAAGATCAAAAAGGATTTCATAATCAGATATTTCTTGAAAGGAAAGCTGACTTTTGAAAGTCAAACAAACAAGTTTCCAACTTCAATATAATAGTATCTCTCAATTATCAAATTTAAAACAACAAAAGTATAGTAAGTAGTTTGATATACTATATAAACTAAAAAAACTGCTCAAAAATTAAGTTTATAATATTATTAATAAATAAATAAAAAACCTTACTTTGGAGCAGGAGCAGAAGCTTGAGCAACCTTCTTCTTGTCAAGTAAAATAGGGTTAGGTGAATTAACCAAAACAACACTCTCTTTAACTGAAGAACAAGAGTTATTATTATTAATCTTGTTTTCAGCTTTAGAACAACCTGAAAACAACCCACCACCACCATTCTTAACCTGCAAATCAACCTGATCAGATCCACCACCATTAACCGAAAACACCCATTTCGAACAACCACCGTTACCGTTGTTAACGGTATCCGAAAACCCCCTTTTCGCTCCCGCCACCAAACTCTTAACCGCTTCTCTTTCGGGCGACTCCGAACCCGGCAACCCAAGTCTCAACTCAGTTGCTTTCAAGTTCAAATCATTATTATTCTTATTACTACCACCTATTATTTGATCACACCCTTTTTTCTCCATATTTACCTCTGACAACCCTATGTAATCATGTTCTTCAATCGATATAGACATGAAACCCAACCTTTGTGTTTAACATGAAAATGAAAAAAAATATATATAAAAACTGTGTGGTCGTGTGGGGTTTTTTTTGAAGAAAGAAAAAGCTTACTTTGGCATCTCTGTGTATGTAGCCCCCTCTTAATATTCCTATATACTGTAACAAAAGAATGGTGGAACAGGGAACATTTTATTTGGGAAAAGTTGCTTTGTTAAATTTGCCATAATCATGCTGCATGGGGTTTGTACTTTGTGCAGTGTAAGTTGTACTTTTATTTCATGTGGTTGTTAAAAGAGTGCTAGGAAACTAATATGGATAAAACCCACATATTAATCTTTAGGAATATTATGTTATCTTCATCTCAGCCGTTGAATTTCTTAGTTGATGGTTAGGATTATAATTTGGGTGTCTTTTAGAAAGTTTGATGTAAATAATTGGTTTCAAATCAGTGATTGATTTATTAGATTTTTAGTTATGAAATATTTATTGGAATTTATATATTGATAAAGAGTAATATAGTTTCAAGGTTTAAAATGAAGTAGCATGATGGTGAAGGTCAAGTGTTAAGCCTTACATGCCATGATGAGGATGTTGCGTTTTCCGGTGCGTGATTATAAGACGACAAATTTGTATATCATATATTTGGGTTGGTTTGAGTAAGATAGTGAAAAGCTGATATTGCATTGATGTGGCAGTTGGGTTAATTGGTTTAGGAGTCTACGAGTAAGGATGGTCTTATAGTAAAACAATAAAATGTGCACCATCTAATTACATAAAATTCTATTGTAATTCAATAATTATGAATTTGCGTTTTCTTATAAAATAATTTAGATGTATAAAATATTGAATTTAAAAATCCTATAAAAATTACAATCAAGTTCATTATTTTTTCCTTTCGGATAATATGAAATATGTAATTATAGAGGAAGATTCGAGAAAACCTCAAATTATCGAAAATTTGAGGAACCTGCAAATGCATTTACGTATGCAGGTAATTTATAATTTGTACACGTTTGTACGTATGAATTAAACATAACTATTAAAAAGATAAAAACCTGGATATATATATATATATACTATGTAATAAAATGTATAAAACTAACTTTAGTAGTAGATATACATAAAGAAATCTAGAATTTGTTCTTATTCAAATTCTCAAGAAAATATAATTACAAAGAATTAAAAAGAAGCATCAGAAAACTTAATTATATTATATATGCATGGATTGGGAGGTGTTGAAATGGACTGTACAATGATATAGAAAGACAGAAGACAAATCTAAAAAAAAGTGAAAGAGTATTTTTGAAAAGCTGATTTGGAGAATCAGAATTTTATTTTTATCAAAAATAAAGACGGTTCACTAGTGACATTTGACTCGCTTACGATACTTCTAATCACGAATTTTAATCTAACCTACTCTTTTAATTTCAGTTTTAAAATATGTATACTATCATCTTTGATATAAGTAAGAAATATATATATAAGATTATGAAAAAAAAACATATTTCTTAATAAAAGAAATTTCTTTTAGAAAAAAAAAACTTTTTATTTAATTCTTAAAGAGTCAACTACACTTGTATTTCTTGTGGTGTGCTTAAATATTGTATTTGATCCCTAAAACAAACTATCTACACTCGTGATCCTCAACTTTTCATTTTAATAACAATAATAGTCTTTCCACTTAACAAAGTTAGTTAGCAACAATAGTACTTGTTATATTTGAAGTGTCGACTAGTGTAAGGAATAAGTCTTATTTGTATCTGATGGGATGATTAGTTTTCCACTGGTAGCATGGGATAGCCATCGAGTCTCTTGGTAAGTAAGATGTAGACACGTATTTGTCGGAAGTCGTCTCAAGAGCAGTAAGACGTAATCCCAATGTGCTTATTGTTTATTATTGGGTTTTGAATATCTCAAAATATAGATCGACGGGTGGCTGAATTTGAGATTGCACGAGCGATAGATCGAGGGAGGTTGGGCCTGATAGTTTTGACTGTAGCACAAATGGTTGTTTTACCATTATATCAGGCGACTTACTTATATATTACGTCACCAGTTTGGTTTTGGGTTTACGCTGTCTTATTTGGACTATTTCACTTTAATGTTGATATAATATTGCAAGTATTCTTGTTGCTTACAAATTACATATTAATGTTTCCTTCTTGAATTCTTGAATAAATTGTATGTTCTCACTGTTGGGTTTTTATGCGTTCCTCGTATCAAACTGACACGAAGAAAACTGTGGATTTCAATCCTAACTGGATGAGATACACGACAAAACTTTGTGATCAAACTGATCAATAAGTTTATCGAATCAAACCTAACTGGTTTAATACGTGCGGAAGCGATTTGGATATAAAACCCAAATATCCACAGATCTTTTCGTTTCAATTATAATAGTAATAGATTTGTTAGAGTGTTACCTGGAATGCTCGAGTTAGATCCACCCGTGATCGACCAAACGAAGATCCCTCTAGCAGGAGTGAGTCCCCGATACGATGAAAAACAGCTAAGGATTAATCAAAGAACCAAAAACCGAACTGGTTTTGCTCTTGGATCGGCGCCGGTTTCAAAGGAGGAGGGAGGAGAGAATTTTCTGGTTTGTTTTTCTTGGTGGAATGAATTATGAAAACTGATAACCCATAGGCTTATTTTATATGGAGGAATTTCCATATAACTCAGTTTCCATAATTAGTTTCATAATTATCTTTGGCAAATATTCTTTTCTTTTCCTTAAAGAAAAATAACTAGATAATTATTTGTATTATTAATTATTATCCTATTATATATTTATTTACCTAATAAATATATAATTCAATAATTAATAAACTTATATATTTATTTATCTAATAAATATATAATTACTAACAAACCTTTAACTTTGGGATTTAGTACGGAAAATGCCCAACTGATTTATAATTAACTATTATAAACCTTAATCTCTCCAAACTGGGACTATCTTATTTATTCGGTTTACAGGTCCTCACAGGTGTGACCCTCGAGTGTCTAGTAACGTTGGATGTGTAATCACTGGTTTGCCAACTTCTGCACATAATTACTAACAGACTCCCACTTGTGCAAGTTGGCAATACCGTCTTGATCACACGGACCTAAGGAGGCCCCTAGACAGGCGCTTAGGCTAACCAGGTTACAAGAACTCTTATACCCAGATAGGTGATTTAAAATTTCCATATGAAAATGACATTAATGAAACAACTGTTCATAAATTGGGTATATCTTGGCTTTTCCCTTTGCAACACGATATTTCATCTATGAGTATGAGCATGGATTAAGTCAACTCTAAATACTCATGATTCTGTTTCTCGACTATCCGACCTCTACTGATAGGTAAACGACAAAGAACTAATCAGTTCGTTTGGGCATGGCCATGCACTTCATCAGTATATTCAGTCAGTCAAGGGGCCCAGAAATATCTCTCTTCGGAGAAGAGGTGCAAATCCCATCTTGCATATCTGCATTTAACACCACGGCTTCCGCTGAATCTAGTCACGCCCTTTATAGCCACCCTGTTACGGCGTAGCGGTTGAACGCACTAAGTATCCAGCAGTCCTCATGATATCAAACCGGATACCTCAGGTGATAGGGACAACCACTGTGAGATTCTACTTATGACAAAATCCAAGAAGTAGTCTCAACCGCGGATCACGTCCGATATTCGCTACTCTATCAAATATCTGTGCAACTCCTGGTCTACAACGCTTGTAGCTGTTATTCAACCACTGATCATAACTACCCAGAGGCTCACAATGACTTTAACGCCCTAACGGGTTCCCACCACGATAAGTTGTCACGGACAAATTTCGAATGAAAGACTGGAAACTAGTCTCATTCCTGGATCATAAAACATGCAAAATATAAAAGTGATAAAGAAAATAATTTTGTATAGTCCATATTACACTCTGTAATAATAACAAAATTAATAGCATTTCTTAATTACTTTTACGGTGTCTATTCAACGTTTTACTAAAATACTGATTTAAATGAAGTATCACCTAACTTCAGTTTAAACCCTTTGATTAATGTTTACCGTATTAATCAAAGTAACAACCAAAATAATACAAGTTTTGTATCATCTGATACAATCTACTTGATTCTACTAATCTTTGTTTTGCAAACACTTTTAAACAAAGATTAGACTTTTCTTTACCATATTCCATGAACTTGGAGACACTGGAGTAACTCCTAGTTTTCCTGAATATGTAAAGTTTAAACTGCAACTTCCCTTAGTTGCTGTGTAGATGAATGATTTCTACCTGAAATCAGATAAAATTTCCATTTACCAAGCTGGCAAATTTCAGGAAATTTATTCTAGTGTTTACGACACTTTTAGAAAGATAATTAATATCTTTAATAATTATTCCAACACACTTTAATTATTGATTTCTCTCGAAGTCAATTATGACCTTATTTAGTTTCAAAGACTTTGAAACTTTCGTTCTACCCTTTTGACTAAAAGATAGATTCGTATATCTTATGAATTTTCATCCTTCCTGGATCATGAATTCCGAGATATATACTAAATCAATAATTTTATCTTTTATTCTTTATCATGCACTAGATAGAGAATAACCTGGGCTCCCACTAACCTGTATGAAAACCAACTATTACTTAAAATTAACTATTGACTTAGTCAAAACTTGATTACTTAGTCAATTCTATTTCAAGTAATAAACACGAGAATTTTAACATTTATAAAACTTAACTGGATTATATTAAATCCTAATTCCGAAACTTGGAATTTTTCCTAGTTTTATAAATACTGATATTATCAATGATATTTGAAATAATATCCTAAATTCTTCTTAAAACATATGAGTAATAAATTTTGATCATAAAATACTTTCATAATCTTTTACTCATAAATGTTTTATTTAAAAACACATTCCTATAATTATAGTACTTCGTGTGTTTTTGACAGTTTTCATATACATTACTTCAAACTATTTTGATTGAAGCAATACTGTTAGTGTAACAGGCAACATCTCGGATCTAATTTTGAATCAAGTCTAATTTGACTTATACAGATTCAAAATATCATGCATAAAGATATCAAGACAATAGTTTTAAATTTTAAAACCGATAAGAATTCAAAAAATTCAAATTTTGGAAAGAAAAATTTAAAATTGTCTTGATAATATCTAAAAGTAATCTTGCATGCTGATCCTTGCAATCTGGGCACTTCACTTTTAATGACCACCTGCAAATAAACATTTGCTTCTAGGTGTCAACACACTTGTAAACTAACAAGCGAAAGTGATAATCTGAAGCAGTCACGAATACCTGAGGTGTTTATATCTGCTTCGTAACGCTTCGGGCAGTTATGCCTTCAATGACCGACTTCATGGCACTTGAAGTATTGATTCTCGGTTATTATTCTGTTAGGCTTAACCTTTTTACCCTTGCCTTTGCCTATATCATAAACATTGGGTGCACTCAGGGTAGCCAGAACTTGGCCCTTTCCCTTACTGGTGTTCCCATGCCCACGCTTCTTCTTTACTTCACCATTCTTGACCATAAGCACATCTTTGGTCTTGGTCTCCATTCTCAACTCAATTACTTATAATCTTCAGACAGTGAGTTGAGTATCGTATTTGTTGCTAACTGCAACAAAACTGGGCGACTAAGCCTCTCTAGGTGATTAATGTGCCTCTTTATTTTCATGATCACTAACTGAGGTCCCCTTTGCCATCTTGCACGCGTTCAGTGCTCTACTGGCATCATAACGCTCTGTGCGTGCTTGCGTCTGAAACATGTCCCTCAACTGGCGGATCATGTTATAGGCATTTGTGTTTATGAGCCTCGTACGAAAAACTGGGCTCATAGTCGCAAACATAAGATAGCCTACGTCCAGCAAATAATTGGAATGCTTTCTATAAGCGTTCCTGACAGTGACAGTAGCTTTTGCTGGAGGGGCCTTCACCTAGAGGCTTTTCTAGGACATACTACTTTCTCTCGTGTCTGAGCACAATCATCAGACTGCGCTCCCATACGAAAAATTATACCTAGTAAGTTTGTCCTTTTCGAGAATGGAGCGAAGAGGGAATTTATCAGTGTTGGTAATAGTGTTTGCTATCTACACATTTTAAAAACTTTGGTTTTAGTAACTGTGAAAGACTATTTCCAATAAATATCAATAAACCCTTAAATGATCAATTATTGGACTAGGATCCTAATTACATACGCCCTGATGACCGGTGTGTTCACGTCTCACCAGGACCACGTACTAACTAGGTAGGTAAGGACTTTTACCAATCATATCTAACTGACACGACTCCTAGATCTTTTCGGGACAACGGTAATTATCCGTACATGTTTCAGTCCCTCTAAGTGCTTTTTGGCCCGGTACCACCCGGTAAACTTAACAGAACCAAAACAGATCTCACCATTTTGGGACTTGGACACTTTACTCTGGCCGGTACCACCCGGAGATAATTCGCAGAGTCTTGTTAATCCCCTCCAGCTTCGGTTTGAACGCGGTCGTTCAAGGTGTGTTCACTTACAACGCCCGCGTTCCTTACGCCGGAGGTGCCCCTAGATGGGTTGCACTCTGATCTATGATTTTCGGGGTTTTTAATTAATTTTGAAAAACCTTTTAGTTCCAGTATTTTTGAAAATCTATAATTTTGAAAAACTGATTGTTTAGAAGGTAACTGATGTTTAAACTAACTGTTTAAACATGCTTGCTATTTTAAAACTAACTGTTTTAAAGAGCACTTGCTAATTAAAAACTAACTGTTTTAATAAGCACACTTGCTAATCAAAACTACCTGTCTTGATAGCATATTTGTTGACCAAAACTAACTGTTTTATCAACTTGCCTTTTCATACAAAACAGTCTTATTATTGAGGTTTTAAATAAAATCTACCGTTTCAAAAAGGTTTATAAAACCGGTAATTTTAATTATAAAACCTGTCCGCTCTTGTGATTTTATCTAGTTTTAAAAAATTCTCTTATTTTAAAACATTTTGATATAATTATAAAATCACAACCACGCAGTTAATATGTCAACAACCACGCAGTTAGAGCTAACTAATTATAGGTTTGCCAACTTTTATTCCTAAGGACCAATAATGACCTATTTTTCTAAAGGATTTCTAACACCTCGCGTAGCTCCCACTGGCTCCCCGGTATCTTCGTTAGTACTCCAGAAAAGAAAATTTGGGTTTTTCTTGCGTAGCTCCCACTGGCCTTCGGCATTCTCGATGGAACTCCAAAAAAAAGGAAAAATAACTATCCTATGGTCATTATTACAAAGGGGTTGTAAATGGCACGCAGGCCTCCCCAAATTTAATCCAAAAGGTCTAAGTTGGCAAGCCCTATAATAGATATATACGAAAGCATATATATACTCAAGCAACCACGCATTTATATATATATTAAACAATATAATAAAGCGATAAAGAAATCCTAGATCCGTTAAAAAATATCTTGTTCCGTTTATCGCAAAACTTGGTTTATAAAACAAACTGTTTATAAACCGAAACTAATATTTTAAACTGAAAACGGTTTTTACTTGAATTATAAAAATACTAAGATTTATAATCAATAAATCTATTTATAAAGCAAAACCGATTTTCTAAAATATTTGCTTTTTATCTAAAAGTTATATCAAAACCCGGTCCTCGAACAAACTGGTCGGAAAAATAAACATTGGACCGTAAACTGTGTCGTGGTTTGACCAACTGGTCAAAACATGATACTAGACTTATTTGACCAAACGGGTCAAATAACAGGTTTGATAAAACACAATTTTACTCGGGATAATTATTAACTAAAAATCCCTTAAACATAATTTTATAAGATAATCAAATTTATCTAAATAAAATTAATTCGGATAAAAAGCCTAAAACCAATAAAACCCTTTTGGGCCTCAAGTTGGGTCCAAAAATTCTGGGTTTCAAGCCCGTTATTACCGAAGCCCACTAGAATCGAGAAACCCGTAATAACACGATCCGCGATCGACCGACAAATTGCCGCCGATTACGCAATCGCCTCCGTACCTTTCGTCGTCAATCACCACCCCCTGGTGGTGGTCAAACGCCGCCATCACCGCTGACCACCGCCGCTATCGGCGACAACTGGTGTTCGCATCCCTCTCGGCCTACCACCGGTCTGGTGGCTTGGCCAGAGGGTCACCATGGTGCCATGGTGCAGCCACGGTATAAGCCATGGGCTGCCTTGGCGCGAGCCTTGGTGTAATGATGGTTCTTGGCACGGCCTAGACCATGGCATCGACCATGGCCAACCAATCTGTTGGACCATGGCCTAGTGGCAATTCAAGCCATAGTCTGATGGCAAGACATGCCACGGCCTGATGGCCAGGCAAGCCACGGCCTGATGGCCAGGCAAGCCACGGCCTGATGGCGATCCAAGCCACGGCCTAGAAACGATCTGACCATGGTCTGGTACGAGACCGGCCATGGTCTGGGGTGTGTTTAGACCACGGTCGAGTGGTGATTAAGCCACGGCTCTGTGGCTATTAAAGCCACGACCTATGGTGCTACGTGGCCCACGGCCTGGTGGTAGCTAAGCCACCACCTGGTGGTCCGGCCGGCTGCTGCCGCCGTACGCCACGGCTGGTGATCGATTGGGTGGTCCTGTCGGTCGTTTGCCGCTGTTCCGCCACCGATCACCGCTACCCCATGGGTTTTTCGCGCTTTTCAATTTTTAACGATAAACATAAACTGATAAAATAGGCTAAGAATAAACCTTTTCACAAAACTGATAAAGATTTTAAACTGATAAAAATTAAACATTTACGCTAAACTGATAAAGATTGAATTTTTATACGAGACTGATAAATATCAAAACTTGATAAATATCAAATCTTTATACAAAACTGATAAAGATTTAAACTGATAAAAATTAAACCTTTATTCTAAACTGATAAAGATTGAATTTTTATACAAAACTGATAAATATCAAAACTTGATAAATATCAAATCTTTATACAAAACTGATAAAGATTTAAACTCATAAAAATTAAACCTTTACTCTAAACTGATAAAGATTGAATTTTTATACAAAACTGATAAATATCAAAACTTGATAAATATCAAATCTTTATCCAAAACCTGATAAAGATTAAATCTTTATACAAACTGATAAAGATTAACCTTTATACAATAAAACAATAATTCAAACGGATCTAATAAACAATTAAATAAAATAAAACGAATAAACCTGTGGCTCTGATACCACTGTTGGGTTTTTA
Source organism: Centaurea solstitialis (assembly GCA_030169165.1). Lineage (NCBI taxonomy): Eukaryota > Viridiplantae > Streptophyta > Magnoliopsida > Asterales > Asteraceae > Centaurea > Centaurea solstitialis. Next base: position 62,682,966 of record CM058044.1, on the reverse strand, counting down.
TGCGTTCCTCGTATCAAACTGACACGAAGAAAACTGTGGATTTCAATCCTAACTGGATGAGATACACGACAAAACTTTGTGATCAAACTGATCAATAAGTTTATCGAATCAAACCTAACTGGTTTAATACGTGCGGAAGCGATTTGGATATAAAACCCAAATATCCACAGATCTTTTCGTTTCAATTATAATAGTAATAGATTTGTTAGAGTGTTACCTGGAATGCTCGAGTTAGATCCACCCGTGATCGACCAAACGAAGATCCCTCTAGCAGGAGTGAGTCCCCGATACGATGAAAAACAGCTAAGGATTAATCAAAGAACCAAAAACCGAACTGGTTTTGCTCTTGGATCGGCGCCGGTTTCAAAGGAGGAGGGATGAGAGAATTTTCTGGTTTGTTTTTCTTGGTGGAATGAATTATGAAAACTGATAACCCATAGGCTTATTTTATATGGAGGAATTTCCATATAACTCAGTTTCCATAATTAGTTTCATAATTATCTTTGGCAAATATTCTTTTCTTTTCCTTAAAGAAAAATAACTAGATAATTATTTGTATTATTAATTATTATCCTATTATATATTTATTTACCTAATAAATATATAATTCAATAATTAATAAACTTATATATTTATTTATCTAATAAATATATAATTACTAACAAACCTTTAACTTTGGGATTTAGTACGGAAAATGCCCAACTGATTTATAATTAACTATTATAAACCTTAATCTCTCCAAACTGGGACTATCTTATTTATTCGGTTTACAGGTCCTCACAGGTGTGACCCTCGAGTGTCTAGTAACGTTGGATGTGTAATCACTGGTTTGCCAACTTCTGCACATAATTACTAACACTCACTAGGCGTTAGCCTACACTTTTTCTTAAAATAACATGTATAACAAGTCATCTTACTTGTTGGACACCTCGGGACTGAGCGAAGAGATGTGTAGCCACACTTAGCGGGCTTTTTGATGATCGTAGATAAATTTGACGAATTTGGAACTATAGACATACTTTTGAAGGGAGTTTTACTTTGTATTCTAGATCGACTCAAGCTTGATCTAGACTATTGACATGTGTCAATAATCTAGACTCGGAACTCGATAGTTCAGATTAGTATGTTGTTGAGATTTTGTTTATCCCATAACTATGTTCTGTAAACGTCTTACTAATTGTACCTAGATTTGGGAATTTAATTGTTAGATATCTTGTCTTTCCCCAGTATTCATGATTATATTTACCCCTATTTTTAGGGTGTTACACCATAGGGACCATTAATATAGTTCACTCTTTCAAAAATATGTTATATATGTTATGTTAGGCTAACTAGATGATAAATAAATCGTGTTTGACAAAAACTAGTTGATAAATATGTATATTGACAAAAAAAATGACATCTAAAAAACATAGTCGATTACAGTATTTCATACTTGATTAAAACAAGTGTCTAATAATATAATATGTTAATAAATACAAACAAGATAGTATAAAAATTAAATAAAATAATATTTTAACAAACACAATTTAATATTGATTATTGTATTCCTTAATTTAATTGAATTTCGCTTGATTAGGGTAATATATATATATATATATATATATATAGAGGGAGGTTCATTTGTAAACCACAAAAAATGTGTAAACCGTGTAAACCAATCATAGCCGTTGATAAAAAAAATCAAAAGAGGATATGGATTCATAGAAAACATGGAAATATGAAATATATGGTAAGTCATTGATTATTGAAAGATGAAAATGTGAAATATAGAAATGTTTTTGAAAATCAAGGGTGTGGATTGGTTCACACGGGTTACACATTTTTTGTGGTTTACAAATGAACCTCCCTCTATAAATATATATACTATAAATTTAAATTTGTTAAAACTAAATTTAGACACGATTAGTTAGACGGGTAGTATAATACTTGATTAAAACAAGTTAGGGTAGTATCTGGGTTGAGCCTTTCTGACCCGCCAACCCATGACCCGTCAACTCGAACATGACACGATTACCACCCATATTGTTAGATTGCACAAAAGGACAACCATGTTTTTCTGACAGAAGTACAAAGGATAGTATTAAAGGAGGGGACCCGGTCAAAGCCACACATCTTCGGTTACGAAAGACACGATCACGGAGGATTGATGCGATTCATGGGAGGGTGGAGATTATTAAAGGAGGAGACCCGATCAAATCCATCTTTATTGACTGAATGAGTGACTGAGATTTATCGCCACGTTCATAGCCAAAAATGAGTTCACATTTGAATTTTCCTCTATCTGTGTGTATAGAGATAGGATCTGATTTTGAAAACCTATGTGGGTGGATGATAGCGGCTATATGTGTTACCTCATCTCCAACTTCTATATATATTAATAATATATATTTGAAAGCCCATGGATAGCGGCTCCATATTTGGTGGTGGTTGTGGCTCCATATATATTCACACACAATAAAACCTATGTGGAGCTGCTATTGGTGGTGAGCCCAATAGCGGCACCCACAATTTTCAGCCGGAGGTTTGGTTTTAGCTGGATAGCGGTCGCCGGAGTGGAATAGCGGTTGCTGGATAGCAGTCCGGTGGACATTTAATATATTTTTGGTAGAGAATGGATAAGAGGTTAAGATGATTTTTCCAAATGGCTATAATAATTATTTTTTTTTCTTTTTAATATTAATGTAGATATGGTCATATATGAAGAAAAAAAACTGACAAAAACTCTACTCTAACTTTATCAACAATATAAAGCCCCAAAATCTAGAAAATGCGACAAAACTAAAATTTTCGTTTAAAACCATAAGGCTTGTGGCGTAACGGTAAGGCATGTGGGGAATGTGGATGGTATCTCATTCACCCCAGGTTCGAATCCTCTCGTGCGCATCTTGTGGCCAGACTTAGTCTCAGACGGCCGAATTTTCAATTTCTGTTATAAATTGCCAAGGATGTAGTTTAGGCAAAGCCTAGATGAACCTTATCCAAAAAAAATTCGTTTAAAATTTAGGGGTGTTCAGGAATACTTATCAGTTTTTTCAAGAAGTTAAAAGAATTTGTCTTCTTAAAAAACTGTTTATTGCTTTCCTAAGAATCTATAAGCACTTTATCCAAACAGTTCAAAATAACTTATTTTTTTTAGAAAGCTAACAAGTTATAAGCACCTTTAAATAAGCACTCCTAAATGCCTTTTTAGAATTGAAATTAAAAAAATGATAATGAACAAATTGTTATTTTATGGTTTGGTGTTATAGTGGTGGTTGATAGTGTGTAGTGGGTGGTGGTGGTGGTAGGTGTTGGTTAGTGCTAGTAGTGGTGGTGGTCGAGTATAGGTAGTGGTGGTCGAAGGTAGATGGCGGTTGTGGTATTTGTCGGTTTGACGGTCTATGGTGGTTAATGATGTTTGGCAGATTTCACTATCTAATACGATTTAATGATTTATGGTGTTTAAATTTCATTCAATACATTTCATTCCAGGCATAAAATTCATGATAGAATATGTACTATAACAAATAAGTAACAAAACAAAAATTTATAAAGCTTCGATAGCTATTTAAGTGCACCATCATATTTTACCTATTTATTAAATTAATATGATTAGTGGCATATGTTTGATAAATACCTTTAGTTTCATGAACTTAAACATGCCTATTAAGAATCCCCAAATCTAATCAAATTTAAAAGAAACGATAGGAATCATTTGATGAGATATTGGGCCCCATTACATTGTCATAACCCCTACCATCCAAAACAAATGGGTCCCAAGACAAGAGCCTAAGTAGAGAGTATCATTGAGCAAGTCTTTGAAAGGTGGTGTACACCCCAACTTTTCTCTTCAAAAGTCCCTTTTTATAAACTCAATTTCCTTTTAACTCTAAATAAAGGAAACATTAATAAATTTTCTTATTTGTTTATTTTTCATGTAGATATAACTATTTTCACATGTGTTTTTTATTTCAAAATATATACAAGCATTATACAATGTCTGAATTATAATTTTTGAAGTTGTTTACACCTAGTAAATTAATTATTTAACAGTTATATTATAAAATTCAAAATTTAAATACGTAACATAGTTGGAATTAAATTCAAGATGATTATACGTGGTACTATATATCGTGTGAAAGCATACATGAAAAAAGAGATTTTGAAACTACTTGCTTAATTTTAACGTGTTTTTTTGTAAATATTCCTCTTAGAGAATGTTAATAATATGCGTCTATTACTTCTTATCTCAATGTGTTTAATGTGTTTCGACTTAAACACTCATTTAGAGACAATTTTCAACCAAACAAGTATATTACTTTGATTTAGACTTTATTAAGCCAAACAATCACATTAATAGATATTCTCAAAACAAATGCGTGTGGCACTTTCATGTCAAGTATTTGTTTCGGCTAAACATTCATATCAAGAGAAAATTTTAATCTTGATACTCAAGGATAAAGCAACAGTGGGATGATAGACATTCAAAATTAAGACGTGTACTGCTTTGATACAAGAAAGTTTTAACCTAAACAGTCTAGACTTAGTACTTTCCCATCTTTAATTTCTTTCAGACAAAACACAGTATTGAAATAGTATTCAAGATTCGATTGCTTTGTTTTTAGATTAATTTTCTTAAAATTCGATCGCGTCTATTGAGTTGGATTGACATAGTGATAAAAAAAGGTATAAGATGAGTAGAAATAAGTAGTGGTGCAACCCCAAGTAATAGGATGAAGACCTATCAAAGTGACTATTAGTAATGAGACAAAAGTCATACCTGGAGACAGAAAATTGAGTATGAAGACGAAGGTCAAGGTGAACATAATTGATGATGGACCAGAGGTTGAGGAAAAGGTTGGTTGAAATGTCTTTTAACTACCATCAGCCACACTAATATGTGTATATCAAATGTAAATTAAAATATAGTGTTTCTTTCAACTAGTGGCGGATGTAAAAATTTGGTAATGAGGGTTGATGATTAAATAATATAATTTAAGATAATATATTTAAATTAGACAAAAAAAACATATAAAAATGAACCAGTTTCACGATGTTGAAAATTTGAGCTTTTAAAGAGATTCCGAGATCAAGCTTGAGTCGATCTAGAATACAAAGTAAAACTCCTTTAACTTGATTAGTTGAACCCTATAATACCAACTTTTAATTCAACTCATTTCACAACTCGATTAAAACTAAATTTCGTTGTAATATGTATAACTCAGATTTGTTATATGACCGTAAAGCTCAAACTCAAATACTGCAAAAATATATGAACTTGATCCCTTCTTAATTTGAATAAATCATTTGAGCTTGGTCTTTGTATTATTTTTCGCATCGAAGATGAATAACTTGATACTCAACTCGAATCTTTGTCATTTAACAAAAAGTTAACAAATAAACATCAACTAATAAATCTTAACAATAACAATTAACATTTAAAAATAAACAATAAAAAAAGTTAATGATGATAAAGAAAAACCACAAACCTACGTAATATAAAGAGATTCTCAAAATAACTTAAAAATGGTCTAGATACTTTTGTAAGGTCAAACTTTTAGGGAGTCAAACTAATATATGTTTAGAAAAAACAAAACTTGTGATATGAAAATTAATATCTTTTGATGGTTCTATATAAATTTCCAACCAACGTATTGGCGTCGAATCCAAGCCTTGATGTCATGGTGTGTCATAACAAGTTATATAGAACCATGCGTTCAACATACTTTCAGGCAACGCACTATACCAACAATTCACTGTTGAAAATTTTAGTAAAATAATGGGTTTTACTAAACTTTGGACACATTTATATATATATATATATAGAGGGAGGTTCATACAAGAACAATCCAATTTGCAAGAACAAAGGAACCATGTAAATCACATGTGATTTTGTACTAAACAAGAAAAAGCGAGTGTAGTACACTTGCCGACAAGGCGCGTGGGTCGGTGCGAGTGGGCGAGCGTAGTACAAAATCACCTGTGATTTACATTGTTCCTTCATTCTTGCAAATTGGTTTTGTTCTTGTTTGAACCTAATTCTATATATATGTGTGTGTGTGTGTGTGTGTGTGTATAACGCCCCACTTTCCCTAACAGATAAAATAATGCGATAATAATTTATCCCAGGGATCTAACGCAACATAAAAGATATAGATAACATAGATAGAAGAAAACGATGTCTAAATGCACGTGGAACAACCCTCCACGGCTGAGATATAAGCTCAAGTATCTAAAGTGCGTATTATTTGCTAAGGACTTCTAACTATCCTTCAAGCCTTCTCCTTACCCTTCCTACTTCCACGGGCCTCGCCTGTAAAAGAAAAGAAGAAAAGATTTGGAAAAACGAGGGTTAGACCATAGAGTCTAGTGAATTCCCTCAATAAAACAGTTCATTAACAAAACTCGGCCCTCTGGCCTATATTCAAACATACAACAATCAGATGTGCGTGGACAAGAAAAGAAAACCCGTCACAAAGTGACAATCAGTCCAGGCCCAACCGACGCCTAACCATAACTCCCAAGGGACGTAGTCCCGAGGTACCCCCAAGTGGCTGATCGGACCACTTGGTAAAACTCCCAAGGAACATGCAGTTCCAAGGTACCCAGTGTCCATAGTGCACCACATCAATTAACGATTCAATTCAAACATTACCATTTTAAGCATGCTTAAACGTAATTATCGTTCATATCACGTTATCATAAAATCATGTGACAATTTCATCATTTCAAATCATTTATTGAAAGCAGAATGGAATTTTAAAAATTTCAATTAAACATTCAACCCATTCATTTCAGGCAAGGGAACTCACTTGTGTAAATCTCACGGACTCGTCACGGATCTCGCCTAGAAAATCTGTAAATGTTCTAAGACATTAATAATTTGCGCTTAAGTGGCCCTCTAACTATGACACCCCTAGGCAGACTTAGCACGAGGGTTTCTGCTACCCGGTTAGCGGACGGGGTCAAGGGGAGCCGCCCTTGCAGGGTCTGAGGGGCAGCGCCCCTCAATTTTTTTATATCTATGGGAATAAATCTCTATGGAAATTCCTATCCGAAAACTATCCCTAAAGTCTAAATCCCCCCAAAATCCGACCCGGAATACACAAAGTCCGACTCGGGGTTTGCACTATCCCGACTAGGGGAACTTGAAATTTGCCCTTGAAGAGAGTTGGAATCCGACTCGGGAAAATCGAATCCTGACTCGGGGAATGATAGCCCGACTCGGGGAACCATAATCCCGACTCGCGAAATTCAACAAGTTCGACTCGTGGAAATGTTATCCGACTCGGATAACTGGAGGAGTTGTCTGACTCGGGAAACGTGAAAACGCAGCGGCAGGTTTGAAAAGTCCACTCTAACAGGCCTAAAAATCAGTCTAATTGATTCTAAAACCATTCTAATCAACTTTAAACAATCCAATACTCAATCCTTAATAAATTTAAAGCATAAAAACGATGATTCTTACCTTAGTGATGATGAAGATGATGAAGATGGTGAAGATGATGAATGATTCTTAAGAACACACACTACACACACTCTAATGAGATTCCCAAAATGGTATAAACCTAGGGTTTAAGCCTTAAATACCATGGGCTTTGGGCCAAACCCATACCCAAAATGGTATAAGTCCACCAATTAACAAGTTTTAGAAAGTGACACCATTGACTCCTCATTTCTAAAATTCTTATATCTAGGTCAACTGAACATGAGATAACTTAACCGATCATAAAAATAAATATTGGTTATTACATTTGAAAACTCTAACATCGAGCAAATATTTTCCATTTTTTTGACCAATTGATTTTGAATTTTGTGCATCCGATATGCGACTTAGAAAATCATAAAACTGTAAAATTGGAATCGAGTGATAGTAAATAAAAATGACATGAATTAGGATTATTTGTTGAAGTTATCAATAACTTAAGATGTTTTGCGTCTCATTGTGCGCGTACGTATCTAGTACTTGTAATAAATAACTGGAGTGCCACGTGTCGTCTTCTAGTGACTCGGTTTTAGTGTATTCCCGCCTAAACATTTAGCTATACATATTTTACATTACCAGTTAAATAAGCACATCATACCCCTCCTTAAATCTCTCCTTATTTATTTTAAATTTATAAGTTACATTTACTACCCTTATAATTAGGTATTTATTCATTTATCATTTTAGAATCTTATCATATAAACATAAATATGGACTAAATTGCATTAAAAACATTTCTATTTTTTTACAAATTATACTATTGCAATCGTTTCATCAATAATTTCGAAATGAGTCAACTATTATATTTTTAACTTTAATTATTAAATATTTTAAAATCATAAAATTAGAATCGATTTATAGAGAATAAAAGTAACACAAAACAATATTATTTCTTCTAACTCTCAATAAACATAAGGTATTTTACGTTGTAACAAACATATACGTCTCTAGTTATTAATATGAGCTTATGTGTGCATTTGCAAATGCATTATTGATTTTAATGGTTTATATATTAAAATTTACTTCTTTCCAAGTCATAAGTATTTTTATTTAAACATCTAATTGTTCATAATTTAAATTTGATTATTAGTTATTAAATTACCATAAATGAATTAACAACCAAACAATGAAAATTCCGTTTCTGTTTTACACTAAACAGGTACCATGTTTTAGAGTTTATTACATCAAAATTGTTGAAAATCCTAGGTAGGTAGATAAGTAGAATATATATCATAAGGAGACTACCTACTACAATAAGGTTCATAGGCCATGTGCGCTTACATACTACAATTGACCTTAAATATGTTATACTTTTATAAATGCAATGTTTCCGACATTTACGGTTAGCAATCTCATTTTAGATTCACGTAGATGTATAGATTTTCTTGGTATATATATTTCAAGCGAAAATTGTAAATGAACGGAAAACTAAGGAACAAGTTTATAGCAATTTATTTATACCAATGTGTAAGGATCAAAATGTACTAATTGGTGAAAGTTTTATAAATTAATGTTTTGAGGGATTAATTTGTATTTAGCTAGAAGTTGTAGCTTGGTATATGGGCTTGGACTTGATGTAAATGGACCCTATATATAGAAGTCTAAGGTTTTGAAAAGGGATTGTAAAGCATTTTCAATGAGAGTCGATTAGTGTGTTAGTGTGTGTTTCTTGTAAGCTTTGAGAGCTCTCACCAATAATACAAGAACTCTTCATTTTCTCAATTGATTTCTCCTCTAAATCCTCTACATTGTTTGATGTTTTTGGGATCAACACAATGTAATAGTTAATGATAAGCAACACAAAAAATTATTTAATAAATGAAAAACATATTTTTGGTATTATATGAAGACTTAAATCATAACAAATTGAGAAGGAAATCATCTAATTAAATTTTAGGAGATTAGATCCTTTAAATCTTGTTGAAATTGACAATTTCAACTCATGAAATTTACAAGAATTAAAGATCAATCAACTGTAAATTGTATTGAGATATGGGATGGACTGCAAAAAACATAATTGGAGAATCGATTCATGTGGTTCCAGTTCGGTATGCACAAGTGCATATACATACATAGGAGATTGATCTTCTTCTAGTTCGATATCCACAAGTGCATATACGTTGAAGACTGATCTTCATCTAGTTCGATATTCACAAGAGCATATACGTCGGAGAATGATCTTCTTTTAGTTCGATATGTACAAGTGCATATACGTCGAAGACTGATATTCTTCGAGATATGCAAAAGAGGTTGTTACAACTACATTTCAAATATTAAAAATCTCTCACCCTCGATTTTTAAATCGAAATATGATCGAAATTTGAACCAAACAAATTATACCAAAATAATAATCATATTTTTCTTATCAGTTTGACATCCATATTCATCTATTTTTTCTTCCGTTCTTTCGTATTTTTATGTTTTTCAGATTTTTTGAGGTTTTCCTTTGAACCTCCTTCTCTCTCTCTCTCTCTCTATATATATATATATGTATATAGAGGAAAGTTCAAATGTGAACCACTTTTTGGTTGTGAACGTGAGGACAACCGAGAGCGCGACACGTGGCGACTTTGAGTGTGGTCCCCCTCTTTAATTCAATGCCCTCCCATGAATTGCGCCTAGTCATCCGCCGTGGATCTGATGTGGCGCCTAGTCATCCGCCACGTGTCGCGCTCTCGGTTGTCCTCACGTTCACAACCAAAAGGTGGTTCACATTTGAACCCACCCCTATGTATGTATATGTATATATGTGTGTGTGTGTGTGCATGTATTGAGTCAAGTTCTTTTGTAAACGAGTAAAAGATTGTAAACTGTGTAAACCATCGATCTCATTTGTCAAATCAATAAAATAGGTTCATGAAATTGTTTAATATGATGAAATTATATTATATGATTCATTTTTTGATGAAATTATTTCATATTTCAGTGCTTTTTACGTAAAAAAGAAAAAAAATTCATGCACTTGTTTATTCGTATGAAAGTGTTTCATATATTTTTCTTATTCTAATAAAACGTTTTCATGCATCCGTAAAAAACACCGAAATATAAAACAATTTCATCAAAAAATAAATCATATAATTAATATAATTTCATCATATTAAATAATTTATAAACCAATTTCATTGATTTAATCAATAAAATCAATGGTTTACACGATTTACAACTTTTTAGCGGTTTACAAAAGAACTTTCCTCTTTATTATATGTATAACACAATACCTTAATTAAGTTCTAACTATATATATAGATAAAAAAATCACCTAAATAATACGTTGAAATTGGTTCTTAACATTTTGGTTCTTACCATACTATGGTTTCATCATAGACGGAAAGGCTAATATAGTCCAAACAATATCACATGTTTTCATCTTAGAGAAAAAGAGTGATGTTACTCAAGTCTCGTTCATAGACTCACACCTAACACAAGGACATCATGTTATAAACGACAATTAATGTTGTCATATAATTTACTTTATGCTTTAAAGGTTATACAAAGTTTTTTTGATAGTTTGTTTACGTCATTACGTGTGCATTTGTGAACCACGTCAACTATGCATAAAAACAAATTGTTCATATTGTACGTGTGTACGCTATGAAAGGAAGATCTTTTGTATCGTAATGAAATCGTACCATTAAATATATACAGAATATAATCATTGAGTTAAAAGAACCGACATGGAAAGAAACTTTTCCTGTCTAGAGTAAGGACAAAATATTTGCCCTAGTCCAAAACGTTCTAACACATTGTACATTTAATGTAATATTATCATAGATACAATTTTCTTTATTGGTATATGTTCATACTTCATAATAATTTGATGATGAAGATCAAAATCATCAATAATTAAGTAAAAAAATAATCCCTGTTAACATAGGTTCTTATATTAGAGGTTTGAAACACACAAAAGACCACATTTAAAATACGGTTGGTTCATATGTCAAAGGGCAAGGTTAAAACTCGAGAATCTAAGACGCATCCTTGAGAATCTTCGTTCCAACACCTATATGTATAACGATTTTTAGTAATTGATAACTCAATAAGACCAGCATATACAATCACCATGTAATTGTCCAATATTTGCAGTCATAGTTTCTTCTTAAAAAAGGCTTGAAAGAGGAAACATCATAAACTCAGAGTTGAAGGAAACAACAGAAACGGTTGAAGGGCGAAAGTGCTTCAAGGAGGTCGTTGCCCATACCTACATATGGAAAGTGTGGACGACTGGAAACAACTTGGTGTTCGAGAATAGGGCGATTAACCCTTTGATCTTGGCGAATGACGTTCATGATTTTTTTGTTCCATTGGGAATGTACCAGAAGTAAGGCATTGTTTGATAAAAATAAGTTAGTCTATAAGTCAGCTTATAAGCTAACTTGTTTTTTGTGTACATGTTTGGTGAGATCAAAAGTAGCTTATAAGCTAGCTTTTTGATAAGTTACTTTGAGAAGCTTATGATAAGCTTTTTATGACTTTTCAGTTATACTCCTTATTGATATTAACTATTATTAATTAAAATCATATATTAACTATTAATAAATAATTAATAATAATTATTAATAAATATTAATTTTTAGTAATTAAAATTAATTATTAATTAAATTAAATTATATATTATATATTATTTATTTTTAAATGTTATTAATTATATTAGATATCATTTAATATGTTTAATTATCAAAAAGCAAATATAACAGTTTTTAAAATAGGGTTAATTACATGGGTGTGTATCCAACTTGTCACGTTTTTTCATTGTATGTACCCAACTTTTAAACCTACCATTGTATGTACTGAACTTTTTAATTTTCTCATTGTATGTATCAGATGACTTATTACCTACAAAATGCTGACGTGGAACAGGTTATATCTGACGTGGATTTTTTTTTTTCAAAATAAGTAGTTTACAAATTTGGTCCCTAAGCTTTTTTTAAAAAGAAAATGAAAGAGCAAGGGGTTAAACTGTAAATACCCATCCATATATAAACACCCCCCTCCGTTTCCACCTAACGTCTCCGGCGACTCCGGCGACATTTCCGGCGACGTTTCCGGCAACGTCTCCATCCGTCTCCACCTTCGTTTCTGGCCACGTCGCTCGCAACCACCTCCATCCACGACGTTTCCACCTAACTGATTCGGCGACTCCGGCGACACCACCCCCGTAACCACCGTCTCCGGCGACGTAGTGAACCACCGTCTTCTACCTTCGTCTCCGGCCATACCACCCCCGTAACCACCACCTCCGAAAACCCCTCCCCCCTCTCTCTCTTTAACGGTGGTCGATTGCGGTGGTGGTCAGATCTGGGGTGGTCGATGGTGGTGGTTGATTTCAGATCGGAGATGGTGGTGGTGGTTTGTGGGTGGAGATGGTGGTGGTTGATTTCAGGTCCTTGATGGTGGAGATGGTGGTGGTTGATTTCAGATCTGTGATGGTGATGGTGGTTGATTTCAGATCGGAGATGGTGGTGGTTGTGGGTGGAGATGGTGGTGGTTGTTTGGTGGTTGAGATGGTGGCCGGATCTGGATGGAGGTGGTGGTGGTTCAGATCGTAGATGGTGGTGGTGGTTTGGTGGTGGTGGATGTAGTGGAGATGGTGGTGGTGGTGGTGGGAGGTTGTGGTGGGTGTTGGAGGTGGCTGTTGGTGGTGGTGGTGGATTGGTGGTAGAGGGGTGGTGGTGGTGGTGGTGGTGGTGGTGGTGAGTTTGGTTTTTCAAAAGAGGCAAAACAGGTCCTTGGACCAATTAGTAAACTAGAGGGACTAAATTTGTAATTTACTCAATCAGTTGGCATCTTATGTGGCATCTATGTGGCATCTATGTGGCAGCCTATGTGGCATTGTGACCGGTTACCTGCTCAGCAGGTAACCTGATACATACAATGAGAAAATTAAAAAGTTCAGTACATACAATGGTAGGTTTAAAAGTTGGGTACACACAATGAAAAAACGTGACAAGTTCGATACACACTCGTGTAATTAACCCTTTAAAATATTATATAGTTAAAACATGTTAAATACTTTAATAAAAAAATATTTATATCTAATTCTTAATTATATGAACTATATATTTATACATGAACCTTTATAATTCACATATTAAGTATTTTTAACTGATTCATATACGAATTATTAGGTCACACCTATCCTGTGTAATTCATATATCAATCATAAGTTCACATATAAACTTGTTTGTCATCTATTTGTAAAAGTTACAAAACTACCATTCCCTCTTCAACATATTTATGCGATAGTTCATCCGGTACTTCACTGTCAAAACTGCAAATGTTGATCGGATGAATGACTGATCACTTCTCTATTTCTCATTTTTTTGTAACGAATTTGAACCTTTCCTATATGTGTGTGTGTGTGTGTGTGTGTGTGTAGGTTTATACTAGGACGCTAGCTATTTAAAAAAATAACAAAAGGACCGTTAATGTTTATAATTATACATGATTCACACAACTTTATCCGACAACTTAAGTCAAAGCTAAAATTGTTTGTTTACACTTTTTACCGTTAATTTAAAATAACATGTGATTTTACACATAATTTATTATTTATTTAATGTTTCCCTGTAAAATATGCTATATGTCACATTGATTTGAAACAAATTTAGATGAGTTGTTAATAATTGGAAGAAATGCAAGCTAAGGTAAAAGTGATTGGATAATTGAAAGATGAACAAAGTGAGGTGCACACTTGTGAAAATGGCTGTCATAATCTAAATCTAAGACTTTTTCAATTTGGAAAGAAGACAGGAGACAACATGAATCTATGAACAGCAGTAGGTGGCCCCATAAAAAAGATTTGATTTAACATGAGGTATCAAAGCCCTTTTGTAGTTAAATGACCATTTTGCCCTCCTAAGAATATTGTTAGGCACCAGTCCAAAACCTACAAAGAACTAATTTGAGAGAAAGACGACCGACGCCGGATGGACCCAAACTCTCAATAGAGATAATCATCAAGTCAAAAGAAAAATATTAATTTGATCTTTTGTGTACGTAACACAATTTTCATTGCTACCGGTGTCTTGAATTCTAAGACAAATGGGTGCAAGTTTGAATCAACATCGAAATATGAGGTCTATAAACTAAAAGTCAGAGTCCCGAATACGATTGAAACAAATACGTGAAATAAACACACACTGTGAAACAAATATATGTTAATTATCATTTCGCTACAATAAAATTGGTTTTGTAAGACGTCAAAAATGTTTCGTCGTTCTAATTTTTCATTCATAGGGCTTAAATTTATAGGTTCAAATAAAAAACATCGTATCTAGAATTCTTACAATAGGTTTATAAGACGCCTTTAGGCATTTTAACAAGTTTCTTAGGACCCTTTTAAAATACAGTGTCACATTAACTATTTTATAATATACTATTTGAAAAAGTGTCTTATAAACATACAATGTTAGAAATGTAACTTTGTTTTGTCAATTTATAATTTTCTTAAACTTGCTTGCTAATTTTGTAATTGTGGATTAGATCCATTGTTTACGGCTCATCCATTTGCCTCTTAAAGGCCCCCATTAATGGTAGTATAAATAGTTGCTTTGGAATTCATTTCCAACCTTCTAAATCATCATGATCATAGCTAAATCTTCAAAGAACTTGTACTTTTTGCTTATATCATCAAGATCTTAGTGTTTATAACTTGGTTGATTTTGGAACCTACACACAAGTATCCTATAAAAACATGTGTTTGTAGGATATTTCTCAAAAGTGATTTATAAAATAGCTAATAAGACATTTTATGTTAAAACTTTTGCAAAAAGACTTGTTAAAGCGTCCAAAATATATCATATAAACATATTATAACGTTTTTAGATAAGTTTTTTTTTATAGTTCGGTCTTATAAACTTATTTCCCATAAAGTATCATATGAGGATGCTTAGACATTCTTGGCATATTATAAAAACAGTTTTATTATATTGGATACTCCCAAAAACCTCTTCTAAACATCTCTCACACTTATGTAGGCTCACGGGAGAGACCATTAGGAAAACATTTTTTTAAGGCATAGCGGCATGAAACCAACGAACGACTACCATGAACACACGCACGCATACCTCCCCGATGGTATCAGGCATCCACGGACAGCCCACTAATTCGCCGTTGTCCCGGCCCAGCTTACGCTGGACCTAGAGCCCAACCACAGTCTTTGACTGGGCTAGGGGCAGCCCACCAGCCTAAGGACTAGGTACTCCTCATGCCCTCAAATTGACTCCCCTTAGGATCAAATCCTGATAGACTAAGATCCCAACCAGAGGCCCTCTAAGGATGTTACCACCCTTAGGAATGCCAAATGAGCTAGACATGATTTGTGCTAAGGAAAACATAACTTGTACCATATAATATATATAAATATTATAAATATTATATATATATATATCAAATGAGCACCATGCAATTGTTGCACACCCTTAAGAACCAATGAATTAGTGTATTTTATGGAAATAATGAAGATTCATTTATTATGATTTAAGTATTTATAGAAGGTAATTAGAGTTCATTAATTATAATCACCATTTATAATAGGAAACTATGAATATATTTATGAATCCATATATCCATTAACACTAGATGGATGGATGAGATTGGTTCTTAAGGTGTGCAACAATTCTATGATGCTCATTTGATTGTCACTCTATATATATATTAACATACCCACAAGACTAACCACTCATATACGTACGGACAGGGGTACCCAATTGCATGCAGAAAAATGCATTTATGTGTTAATTCATAAGTTTTTTTCTGAAACCAAAAAGCTCACACATGGTGACATCTAATCACTAGATAAGATTATAATATATATAATTAAAACCAACCACTATATGTGTTCATGCAGCTGCAAACTGCATGCAAAGACACACATCATGTATTATTCATAAGTTTTCTTCAGATGAAAGCAAAATTAAAGAGTGGAAAGATTCATTCATCCTATGCATACCCTAATAGAAAACTCACACATGGTGACATCTAATCACTTGTACCATGCATGACCTGGGGTGGGGGGTCTTTCTTCAGCCTGCCTTAATGCTGTCTTTAGTAGGATCCAACCAAAATGTGCATGTAGATTGGCACTCCCACTTCAATTGAAGGTACAATGGGACCCTGCTGCACACATAAAACAAATTATTGCAAACTTATATTAGGGGCACTGAATCTATCAGGCCTCACCTCTTTATATGCAACTGAAAATGTGTATGCATGTAAAAAGGTTGTGTGTAAGATATAGAGTCACAAGCGTTATAAATGAACAGTACTAATTAATTAAAGATGAGCTTGAAAACTATGGTAGCGTTTGGTTTGTGGAATGAAATTCGGTGGAATTGGAATTCGTCAAGGAAGTTGACTTTGAAGGAATTGGAATTGGAATTTGATGAAATTTGACCACACATTTTGGTCGTATTTGGTTGGATGGAATTGGAATTGGAATTGGAATTGGAATAAAAATGTAAAATGTAAGGTGAGCAAAAACCAAAATTGAACCGAAACTAAAAAAGGAAACAAAAACCGAAAACGAAACAAAAAAACGAATCCAACATCGAAAACGGTTGGGTTTCGGTTTTGCATTCCATCTCGATTGAAAAAACTGAAGTGAGTCGAAAACCGAAATCGGTTCGATATCGGTTATGGTTTCATCTCGACCGGAAAAAACTAAACCGGGACGAAAACCAAAATTGGTTCTATTTCAGTTTTGGTTTCCATCTCAGCGGAGAAAAACTGAGCCAAGCCGAAAACCGAAATCGGTTCAATTTCATTTTTAGTTTGCATCTTAACCGGGAAAAGCCGAGTCGAGCCGAAAACCGTAATCGGTTCAATTTTGGTTTTGGTTTCCATCTCAAC
Organism: Centaurea solstitialis; assembly: GCA_030169165.1. Lineage (NCBI taxonomy): Eukaryota > Viridiplantae > Streptophyta > Magnoliopsida > Asterales > Asteraceae > Centaurea > Centaurea solstitialis. The sequence goes on along the minus strand of CM058044.1, from coordinate 62,665,649 downwards.
CGGTAAAAAACGATCCGAATCAAACTAACCGATAACGGTTCGATTTCGGTTTTGATTTCCATCTCGATCGGAAAAAATCGAACCGAACATACTTGGTTTCCCCAAATACCGAACCGCTTTATATATATATATATATATATAAGGGTGGGTTCAAACGAGAACGATATCAATTTAAGAGAATACGAGAATGATTTTTTTTTGTATATATAGGGGTGGTTTCGATGGTGCCGGAGGTACCGGCGGTGGTTTCGATGGTCCCGGAGGTGCCGGCGGTGATTTTGATGGTGCCGGAGGTGGTTTCGGAGGTTCCAACGGACGGTGGTTTCGGTGGTTTCGGTGGTTCCGGCGGTGGTTTCGATGGTGCAGGCGGTGGTTTCGGAGGTGCCGGCGGTGGTTTCGATGGTGCCGAAGGTGCCGACGGGGGTGTCGGAGGTGCCGGTGGCGGTGTCGATGGTGCCGGCGGCAGCGACGGTGGTGGTGGCGGTGGTGCCAAAGGCGGTGGCGGTGGTGATGGTAGTGGCGGAGGTGGGGGAAGTGGGTGACCATAGAGGTTGTGTGGTGCATTTGAAATACAAAAATGGATGACTAAGAATCATTCTCGCATGATCCTTTTTCTATATATATATATAATTTGATTATTTAATTTTATATATAGTTTAATTATTTACTAAATAAAAAAACCGAGACCGAACCGAGAAAAGATTTGGAATGAGAGAACGATGGATGGAGATGGGAAAGCCATAGATGGAGAAAACGAGAGGGAGGAGGGATAATTCCAATGAATTCCAAAGGATATGGCTTGGAATGGCAAATTCCCTTGATTCAAGGAATTTGAAGGAATTCGAAGGATTCCTTAGCTTTCATTTCGCGATCCAAACAACAACATGGAATTTGGTCAATGGAATTCGTCATTCCAATTCCTTTGAATTTCATCCAATTCCGCAAACCAAACGGCCCCTATATTAATTATATGGCATAAATTTGCAATTCCTTGGTTGCTTTGCTTTAAAAGCTTGCTTGATGTTTCTAAAATAGACGATTCATCATCTCTAGGGAAAGATAAAAGAAAGATCGTTATGTTTTTGACAAAAGCATGATCTTTAAGCAAAGAATGTAAGTTTGTGGGTCCCAACTCAAAACCAATTGGCAATGAGTGGAGTAGCCCAGGACCCTTATAAACACATTACAAGTTCACTTTGTGTCCGATGTGGGACATTGCTCAACACGCCCCCTCACGTGTGGCGTTCTTTCAGCCTAACACGTGGATACTTTGGGTTACGTGGAGTCCGTGCGGCATTGTGTCCGATGTGGGACATTGCTCAACACGCCCCCTCACGTGTGGCGTTCTTTCAGCCTAACACGTGGATACTTTGGGTTACGTGGAGTCCGTGCGGCTTTTTTTGACCAACCACGGGTGAACCTTGCTCTGATACCATGTAAGTTTGTGGGGTTCCAACTCAAAACCAATTGGCTATGAGTGGAGTAGCTCAGGACCCTTATAAGCACATTACAAGTTCACTTTGTGTCCGATGTGGGACATTGCTCAACACGCCCCCTCACGTGTGGCGTTCTTTCTGCCTAACACGTGGATACTTTTTGGGTTACGTGGAGTCCGTGCGGCTTTTTGACCAACCACGGGTGAACCTTGCTCTGATACCATCTAAGTTTGTGGGTCCCAACTCAAAACCAATTGGCAATGAGTGGAGTAGCCCAGGACCCTTATAAACACATTACAAGTTCACTTTGTGTCCGATGTGGGACATTGCTCAACAAAGAAACATCGAATTAGATGGTTCGTTTTTTATTTTGAATTTTTGTAAGTAGTTTTCTATACAAGGAAGAAGATTTATTGGCAATGAAACCGAATATAATTGTTTGAAAAAAGATACACATGCATGTGATGCAAAATTTATAACCTTAACTTGTCACTTGAGTTTTGTTTAAATGAACAGAATTTTCTTATGATCGAGGAATCTTAACATCGAACCACACATTTGGAAATTACTAATAAGTAAACTCCCTATACATCATAATTTCTTGATGGTTATTCAATAGGGTTTATGACTTGTAAGGGTAACTAACTATTCGATTTGTACAAATGTTACCATTAAATTATTTTTTGTACTCAATAGACCATTGAACTCTTTTTTTTTGTACACATAATACCATTATGACCGGGAATAGTCGGTTTTGACGTGGATCTGTACACATTATACCATTGAACTATTTTTTTGTATACATTATACCATTGAACTATTATTTTTTGTACACATTATACCATTAACCTTTGATATGTTTACAAAAAAAAGGTGATCCTCTTCGTTGCTCTTTGTCTCGATGGAACCCATGACGGACTCCACCGGAGAACTCAGATCCAACCCGAACCCGTAAAACCCAGTGGAAGAGCCGTTGTTGTTGTTGGTGGTGGGTTTTTCCTTTCCGAGCAAGAAGTCCATGAGTATGTCTTCGTCGTTAAGGAACTCCGATATCATATATAATAACCTCCCTCTATGTATATAAATATATATATATATGTATATACACATGTAATTGAACATATATTGAATAAACGTGATTGCTAGAAATCTATACAAGAACCATACATGTGTTATTATCATTGTCTAAAATATTCATTTGATCTTTATATATGTATATATATATATAGGGGTCAGGTTAGCGTAAGACCAAGCTATTTCCATGAGATCAGTGATACCAAGACTTTACACATGAAATTTCACAGCAAAACACTGTGAATGTAAAAAAAATTCAAACCTTCATAGTGAAAATACTGTAAATGTTACATTCACGATGGTTTTCACTGTGAATGTTAGATTTTTTTTTACTTTCACAACATTTTCACTGTGAAGGTTTGGATTTTTTTTTACATTCATAGTGTTTTTCTGTGAAGGTTTGGATTTTTTTCATTAACAGTGTTTTTCACTATGAATGTTTGATTTTTTTTTTTTTACGTTTATAGTATCTTGCTGTGAAGTTGCATGTGTAAATTCTTGGTCTTTCTGGTCTTATGGAAACAACTTTCACGTGAACCTAAGTATATATATATATATATATATATAGAGGAAAGTTCAAATGTGAACCACTTTTTGGTTGTGAACGTGAGGACATCCGAGGGTGCGACACGTGGCGGCTTTGAGTGTGTCCCCCCCCCCTCTCCCCCCTCTTAATTCAATGCCCTCCCATAAATCACGTCACGTGTCGCGCTAGGGATTTTGGTAGTATTTGTTTAAACAATGAAGTACATTTGTAGGTTAGGGATTTTGGTTGATCTAATTTATCTTTAGTAGTAGTTGGATGGCCAATTGTTGGAAAATCTTAGACTTAGCTGTATTTGAAAATATTTATTTTTATATCCATATAAGGTAAGAAATTTTAGAAAATATATGTTTGTGTTTTGAACTCATTTATTTTATTCCAAAACTTATCTTTTTTATTTGAACGTACAATTTGACTTTTAGATAGTCAAATTATTACATTTAGAATTTAAAATCATTCAAAACTTTTCTAAATCTACGTTTGGACTTTCAAATCGCTAAACCATGAGATTTAGAGTTTTAAAGTCATTCAGTTACTCTAAATATACGGTTTAACTTTCAAATAGCTAGGCAATTACACTTAGGGGGCGTTTGGTTGGGGTATTGAGGGGTCAGGAATGAGAATGATAATGAATACTGCTGTTTGGTTTGATATTATATAATGGAATCATTCCTGCAGATCCATTAATTTCCATTGCTGACCAAATTGGGGGAAATGAAATTTTTATTTTTACTTGGTTATTTTTCCACATATTGTTCTATCTATGGATGTTAAATGAAATATCTTTTGTATTTTCAAGTTGAAAAAACATATTTTTTTTTTAATATGAAACAATTTTTCATTGATTATATTGGGTTAACCAAACAGCATCAATGCAATGCTCATTCCTATTCCCATTCTCCCGCATTCCCATTTTCATTTTCATTCTCATTCCCTGAAATGAACCAAACGCCTCCTTAGACTTTTAAAGTCATCCAAAACTCCTCTAAACCTTAAGTTTGAATTTCAAATAACCAAACCATTACACTCCGGGTTTTAAAGTCATTCAAAACTCTTCTAAACCTTCGATTCAACTTCCAAATAATCAAGCCACAAGCCATTACACATAGAGTTTTTAAGTCATCCAAAACTCCTCTAAACCTACAGTTTGACTTCCAAATAGCTAAACCATTAGACTTGGGGTATTAATGTCATCCAAAGCTTATCTAAACCTATAGTTTGACTTTCAAATAGCCAAACCTAGAATGTAGGGTCTAAAACTCCTCTACACCACTTTTATGTCAACTAAGTGCTTCTTAATTTGTTGCAGCAATTGAATATGCTGGCATATAGAGAATGTACATAAAGAAAGATTAGTGATCGAGGTCTCTTAAATAGAGACTATTTCAAACACTTTGTTTAAATGTTCTCAATGCAGGTAATTGTATTTATTCAATCACTTTGTTTTATTACCTTTCTAGAACCATTTGGTAGATTTAATGTATTTTGTTTAAATAAATGTAGTGATGCTATATTAGTTTGGGTTGCCACTGTTTGGCAGACGTTAACCTAAGAAGATTTGTTGGTTGACAACGTGACCACCATTGGTAATTAGAATGTTATTATTGTTCAAAATAGCCATTGGATATGTTTGAGCTATAGTCGTTATGTTGCTAAAATTTCAACAAAAACTATTAAGCTCATCTTTTTTTTGGTTAACCATACTGATAGTTTGGAGAGCTTAGGGATGCGGCCCACTCTAGTGCACAGTCCGACACCCCTCCTTATGATGCATCTCTTTGTGAGGAGAGTGTCGGAGGACGGAAGAAGGGCTATCTTTTTGGTTTCAGGATCTGTATTATGTTATGACTAGTGAATGTATCGGTAGCATTGGAAGATCATCTGTTACTAGATCACAAGCAAAGGTATGTTGATTATATTGTTATATGTCATGTCATTACTTTTCATTGCCAACAAATTATTTATTATTGTCAAATATTAAATTAATACACGTAGTTGCTTGAGAGCGAAAATGGATGAGATGGAGGAACGCCATAGGGCCAAGCTGGAGGCCTAACAGAAGAAAAGGGAAGAAATGGAGAACTAATGGGCCAAACAAGTTGCCAGGTTAGTGAGCATGTCACATTATCGAAGCTTTTTTACTGCTTTCACGGGCAACAAGAATACACTTCCCCCACGCGGCCTTGGTAGTTAGATTGTTAGCTAATTATTGGACATTATTTGGAATTATATGAATTTGGTATTTTAAATATTATGAATTATCTTATTTTTAATTTGTTGGACGATTGCAATTTGTTATTATGAACTTATTGGTAGGTTTTGTATAGAATATATAGGAAGTACAAAATTTCATTAGATTTAGAAAAAAAAACACAAACATCAGAGGGATATTGACAGAAAATTTGTCGCTAAAAGTTATGGATCTCTCACTAATACAAGCCCTCGCTAATACAAGCCCTTGCTAATCCCTCACTAGTTCGTTGCTACTACTATCTCACAAATACCCATTCATTGCTAATCCTCACGAATGTATATTTGTTGCTCATACCTATCTGTCGCTTAATATTCATCGTTGATCTTGTGCTGTTAGCATCATCCATCTTTTTCAACCTACTATTAGCGACGAATTTATCTCTCACTATAGGACACATTTTTGTAGAGTCTCTCTCTCTCTCTTTCTATATATATATATATATATATATATATTAGTATATCATATCTCTAATTTGATACAACCGTCTGTTTGATTATATTATGCTCATTTTTATATTAATTTAACTTATTGTATTGAAGACTTTAAATTGTTCCAATAATCAAACCTTCCATCATGTGATGCTCTTCTAGTCTTCATTACAATGGAGACTTTGAGCAACTAGTTTACTTTCAAGATAAACTCTTAAGTAGTGCTTCCAAAGAAAACCATAGTGGAGTTCCATTGACTTCAATAAAATGCAACTTTTTACTCGTTTATATATAAACGAGTTTGTAAAAACCGTATAGGATATATAACACACAAATATGAGATACAACCTCGGAACTAGGTCACTAACCCTTGGTCGATGTACTACTTTTGCTTACCGGCTTTTATCTTTGAATTTTACACATAGATATTCCAATTCTGATGAAAACAGATATTATAAAACAAAAGGAATTTACCGACAAAAAAGATATATTGGTAATCCGCTGAAAAAAACCATCATGGGCGGATCTCAAAACCAGAAAAAACATGGCTGGTGGTCCTGATTATCGGTCTTCACATGTAACATGATAGATAATCATTTGATGCACTTTCTAGGAACAACATCCATGTATTTGACTTCTATCCTTCATTGAGATTAAGAGTATCTTGAAAAACCAAAAGTTAATTATGTATATGATTAGAGGTATTATTTACAAAAGAAAAGTTTATGTTAAGAAATTATGCAATTTCCTTTTCCAATTTGACGAATAAAATTCTCGAAGGTTTATAATTAATTAAGATGCTCATTGAATATTTTATTATGCCATAACGTTTTTTTAGCAACACTTAATATTTTATTTTCGTTCTTGTTTAGTCTTTGGAAACTATATTTTATAATGTACCTTTTTACTTATTTTAGGTTGATGTTCTATTGCGAATTTGTTAGTAAATATATCATTTAGAAAACCCCAATCGTACTAATTGCGAATTTACAATCGACGAACAAATGACAAACATTGAATTATAAATCTTTAATATTCAAAGTTATTAATAAAACAACAAGTTGGCCCATATATTGGGCTTGAGCCTTTAGTTGGTATAAAAAAAGCATTTTAGTACAATAATGGGCTTGATTAAGTATGAATTAAAGCCCAAAAGAGATAGGTATAGATATAAAGTAATGTCCCTTATTTTAATTTAATATATTATCAACATTATATGAGGTTGGCTTCCGTTGAGAATTTGAGGTTAACATAAGAAGATTAAGAAGTGATTATCAATTAATCGTTGGATGAGAAAAAACTGAAAATTAGGATGACACGCATCGAGATATACATGATCAATTCTCTTATAAAATGCAATTAAACTAATGACTTTTTGGACTACATAACTCACTAAGGAGCGTTTGCGGTCTTGTTTGGATGGTTTAACCCCTCAAACCACAAACCACACCGCAAAAGCAATTTAGAAAGTTTTCAAATCTAGGCATTTGGAGCCAATGACAAAACCAATCAAACAAGACCACAAAAAAAGCATGGTTTGATCGCTTTAGGTGGTTTTTGTCTTTTATGGGCTTTAAACTAATCTAATATTATTAAAAATGGTAATACATAATTGTATAAGAAACATTTGTCTCTAAAATACAAATAAAAATATTGAATAAGTTGAAAAACTTAAACAAGTCCATCAACACAGGTTAAATTTTGGACAAACATTAAGCAAGTCAAATGACCATTTTGAATCTACAAATTTTAGGATTTTGCCAGTTTAGGTAACGCGGTTAATTGAGAGATGAAACCTAAAAACATAATGTTTTAGTCTTTTAGACAAACTTTTTAACTGGGCCAATAAAATTAAGGCTACAATATGAAAACTAAATTACACTTAAGAAATAAGTTGTGGCTAACAGTTCGGTTTAGACCACTCAAAAGAGCATTCAAACCACACACTAAATCAAATTGAGCAGTTCAACTTTTTAAACCAAACTGGACTACTCAAACTATAAAAATGTGTCTAGTTTAGCGTGGTTCAACAGATTTTAACGTTCCAACATTTATTTTGGAACACCCCTAAATAAAACTAACTATTTAAATGAGACCATTTTTAAGTTACATTACAAAATGTAGGGTAAACATTGTAATGGCCCTTGTACGACATCTAGGATTTAAAAGAGATATATTCTTTAAAAAAAAAAATAATTAATACTAACAAAGTTGAGCTTAAATTCTTGAAGCAACCTAGGTTCATAGAACACAAGTAAGGTCAACGTTGACTTCAAGTCAATGGAGTCAATAATAATATAATTCAAAAAAGTCAACCATCTCAAATAATTAAAATCATGATCACAAAGAAAATTGGGACATCACCTACTACAACTACAAGCTTCAGCCATCAGTCTTGTATTATTAAACTCAATTTCCTTTTGACTATGATGCATTATCTGTCAATATATAGAGGAATAAATTTATGTTAAACCCCTTTTTTGGATTTTTATATCATTATAATATGTTTATCTGTATGTTTCTGAAAATGATTATTTAATTATTATGATTTTAACATTGAACCCTTGAAATTTGCTAGACACTTAACACCAACAAAAGTGATTATTATAAGTTTAAATAGTAGAACACCATTTGTATAGAAAAAGATATAGAAAAAAGCTAAAGCCTTAAAATCTTATTCAAAAAGGTTATCCTAGATGACGGTTAAGATTGCTGTTAAGGCCATTTTGGAAATAGGCTCAACCCAAAGTCCCAAAGTAGCAAACATTTTGGAAACACTTGATTAAGGCATTGTTTGGTAAAAATAAGTTAGTTTATAATTTGACTTATAAGCTAGCTTATTTTCTGTATACATGTTTGATAAGACCGAAAAAAGCTTAGAGCATCCATAATGGATGCTTCTCCTGGGGTTTTTCTTGAGGTTTTACAGAAACCTCCATTGTGGGATAGGGGTTCTTGTCCAGTCACAAGTTCTTATTGGAACTCAGGTGCTTGAACAAGAACCCGGGTTCTTGTTTATACTTTTTTTTGTGTTATTATTTCATTTATTATTTGTGTTATTTCTTAAGCATTTTATAAATTCAAAATATGGAAAGTAAGGTTTTTGTAAGAATCTCCATAGTAGAGTTTCTTGAGGTTCTTCTTTTGTTGAGTTGTCAATGATGTGGTAAGAGCAAATATGACAATTGAGGTTCTTAGAAATTCCACCACTATGAATGCTCTAATTATAAGTTAGCTTATAATCTAGCTTTTTGATAAGCTACTTTAAGTCAATTATGAGGAGCTTTTTGTAACTTTTCCAACTATACCCCTTATTAATAATTAATTATTATCAATTAAAGTTATATACTAATTATTAATAATTAATAAATATTAATTATTAATAATTAAAATTAATTATTAATTAAATACTAATTAATTAGTAAGGCTTCTAATCGAACTTCAATTTAAGGATCGTTTACCGAATGTTATCGGTAAGCATTTACCAGCAAAGCTATCACTCTCACTTACCTACTCAAGTAACATTTCTCAGTCATCAATTTTTTTATTATGGTAAGTGTTTTTTACCTGAAAAAGCATGTATCGGGTAAAAGTCTTTTTAAGTACGGTAAGTTTTGTTGTTTTTGTTATGTTGATGATTATTTATTTGCTAAAAGTTTAATAAAGTACCACTAAAGTATTCACAAAGTATATTTGTTTTATAGTTTTTGGAGAACGAAGTTACGCATGATTAATTAGATAATGATTTCAATTTTCCTTTATTTCTTTTAAGTTTAAAAGTCGTTTATTAGATTAAAAAAGGGAGAATTATTCCTACCTCCTTTCAAAACTTTAAAACTACTCTTATATACTTGTAAATTTTTAAATTATCTTTTCTATATTCAAATACCTATTCTAATATTTATTAAATCATTTAAATATCAAAAATCATTATCAAATTACTATATCACTCTTTTAGTATCTAAGTCAAAATTAAAAACATTTAAATAAATAGGAAATATCATCTCCTAAAAAATATCGCTTAGTTCACCCCCCATTGTGTTCTCCAAAGGTGCAATCTTTACAAAGTTCTTCTTCTTCACCGATTTCTTTCCAATAAGTCTTCGATTTCTTCACCGATTTCTTTCCAATTTCGGTTTAGAATTTCGTTTTTGTATTGTTTTAGTCAGCTTAGGAGCGGGAAGGCCCTGGATTTTTCATCTGTTTCTAGGTTTCTTAAGTTGTATGAGTTGTTCTTCTTTTAGACGACTTACGCATTGTCGGTATGAAATTATTGTATGCAATACTAGTACATTCCAATTTATCAATGGATGAAGTGCAAAATGGTTCCTCCTCTATCTCATTGTGGAGAAAACAGAAGCCGTTTATATATATATATATATATATATATATATATATATATATATATAGAGTACCTTATTTTGAAAACTCATTAATTTGTGGAAACTTTGGAAACTCATATAAACTGTTGATTAGAAGGATCAATGGACAAGATTAATTGCAAAATTCAAAATCATAACCACCAACTCCTATAATTAAGTATCACAAAAATAAAATAAATAAAATTACCAAAAATAAACAAGAAAATGGATTATGATTGGTGGAAAACATGGTTTCCAAAGTTTTCACAAATTAATAAGTTTTCAAAATAAGGTGACTCTATATATATATATATATATATATATATATATATATATATATAAAATCACAAAGGAAAGCATATAAATCCAATATATACTTATGCCAATATTTTATGCAATTGTATGAATGATGCTATAAAAATCAGCATACTTTTTCTTCTCTCGCATTAGTTAAGTTTTTGCTGCTGATACACTTATAATTTTTCACTATCTAGAGGGTCAATTATAGTTTTTTAAGGATAGAACTCGAGGCGATATTTTTAGGAGAGATTATACTTCTAATTTATTTAAATGTTTTTAATTTTGACTTATATGCTAAAAGGATAAAATAGTAATTTTATAATGATTTTTGATATTTAATTGGTTTAATGAATATTAAAATAGGTATTTGGATATAGAAAATGTATATTATAAATATAGGGGTAAAAATGTATATTTTTTAAAAATTACTGTTCAATGAACTAGAATATCTTCCTGCAAAATGTTATTTTTTATAATTACTTTTTATGGAGTTTCAGACTTGGAATTTTAAAAAGTTGTGCTTATGCAACTTATAATCGTAAGCTAAATTAAGATATATTTTAAGAATAGGCAAATGATTGTGTAAGAAGTGGATCTTAATCCTTGACCACTTTTTATCTCATGCCCTCATATGAATTACACTTTAGAAGAAGTTGATCAAGTACATCTCGGTGCATCTCATACTCGCATTTTAATGTACATTCATTTCTCATCTAACGGTTTATAACCACTTCTCATGATTCTCACAAAAACCTCAACTTCTTACCAAAACCCAGCCCTTTAAGAATGATGATCTAGCTTACCTGTCATAAGCCAATCTCATGATCTATTTCTAGCCTCTCTGGTTTGTGCTTGGGTCTGCAAGTTTATTTGGTCGGTACTCAAAGTGGTTTGAACTTGGCCTTTGGGCTAGTATTAACATATACTTGTAGTTTTAAAACCCGGATTTTTAGTTGATCCGGTGTGCTAACTAGGTCACATATCGACTTGGTTTCAAGATTTTCTTGTATTTTTCTACATATATATAGACGTATATATATAGACAAAAGTTCAAATGGAAACTCAAATCTTATTGTAGACGTGAGAACCGCTGAGATCGTACCACGTGGTATATTCACTTTGAATAATCACGTATTATTCAATGTGAATAACACATCATTCAATGTTATTCGGAGTGAATGATACAACATTATTCACTATGAATAATGCTGAATGTTGTGCTATTCACTTTGAATACTGCATGATTATTCAGTATTCAAAGTGAATATGCCTTGTGAAAGGGTGAAGTGCTCTCAGTTGTCTTGACGTTCGTAATGAAAAACGAGTTTTCATTTTAACCCGCCCCTATTATATATATATATATATATATATATATATATATATATACAGAAAGAGGTTCAAATGGAATGATATCTTTTTAATAGAATGCGAGAATGATTTTTTGTGTACAAAATCACATGTGATTAAGCACTGGACGAAAAAAATGGACATGCACGACCTTGCCCGCGACTTAAGGTCGCGGGGCAAGTCGCAGAGTTGTTAATCACATGTGATTTTCTATATGATTTACTATATGAATCATATATGATTTTGTACATGTTTTTTGTACCTGAACTTTTCCTTTGTTAATCATATATGATTTTGTACACAAAAGTCATTCTCATATATGATTGGCATGAGATGATTGGCTGAGATTCATTCTCGTGTTCTTTTAAATTGATGTCATTCTCGTTTGAACCTTCCTCTCTCTCTCTCTCTCTCTCTCTCTCTCTATATATATATATATATATATATATATGGGCGGGTTCAAATAAGAATGATATCTATTTAAGAGAATACGAGAACGAACAAAATCATATATGATTCACGAGACTTTGTAATTTGGAGTCAAAGTCATTCTCATGGCCTTTTTCCAAAATTTAATGCAAAACCATCTATGATTTTTGTTGGTTCTCGTATTCTTTTAAAAAGATATTATTCTCACATGATTCTTTTTCTATATATATATATATATATATATATATATATATATATTTGGGGTCAAACTCAAGAGAAAGATAACAGGAAAACTTTATGTACCTGTGAATACGAGATAATCTGTAAAAAAAATTACGTATATACAAGTGCATATATAAATATTAAAAATAGAAAATAGAAACCAAAAAACGTTTTTCTTATCATGATTAGTATGCACATGTGCATGTTACAAATTACCTGTACGCAAGTTTTTTTTAATATTTATATGTGCACTTGTACAGACATAAAAAAAGTACAAATTCCCCCGTATGCACAAGTGCATAAAGGTTTTCCGAATTATAAGGTTTTTCCCTTGAACCTCCCCCCCCCCCTCTCTATACATATATATAGAGTAAGGTTCAAATGTGAACTCATTTTTCATTGTGAACGTGAAGACCACTATATCGCGCCATGTGGCAATATTCAGACTGAATACAAACTTTATTCAGTCTGAAAAAAACGCGCGTGCATGCATACTGAATAAAACTCAGGCGCCGATTCAGATTGTCACGTGGCGCGATTTTTTGGTCCTCACGTTCACAATGAAAGATGGGTTCGCACTTGAATTTTCCTCTCTCTCTCTCTCTCTATATATATATATATATATAATTATATATAGAGAAAGGTTCAAATGAGAAGTGCTAAAAAAATACGAAGTAGAGAAGTGATCTCCACCACTCATCCGGTCAATAAAGGTGGCTCTGACGAGTTACGGTGGACGCGATCACGGGGGATTGACGCGATTCATGGGAGGGTAGAAATTATTAAAGGAGGGGACCCGGTCAAAGCCGTCTTTATTGACCGGATGAGTGGTGGGGATCACTTCTCTACTTCTCATTTGAACCTAATACGTTATATATATATATATATATATATATATATATATATATATATATACGGGTGGGTTCAAATACAAACCACTTTTTCGTTGTGAACGTGAGGACAAACGAGAGCGCGCCACTTTTTCTTCAGTTATATATATATATATATAGGGGTGGGTTCAAATGTGAACCACTTTTTGGTTGTGAACGTGAGGACAGCCAAGATTGCAACATGTGGCGGATGACTAGGCGCCACGTCAGATCCACGACAGGTGACTAGGCGCGATTCATGGGAGGGCATTGAATTAAAGGGGGGGACCACACTCAAAGTTGCCACGTGTCGCGCTCTCGGTTGTCCTCACGTTCACAACCAAAAAGTGGTTCACATTTGAACTTTCCTCTCACTCTTTATATATATATATATATATAGATAGAGAGAGAGAGAGAGAGAGAGAAATGTGAACCACTTTTTCTCTCAAGTTCTTTCTCTCGCTCTCTTTCTCATGAATCGCGCCTAGTCACCCGTCGTGGATTTTGAGGTTCATACAAGAACAACATCATTTGTAGGAACAAAAGAATGAATTTTGAGCCACATGTTATGTGGGACCCATCATTAAATAAATCATATATGATTTAGTTGTGGGACCCATCTGAATCATATATGATTTATTTAATGGTGGATCCCACATCACATGTGATTTTGAATTGTTCCTTTGTTCCTATAAAATGGTTTTCTTCTTGTTTGAACCTTTCTCTCTCTCTATATATATATATATATATATATATATATAGGAAAGTTTAAATGTGAACCACTTTTTGGTTGTGAACGTGAGGACAACCGAGAGCGCGACACGTGGCGACTTTGAGTGTGGTCCCCCCCTTTAATTCAATGCCCTCCCATGAATCGCGCCTAGTCACCCGTCGTGGATCTGACGTGGCGCCTAGTCATCCGTCTCATGTCGCGATCTTGGCTGTCCTCACGTTCACAACCAAAAAGTGGTTCACATTTGAACCCACCCCTATATATATATATATATATATATATATATATAGTCAAGTTATTTTGTAAACCAGTTTTTGGTTGTAAACCGTGTAAACTCATGGTTGCACAGCTTAAATCAACGAAATTTCTTCATGGAGTTGTTTAATATGATGAAAATGTTTCATATACTAAATTTTTTTACGAAATTGTTTCACATTTCGGTGTTTTTTATTCACACGAACGTTTTTCTTATTTATGTGAAACTTTTTTCATTTCTACGTAAAATACACCGAAATGTGAAACAATTTCGTCAAAAATTTTAGTATATGAAACATTTTCATCGTATTAAACAACTCCATGAAGAAATTTCGTTGATTTAAGCTGTGCAACCATGAGTTTACACGGTTTACAACCAAAAACTGGTTTACAAAATAACTTCCCTCTATATATATATATATATAACCGAAGAACTTGATGTTTACAAGTTCAAATATTAAAAATACACATAACAAGAAGTTTTAATTCAATCCAAATACATTAAAAAACACAATTAACAACATAACTGTTTTTTGATGCATAAACATAAATCCAAATTATCTTGATGTTACATTATGAAAAAAGACAATAGCCGATCAAAGATATGCCTACAAAGTGACAATCGTCGATCGACAATTGAGCCAAAACGATTAAGTCGATCGTCGCAATGAGAGTTTTATTGACGAGACACCAAGATACGATTGAGCCAGGAGACCGAGCAAAATGAAACCCGAGTTTCAAATTTTAAGTTTACTCTCCTTACTTTTTGAGGCCCTCTATATAATACAGATTTATGGTGTCCGAAGCAGAAAAATTGGGTCAGTCATAGCAGCAACTCAGAACATGTGATCTGATAGCAAATGGAGCGGGTCGTTGAACCCTGCATCGTCATAGATGAGGTGTGAGTGACGTATTAATGCTCTTGTAGAAAATAAGAATAGAAGATAGGATTAAAGAAAAAGCTAATAATGATAAAAATATAAAGATGTTAAATTATTACACTTGGTGGGGGCCACCCCCCATGGATGATGATAACAAAGAAAAACATTTAAAAAAACAAAGAGATTTTTCAGGAAAAGGAAAGTGGGTCCCTTGTCCATTTCTTAAACATTTTTTCAACAATCATTATATCTAATGTTAAAAACAAGGGTTCATGCATTTATATAGGGTAAGGTTCATTTGAGAATAAATTGTTTATGTAACATCGATAGGATCAATATTTTCTCTAAAAATTCACATCAAAATATAATGAAAGTAAAAAGAAATTGAACATTCATAATAAAAACACTGTAAATATTACATTCACGATTTTTATGATGTGAAGGATCGATATTTTTTTACCTTCACAGCATTTTTACTGTGAAGTTTCGGATTATTTATTTTTTATTTTCACAGCATTTTCCGCCGTGAATGTTTCGTTTTTTACCGTGTTTTAGATCTTTTTACCTCGATAGTGTTTTTTAGTGTGAATCTATTTTTATTTACTTTCATAAGGTTTTGGTGTGAAGGTTCCTGCGAAAAGTCTTGGTCTCACACGGTCTCATGAAACTGCTTGGTCTCGCGTGAACCTAAGTCCACACACACACACACATACATACATACAAGGATGTTTTTATTTAAAACGATTTATGTGTTTTTTAAAGTGGTTATCGATTTATGTGGTGTCAAGTCAAAGTTATATAAGGCCATCTGTATCATGGACGGGCTCGGCGAGCAGGATCGGTGCGGGCTCGCCAGGTTCATGGTACGCCAGACGCATGTTCAGCTCACAGGTTTGGCCGAGGGTTTGTGAACCCGTCCAACCCGCTCTCCCTCTCTTTCTCTCTCTTCTATATATATATATATATATATTTAAAATAATGAAGTAATGGTATAAGAGTATGAAAGGTTGGTGGTACAGGATTTGAAAGCTTGATGAGGTTTGAAGGTATGAAAGTGGAAGACTAATATGACAGTGAAAGGTTGATGGTTCAATCTCTTGTGCTAAGGAATGCCTAATAAATAGTTTAAAACATTACAAAACATAATAAGTTGAGAAATTGTTTTTAGGGGATGTTTGAAATTGTTTATACATAAAATTACTAAAAAACTGATAATTTGTTTCAAATAAATTAATAAGTTAAAATGAAGTAACTTATTAAAAACTTGTTCATCGACAATGATAGATAAGCACATTTCTTTTTTTTTTCCTATCCAAAATACTAAAAATTAGGGGTGAACAAAGACGGGTACCCGACCAAAATTCATGGAACTGGAACCGACGGTTCCTAGAATGAAGGAACCGGAACCGGTTGCATTGGTTCTTCATATTAGGGAACCGGTCCCGGAACCGCCGGTTCCGGTTCCAAAACTGGGTACCTGGTGTCTAATTTTTAAATGTTTTTTTTTAATTTTCATGCTATAGAAAAATAACTATTAGCTATTACATAGTACCAACTTAACGAAATAAATAGTAAACGATGAAAACTTATCCGATAAAAGCTATGTAAATAATTACGACAATTTTTGAAAATGAAAATTACAAAAAACACAACTTGAAATGTTAAATATAAGTGGTCGTAACTGTATGCGTAAGTGTGTAACAGGTAAAATAATATTTTCAAATTTAGTCTATTAAACATAATAATCATATATATAAACGTACTTTTATTAATACACACACACACACACACATATAAATAGCGTAACCGGTTCCTGCGGGTACCCGGCGGTTAGCGGTTCCATAAAAATGAGAATCGGAATCGGAACCGGTCCTGATCGGTTCCATATTTTAGGAACCGGAACTGGAACCAATCACATCGGTTCCGGTTTCAGAAAACGGTTCCGATTCCAAAAACAGGTTAGCACTGGCAATATGGAAAAAGTTAGTAAGGAGTTCGAATAAGTAATCTCAAAAGCCCCTAGGGAGATGGTTTATTGTAACTCCCGTTTTATTTGTACAACCATTAGAATTAATTCTGAGACCATCTTAGGTTGTGTTTGACAGCAATAAGCTAGTATATGTTTGGATGAATCATAAGCTAGCTTATTGCAAAGCTAGTTGGAGTAGAGAGTCATGAGCTTTATGTAATTTTATTCAATTATATACCTTTATTAATATTAACTATTATCCTCCAAGATACTATTTTTTGTTATTTTACATACTTATAAGCTAGTTTTGTCAAATACAAATTTATTCATAAGCTAATGTCAATAGCTAACTTATCAACTAGTATGCCAAATATAGCCTTAATAAATATATGGTTTTATACATATCTTAATTGTTTCTTCATATAAAAATGTTGATCGTGGTTAATATAATCGGACCATCTTTCATCAACATTCATATTATAATAGATAATTTATTATAGTTTCCATAAAAAATTTAATTTACATGTTGTATTTTTTTTTTGAACGGCAAGATGCATTGAAAAAGGGAAAAACTAGCAAGAAGCTAGCCCGAGTACAACGACAGGTACATAGAAGGATTACAACGCCACGTATTCCAAATCAACGACCTAAACTTTTTGTCTCTAGACTTACACCAATGAAAGATGTCCGCCTGAATGCCATTCGCGGTACGGAGAGGATCAAAAACTTTGAAATGGTCTCTACATATATACTTACGCAAAACTGAATTAAATCAAATTAATAAATTAAATTAAAATAAAATGTATTGTGTTTTAACTTTAAGGCGTCGTCTACTAAATGTTTACTTAATTAGTAGTTACCGAATCATTTACCTTACCGGATAAAAATAACAAGAGCCAAAAATCTTACCCGATAACAGTGAAGAAAAGGATGGAGAGTCTTAACAATAAGTGAGAGTGATGACTTTTACCGAATAATTAAATGTTTACCAGGAAAATTGTTATATACATATTGTTTTGATGTACTATAATCTTACATTGTAAAGTAAGTTGAAGTGTTCACCCTTAATGTATATGAACATTTTGTATGTATCCCATTTATTAAGCAATATGCATGTACATTATCCGAACTTAGGGACCGCTATCAAATTCTTATTAGGCAAAAGTTTATCAAGTTTCTTTTTATTTTACAAGGACCAAGAAAATCTTATAAAAGACATAACAAAAACCAAATTTTTTATCCGGTAATTAATTTTGGAAGAAACTTTTTGACTGGTTAATTCACCGAGTAAAAAGCATTATATATAATCCATTTTATTAATCGAAAATGTTATTCGATAAGAAAAATGAAGGTTGCAATTATTATTGATAAATGTTTACTTGATAAACAGTGGTAGTATATCGATATTCTTTTTGGAAAATTATGTTTATCCCCAGCATTTTATTTTAACATAACTTCTTTCATGGTATTATAGAGAACGTAATTCTTTTTTTCCAAACATTCAATCAATTGATTACAACTATTTAACGTAAACCCGTAATGATTATTATTGAAAAAAAATTATAAATAATTTATTATTATTATTATTATTATTATTATTATTATTATTATTATCATTTTTGAACGGGATTATAGTTTATTCCTTACATAAATTAATATAGTCATTTATAAGTTTTTTATTTTTTTAGGACTATCTTCACCAAAATGTATCCAACTATACCCGTATTCCTATTGTGTGTATCCAACTTCAAAATGGGTTATTGTGTGTATTAAACTTTCAATTTGGTTTATTGTGTGTACCGGTTTACCTGCTGAAAGGGTAGCCGGTCATTTTCTTCTTCGGTGACTCCCTTCTCCGGCCACCACCACCACCACAACCACCATCTCCACCACCACAGCCACCACCACCAACACCAAACCCACCACCACCATCTTCTTCTCTGGCGACTCCCTTCTCCGGCCACCACCACCACCACAGCCACCATCTCCACCACCACAACCACCACCACCACCACAGCCACCATCTCCACCACCACAGCCACCACCACCATCACCAAACCCACCACCACCATCACCAAACCCACCACCAACACCGCCACCACCATCACCATCTCCACCACCACAGCCACCACCACCATCACCAAACCCACCACCACCATCACCAAACCCACCACCAACACCACCAAACCCACCACCATCTCCCCCACCAAACCCACCACCACCATCACCAAACCAATCACCAAACCCACCACCAACATTGCCACCACCATCACCATCTCCACCACCACAGCCACCACCACCCCAAATTTGATTTGAAAAAAAACCCCAAAATTTACGAAGAACCCTAATTTCAATATATGAACCCTAATTGATCGAATTCAAAATCAGATCAGAATCAGATTAGAACCAGGGGTGGTGGTTGACGGTGGTAGTTGCAGCGGTGGGTTTGGCGGCGGTCGTCCTCGGAATCTTCGTCTGGATCGTCGGGTTGGTGGTGGGTTTGGTGATGGTAGTGGTGGCGGACATGGTGGCGGTGTTGGTGGTGGGTTTGGTGATGGTGGTGGTGGTGGCCGGAGAAGGGAGTCGTCGGAGAAGGGAGTCGCCGGAGAAGGGTGTCGCCGGAGAAATTACCTGATACACATCAGCATCAGCAGGTTATCAGGTAAATCGGTACACACCATAAACCAAATTGAAAGTTTAGTACACACAATAACCCATTTTGAAGTTGGATACATACATTAGGAATACGGGTATAGTTGGATACATTTTGGTGAAGATAGTCCATTGTTTTAAAAGGTTAGCTGCAACAGTCATCATGTTGTGACTCATGGTTGTGAACGTTAGGATGAATCTCAGCCACACATCTTCGGTTACGGTGAACGTGATCACGGGATATATATATATATATATATATATATATATAGAGAGAGAGAGAGAGAGAGAGAGAGAAAGTGAGAGAGAGTGAGTGAGAGAGAGAGAGAGAGGAAAGTTCAAACGTGAACTCATTTTTTGTTGTGAACGTGAGGACAAATCTTAACCACTCATCCGGCCAATAAATGTGGCTTTGACCGGTCCCCTCCTTTAATAATCTCCACCCTCCCATGAATCGCGTCAATCCTCCGTGATCACGTCCACCGTAACCGAAGATATATGCCA
This sequence comes from Centaurea solstitialis, assembly GCA_030169165.1. Classification (NCBI taxonomy): domain Eukaryota; kingdom Viridiplantae; phylum Streptophyta; class Magnoliopsida; order Asterales; family Asteraceae; genus Centaurea; species Centaurea solstitialis. The sequence goes on along the minus strand of CM058044.1, from coordinate 62,645,391 downwards.
CGTGGCGCGCTCTTGGTTGTCCTCACGTTCACAATGAAAAAGTGGTTCACAGTTGAACCCACCCCTATATATATATATATATATATATAGAGAGAGAGAGAGGGGGGGGGGGGGGGGGGGGGAAGTTCATACGAAAAATATAACTCTTTAAGAAAACGTGAGAAGCAATCTAAACCACTCATCTCGGTCAACAAAGGCGGCCTTGACCGGTCCCCCCTTTACTAATTCTACCCTCCCATGAATGGTGTCAATCCTCCGTGATCACGTCCACCATAACCGTAAGATGAGTGGCTGAGATTGCTTATCACTTTTTCTTAAATTCACATGCTTCTCATTTGAACCTTTCCCTATATATATATAGCATTAGATTCAAATGAGAAGTGCTAAAAAATGAGAAGTAGAGAAGTGATCTCCACCACTCATCCGATCAATAAAGGCGACTTTGATCGGTCACCCCACCCTCGGTGAATCGCATCAATCCTCCGTGAATCGCGTCCTCCATGACCGATCAAAGCCGCATTTGTTGATCGGATGCATGGTGAATATCACTTCTCTACTTTTCATTTGAACTTTATATATAATATTATATATGAATTAGAAAATTATGGTCATAAATCATGCATTGAAAAAATGTTGTGGCTGCTAAGGTTGAGATTCTGTCTTGTCACCACGTCACTCCTGATACCATTTAGAACCGTGAATCCTTCTAATATACATTTCAATATACAATGTATTTTTTTAGAAAAAAATATATAGACTTAGGTTCAGGTGAGGCCAAGCTGTTTCCGTGAGACCGGTGAGACCAACACCTTTTACATGAAACTTCACAGCAAAATATTGAAGGTTAAAAGCATTCATCGTAAAAACACTGTAAATGTTACGTTCACAGTGTTTTCGTTTTTTACCTTTTTTGGATTTTTTTGACCAGTAACTCCGAAACCACCGTCGGTACCTCCGGGGCACCATTGGCACCACCGCCGGTACCATCGGCACCACCGGTACCTCCGAAACCACCGCCGGTACCTCCGACACCACCATCAGTACCTTCGAAACCACCACTAGTATAACTTTCGCCGCCGGTAGCAGCAGCACCACCACCTTCGCCACCGCCATTATACATAGGATTTGCATTGAAATCATCTATGATTTTGCATTGAAATCACATATGATCTTGTGATCACACATGATTATGCATTGAAATCACAACTTAACCCATCAGCTTATATTAAATCACATATGATTTTGCATTTTAAATTACGTATGATTCTTCATTGAAATCACATATGATATTGTTATCACACATGATTATGCATTGAAATCACATGTTAACCAATCAACATTATACTAAATCACATATGATTTTACTTTGAAATCACATGTTAACCACATCTGCTACCACCATCTACACCACCACCACCCACACCATCTCCGCCACCACCTCTATCACCACCCCCAACCCCACTCCTCCACCTACACCACCTCTGCCACTACCGCCACCACAGCTACCAACACCGCCACCACCGCTTCCAGCACCACCACCACCAACGCTACCGCCACCAGCACCACCCCCGACACCACCACCAGCAGAGGTTGTCTTGTTGCATCGGTGGTGGTTTCGAAGGTACTGATGGTGGTGCCGGAGGTAACGGCGGTGGTGCCGGAGGTACCAGCGGTGGTTTCGGAGGTACGGACGGTGGTTTCGAAGTTACCGGTGGTGGTGCCGATGTGCCGGAGGTACCAGCGATGGTTTTAGAGTTACCGGTGGTGGTGGTGGAGGTATCGACGGTGGTTTCGGAGGTACCAGTGGCAGTGTCGGTGGTGCCGACAGCGGTGCTGGTGATGGTGGTGGTGGCGGCGTAGGTGTTGGTGGTAGTGGTGGTGGTGGTGGTGGCGGCGACAGAGGTGGTGTAGGTGGTGTTGCTGCTGGTGGCGAAGGCGGAGGCGACGACGGTGACCATGGTGGTGGTGGTGGAGGTGCAATGGATGGTGGTGGTGGTTATAGAGGTGGTGTGAGTAATGTATTTGAAAAGAAAAATTGGTGGCTAAAAATCATTCTCGTATTCTCTTAAATTGATGTCATTCTCGTTTGAACCCACCCCCTCATATATATATATATATAGGGGTGGGTTCAAATAGAAACCACTTTTTGGTTGTGAACATGAGGACAACCGAGAGCGCGCCACGTGTCACTCTGAATTTTCGGCGACACGCGCGACTTGTAACCAAAATACCCGCGACTTAGAGTTATTCAGTCTGAATAACACTAAGTCGCGGGAAAAGTCGCGCGTGTCAGAATTTTTTTTGCCACGTGTCGTGCTCTGGGTTGTCCTCACGTTCACAACCAAAAAGTGGTTTGTATTTGAACTTTCACCTATATATATATATATGGGGAATTATAAATGGACCCCCTATGAGGGGAATAGGTAGAGTTATGTGAGGGTACATGTGAGACCCAATATAGAGGGTATACTTTTATGTGAGTGGATAAAAGGGAAAAGGGTGTCCATATAACAACACCATATATATATACACATATGTGTGTGTGCTAGATAGATCACACACACACACATACTTGTGCAAATTAAGAAAGGTAGTTTTGTGTAATGTAACACCCCGAAGCAATACATAAATCGCCTAGCCCTTTAACTATTCATCATTTTTAGGATATTATTTTTTGTCCTTTATATCTAGGATGATTGTTATTGATTGATGTTATCATTTGGTTTAAACATTTTATTATTTTATTTCAATATATGGATTTTGCTGGAATAGTATTATCATTTGAATTATCCATCATTCCATTGTAGTTTAAAGACATGTTTCGTTTATGTGTATCTTTTTAATTTTGATTTTCTTTACCTTTGTTAAAATACAACCCGACCAAACCAATTAATCCAAACTAGGTTGGGTTGGATTTAACTGGGTTAATTTTTTTTTAAACCGTCAACATTGAATTGAGTTCTTAAAACACCTCAACCCGGTTAATCCAATCCATGTACACCCACCCATATATCAAATCTGATTCATTCTGAGGCCTCAAGCAATTTATGTTAGAAATTCTACTCCATGACACCATCTTTAATTTCTATAAATAAAGAAAAGAGAGTGGGTCCCAATGTGGGCCCATCCCACTAAGGCCCGATATATAGTCCAAAACCAAGTGTGCGAGAAATGAAAAGTGAAGTAGAGAAAAGAAGTGTGTTTGTATTGCACTTGTAGAAGTTTGCCCCACGGGGATGGTCCCACAAACCGCCCCCTTCAGACTCGCCATTAAAAACACATATATATACATCATACACAACGATGAAGGCTATTCACATGTTATGTGTATGTGTATGTGTATGCGTATGCGTGAGTTTAATTGAAAACTTATCTTTTACGAAATGTGTCGTATTCAATTTAATTAATATAATACTATTTGAAATAAATGTTAATGTATTATTCATAATAGATAATACAACATTCAAATTGAACGCCGTCGGTTGTTCTTACGTTTGCAATGAAAAATGAGTTTGCAACCGAACTTTCATCTATATGTATAGAGTCGGGTTCAAACGAGAACTGTATCTATATGATATATATATATATATATATAAGAGAGAGAGAGAGAGAGAGAGAGAGGAGAGAGAGAGTCCCCTTCTTGTACAGCCCGTAGTTGACGTGAAACCGATGCAACCCTATGAAATCATATAAAATTCAATGAAACCTTTCCATATTTAATATAAAATATATGGAAAGTCAATGATTTTGGAAATGTTTCAAGAATTTTATAGGATTTCATAGCTTGCATCAGTTTCATGTTAGAAATGAGTTGTAAATGATTATCGTAGTGAGTTAGGTATATAACCTTAAATGGGATTTTAACTAAATTCATGACCTTAGTCGCAATGTATCTATGCATGTATATGTATAGAGAGGAAGGTTCATACAAGAACCAACCCATTTGCAAAAACAAATGAACTAAACCATAGTCATTTGTTGATGTGGGCCCACATATTAAAAAATCATATATGATTAAGTGATGGGACCCACCTGAGTCATATATGATTTTTTAAATATGTAGGACCCACATGAGCCCACATCATATGTGATTGTGGTTTGTTCCTTTGTTCTTGCTAATTGAATGTGTGTATATATAGAGACAAAAGTTCGGTTGGGAACTCAGATTTCATTGCAAACATGAGGATAGTCAAGAGCACGCAACATGACATATTCACTCTGAATGGCTGGTGGTGCTAGTGGTGGCGATGAAGCTAGTGGTGGCGGCGAATGTGGTATGGGTGGTGCTGCTGCTGTTAGTTGCGGAGGTGGTGGTGCTCCACTGCTGGTGGCAACTGGTGGTGGTGGTGGCAGCAGTGGATATTGACAATACTCTGCTGATGTATTTGAAGAGAAAAAAAATGTGTGGATGAGAATCGTTCTCGTATCTTGAATTGATGTCGTTCTCGTTTGAAAATTCATCTATATATACATACATACATATACATGATCATGTGAGATTATACTGGTTTTGTGAGAACTGTGAGACCACATAAATAACACTATACCTTTACTGCAAACTGTCTTGAAGGTAAACCTTCACAGTTATATTGTGAAATTTCAATGTTGTTTTATATGATTTCAAGGGTCTCATAATTAAAAACATGTTGATGTCACCTGAATCCTACCCACTCTTTCTATATATATATATATAATGAACCTCCCTCTTTCTATATATATATATTTCACATTTCCATATTTTCTATTAATCCATATTCTCCTATGATTTTTTTATCAAGGGTCACGATGAGTTCACAAAGTTTACAAGATATTTGAGGTTTACAAATGAGCCTCCCTCTATATATATATATCTACAATAATAAATAACTTATATTATTATAAATTTAATTAACCAAGAAAATCAGAAATCATATGAGTAAGTAGGAGCGAGTTTAAGGTAAGAGGAATGCAAATATTTCATCTGATTAAATGATTAAAATGGCCGTTACCCACGAACATTAAAATATATATACTTTTAGTTAAAATAATTCTCAATTCAAAAAGAAAATATTTATCATTAGACAATCTTGAGTAAACTCGATGATTTGTTGAGTGGATAAAACTTCTTTGGCATTTCGGAGTTTTAAGAGTCATTTTTGAAAAAAAGGTATTTTGAATCACTTTTTATTTAATTTCATATTATTTCAATAATAGGATATTTTTAGATAAGCGAATAACGGTTCTTCATGATGCAAAAATTTTCGTTGTAAGGCTGCATGCACCGGGAGGGTGGGTTGTGAGCGGGTATGCCCGCCGGCTTCAAAAAAGCCCGGCGGGTTGGGTGCAACCTATAGTTAGCCGGCGGGTTGGCGGCTTTGGAGGGTACATGAAGCCGCTGTAGCCGTGTGTGTGTTGTGTGTGTATTGTGTGAGAGGGTTGAGAGGGTTGGGTGTGTGTTGTAGAGGGTTATAGGAGGGTAAAGAGAGGGTTGACCAAAAGCTGATGTGACAGCTGATGTGGCATTAAAAAAGTGAATGGGTTGAGTGGGTTGATTGAGTTGGGTGCAGGTAGCCTAATGGATCTCCAAGCGCACCAAAAATGTCACTTGTCAAAACGAAATGGTGTAAAAATCAAGATTTTGTTTCTAGTTTTTCTTCTGAGCATGGATTTTCTCGAGTCCCTTTTACTTCCATGCCTTACTTTGTTCTTCCTCTTGCCAATTCCTTATCTTGGTTTTATTTGTTGGTGTTTTGGGTTGTTTTCTGTGTCTTACAAACAAGATTTGTCCTCAAATTGTTTTTATTATTTTTGTTGTTGTAATATAGTTTCTTGCTGCTTTTAAATTATTTATTTTAATTAAAATTGAATGAAGAAAAACTAATGGACATGAAGAAAATGTACTGTGATGATACGTTTTTAAAATATTTTTATAATATAATTAATGTTGAAATTACCTAAATAAAGTAGCTGATGGAGTACTTTTTTTAAATATTTTGATTTTTCATACTTTATTATAGAAAAAATTCCATTTATACAAATTCATGGCAATAGAGAAGTCCAATGATGTTTAATCCAACTTCAAAATTTAATAGAACTTATTGGTAGCCCACAATTAAAACTTATACATGAAGGGTTGTCCTAAGTCATAGCCTCCATCCTAATTAAACACGTTTATAAATTCCGGTTTTCATAAATGTGGGACTAGTTGAGTAGTTGTCATGCCTTCCATCAATTTTCGTTATCCAAATATGTCCTAATGTGTTGTCTGGTTTGATGGTTATAATGTTTGCCAATTTGTTGAGTCTGATACTTTACCACTGCTACATATAAAGGTTAATACTGCTGATTACTACTGCTGGCTTTGGAGTGTTACTACTGCTGATGAAGATTGAAGGTTACCACTGCCAGTATGTGAGGAATTAATGAAGATCAAGGTTACCACTGCTGTATTAGATTACTACTGCTCTTCAAGATTACCATTGCTAGTTTTGAAGTTAACACTGCTAGTGTGAAGTTAGCACTGCTTATGTTTTTACCACTGCTATCAGAAGACGATAAGGAAAGGATTGCGATGACTTGAAGATATAGACAAGATACGATATGTTTGGAGATATTTTAGAGATTATCTTGTAAATCTAGTTTCCTTATTGTAATCTGTTAAGTCGTATATATAGCTGATAGGTTTTCATTGTTAGATACGAGTTTTGATAGCTTTTGTGTTAGAATTAAAAAAAGTCTCAAGATTGTTCTTGAAATCCCTGCAATAGAGAAGTATTGTACGTCTGTTTTGAGTCTGTTCAAACAGATTGGGGCTTGTAGTTGTAATCATCAAGCTATTGAGTTCAATATACACAGTTTATTCAAATTCATTGTTCTGTTCTATAATCAAAGTGTTATTCCGCAAACTTCTTTGATTAAGTATTCTGTTCTTGATATTGATATATAGATCCTGTCAAGTGGTATCAGAGCTTGTGTTCAGAATACTATTTGATCAATGGATTCCCAGGATTCTGTTCTTGTGTCCAAAGTCCCCATGCTCAAACCCAATGAGTTTGAGATGTGGAAAATCAGAATCAAGCAATACATGCTTCTTACTGATTATGCCTTATGGGAGGTAGTTGAACATGGACCTAGTGTTCCTGAACCTGCTGTTGCTGGAGCACCCCCAAAGTTTGATGCTGACAAAAAGAGGAAGCAGACTGAGATGAAAGCCTTAAGCACACTGTTGTTGGCTATTCCCAATGAATACCAACACCAGTTTTGTACCTGTCCAGATGCTAAATCACTGTGGAATGCCCTGGAGAAGAGATTTTCTGGAACCAAAAGTTCCAAGAGAAATCAAAAGGCCCTGTTGAAGCAGCAATATGAAAACTTTACTTCTACAAAGAACGAGTCCATGACTCAAACTTTTGACAGGTTCAACAAACTAATTGGAGAGCTTGCCAATGTAGATGTGAAGATGGAGAAGGATGAAATCAATAGAAAATTCCTCAGATCTCTGAGTGAGGAATGGACTATGTATACTGTGTCATTCAGACAAGGAGATGACTTGGAAGACAAGGAGCTTGAAGATCTGTACAATGATCTCAGGATTTTTGAAGCTGAAGTGGAGGCCAAAAGAAGACCAACTAGATATTCACATACTATTGCTCTCTATTCTTCAGAAAATCCTTCTTCAAATATTAATACTGCTAATATTAATCCTGCTAGTAAAAATCATGACAATACTAATGATAAACCTTCTTTGTCACAGGATGCTAGTGGAGATGCAGTCTTGGAAGCATTCCTTGCCAATCATGTAAGATCTCCTCTGATCAATGATGATCTTGAACAAATCAATGCTGATGATTTGGAGGAGATGGACATCAAGTGGCAGATGGCCATGTTAACCATGAGGATGAAGAGGTTTATAAGGAGGACTGGCAGGAACAACTTTGATGCCAAAAGAGGAGACCTTGCTGGCTTTGATAAATCAAAGGTGAGATGCTACAAGTGCAATGAGCCTGGTCACTTTGCCAGAGAATGCAAAGGGAGTGGCACTCATCAACAAGCCAACAATGGAGGACAAGCATATACTCCAAGACCCAACAGAGGCAACAATTCCAATAATTCCAACTCCTCTCAAGCCTTGGTATCACAGGAAGGCATGGGATTTGACTAGAGTGATCAACCTGAAGAAGCCATCCAGAATCATGCTTTGATGGCCAAAATCACTGAACCTGAACTTCCAGCAGAGGTATCCTCTAAATTATGTTTTGATTCTTGTGTTGAAACTGTTAAGAAGTATAGGGATCACAATCAGACTATGAGTGATACCATCAAGACCATGGAAGTTGATAGAAGAGAGTATATGATAGTCATTGAGAATCTGGAGGACCAAATCAAGTCCTATAAAGAGAATGAACTCCAGTTTGAATATGACTACAATTACTGGAAGTGGGAGAAAAAGGAGTTTGAGAAGAAACTAGTAAAGTCTGGTGAGGAATTGGAATCTGTCAAGAAGGAATTAGAAAAGGCTAAGGAAGATCTTGAGAAATTCTCTAAGTCCTCTTGGAAGAGATTCTAAGGGCTCAAGTTCATGATGAACTCAAAAGAGGAATAGGATATCACAATACTCCTCCACCCCGCAATCATACATACATTCCTCCTACCACAGATATCCTAGATAGACTAAACAGAGAGGAATTGAAAGAAGGAGTGTGTGATGTAGATCCCTTAAGTAGTGATGATGAGGAAGATCAAAAGGGAAAGACTGAAAACAAATCCCAAGAGATTGTCCCTGAGGAAAATCAAATCCTCACCAATGAAAAGGGTGGTATGCCCTTTGTACCCAGTAAGTATGCTACAGCCTCTAGGAAAGGGAAAGAGAAGATAGTTGACCAGGAACCTACACCATCACAACCTTTGAATGGTGGTAAACCCACTCATAAAAATGACAGTGATCCTGGTACTTCTAAACAGTCTCAAACAAGTAACAAACCCAGAGGAAACAAAAGGAATTGGAACAACCAGTGGGCTCAAACTCATGGTGTTGATCTGAATAAGATTAACAAACCAAAACCCTGCTTTATATGCTGTAATCTCAACCATCTGGCTAAGGACTGCTACTATAACCCTTTTAATCAAAGAATGACTTTTCAAAATCAAAGGGTTAATTTTCAGAATCAAAAGCAGTTCCAAACTAGAAGGACAGAGTATAACAACAGAGGGTCTGCTCCAAAACCTATTGTTAAAAGACAGTTGGTTCAGAAAAGAAAAAATCAACCTAAAAAGAAAGTCAGTGTTCAAAAGAAAAAGGTTGAAAAGAAGACTGTGAAGATAGTTACTAAATGGGTACCAAAAGCCTCACTAAGCAATACTACTGCTTCCACAAGCAGTGGTAATGAAAGTGTTGCTTCTGAAAACAGTGGTAACAATCTAAAAGAGATAAAGGATAACTCTGCTGCAAGCAATAACAGCAGTGGTATCTCCACCAATGTTGCCACTACAAGCTCTTCTCTGAGAAAACCCATTGTAACTAAGTATTCAAGTCATGAGATCCCTAACAAAGATTATCTTTTAAAACTTAACAGATTGACAGAGGTCAATTATGTTAATGAAAAGGGAGAACCCAAGACCATATTGGCTTGGGTTCCCTCAAGACACTAACCTATTTCCTTTATGTGCAGGGCAACCCAGACAGGAATGAGAACTTATGGCATGTGGACAGTGGTTGCTCTAGGCACATGACAGGCAATAGATCCTTTCTTGAAGATTTCACTACATTCAATGGAGGATATGTTGCCTTTGGAGATAATCCAAAAGGAGGTAAGGTTTCAGGGAACGGTAAGGTTACAGGAGGTAAGTTAACCTTAGAAGAAGTATACTATGTGGATCAACTCAGATACAACCTGATGAGTGTGTCTCAGGTGTGTGATAAAAAGTTTTTCACTCTGTTCAGTGATACAGAGTGCATGATTCTTTCTCCAAAGTTTATAATTGATGAGAGCTTTATTTTATTAAGAACACCTAGAAAGGATAATGTTTATTGTCTGGACTTAAATGGTATGCCATCAGAAGTTGTGAACTGTCTATTTTCAAAAGCTTCAATGACTGAATCCTCTCTCTGGCATAGGAGGATGGGTCATATGAACATTAAGACCATGAACTTACTTGTCAAGAATCAATTGGTCAGAGGTCTTCCCCCAAAAGAGTTCACACTTGATGATAATTGTGTAGCCTGCCTTAAAGGTAAGCAACACAAGGCTTCTCATAAATCAAAGACAATAAACACTATCTCTGCTCCTCTTCAACTGTTACATATGGATTTATTTGGACCTACCAATGTAATGAGTATAGGCAAGAAATCATACTGTCTTGTGATAATTGATGATTATTCTAGGATTACTTGGGTTTTCTTTCTTAGAACAAAGGATGAGACAAGTGGACTGATCAAACCCTTTGTAAAGAGAGTTGAGAATCAGGTGAATCTTAGAGTGAAAGTCATTAGATCAGACAATGGGACTGAGTTCAAAAATGCTGATCTGAACTCCTTTTGTGAGGAAAAAGGTATTGAAAGACAATTCAGTGCTCCTAGAACTCCTCAACAGAATGGAGTTGCTGAGAGGAGAAATATGACACTGATTGAGGCTGCAAGAACCATGTTAGCAGATTCCAAACTACCAATCACTTTTTGGGCAGAAGCAGTTAAAACTACCTGCTATGTGCAAAACAGGGTTCATGTAGTCAAGTCCAAGGGAAAAACACCTTATGAACTTTTCAAAAACAAAAAGCCTTTTATAGGATTCTTTGTACCTTTTGGGTGTCCTTGTTCTATCTTAAATACCAAAACTCATCTAGGGAAGTTTGACAGCAAAGCAGATGATGGTTTCTTTGTGGGATACTCAATACAAAGCAAAGCAGTTAGAGTCTTTAATACTGTTTCTAGAACAATTGAGGAAAGTGACAATGTCAAATTCAATGAACTCACTCCCAATGTGCATGGGACTGGTCCAGACTGGCTATTTGACATTGATTCCCTCACTAACTCTTTGAACATGAGCAATACAGTTGATACAGGTACTATTATCAAAGAAAAGGAGACAGACACACCTTTTGTTCTGTTTCCTCCATCCACCATCAGTTCAGAAGAGAAAGAATCAGAGACTGAAGTGCAAGAGGATGCTTCAGAACATCAAGAAGGAGATAAAGAGACTGAAGAGACTCCACAGCTTGAAAGCAATGTGGAAAATGAGACTGGGGATACAAGTGAAATCACTCAACCAGATCCCTCAGAATCTGGTCCTGATGATTCAAATTTAGGGGAAATTCTATCTGAAGAACCCCTACACCTGACAAGAACTCAAAAGAATCACCCTGCTTCTCAAGTGATTGGAGATGTGGCCTCTCCTATGATTACAAGGAAGCAAAGCAGAGAAGCCGGATATGTGAATACTCATTCTGGGATGTTGTCATGCTTTCTTTCCCAGAATGAACCAAAGAAGGTGTTGGATGCCATGAAGGATCCAAGCTGGATAGAAGCTATGCAAGAAGAATTACTACAGTTTGTCCTCCAACATGTTTGGGATTTGGTGGATCTCCCAAAAGGACACAGGGTAATTGGCACTAAATGGATCTTCAGAAACAAGACAGATGAGAGAGGAATTGTGATCAAGAATAAGGCCAGACTAGTGGCACAGGGATATACTCAGGAAGAAGGAATAGACTATGATGATGTATTTGCAAGCCATCCGGCTATTCTTAGCTTTTGCATCTTACAAAGGATTCAAAGTCTATCAGATGGATGTGAAAAGTGCATTTTTGTATGGCACTATTGATGAGGAAGTCTATGTCTGTCAACCACCAGGGTTTGAAGACCCTAAATATCCTGACAGGGTTTGTAAGTTGAGGAAGGCACTGTATGGCCTTCATCAAGCACCTAGGGCTTGGTATGATACCTTGTCCTCTTATTTGTTGGAAAACAAATTTGAGAGGGGTGTCATTGACAAGACTCTATTCATCAAAAGAACAAAGACTGATATGCTGTTAGTGCAGATCTATGTAGATGATATCATCTTTGGTTCTACAAGGCAGACATGTGCAAGGAGTTTGAAGAACTAATGCACAAGAAGTTTAAGATGAGTTCTATGAGAGAACTAACTTTCTTTCTTGGTTTGCAGGTCAAGCAGAAGAAAGATGGTATTTTCATCAATCAATCCAAATATGTTGCTACTATGCTTCAAAAGTTTGGAATGAATGATGCAAAACCAGCAAGCACACCAATGGAGACTCACAAACACCTCACTGCTGATGTTGAGGGGAGGAAGTTGATGTTCATCAGTATAGATCCATGATTGGATCATTGATGTATCTTACAGCTTCTAGACCTGATATTATGTTTGCTGTTTGTGTGTGTGCTAGGTTTCAGGTTAGGCCAAAGGAGTCACATTTACATGCAGTCAAGAGGATATTCAAATATCTCAAGGGTCAACCTAAATTGGGACTTTGGTATCCATATGACAATTCCTTGACTTGGTGGCCTACACAGATAGTGATTATGGAGGAGCAAACCTGGATAGAAAATCAACATCAGGAGGATGTCAGTTCTTAGGAGGAAGATTGGTCTCTTGGCAATGCAAGAAACAGACCACTGTTTCACAATCAACAACTGAGGCTGAATACATAGCTGCTTCTCAATGCTGCTCACAAGTCTTATGGATTCAGAATCAGATGCAGGACTATGGTCTTTCTTTCTTGCAGACACCTATACTCATTGACAACAACAGTGCTATTAGCATTGTGACTAATCCTGTCAAACATTCCAAGACCAAGCATATAGAGATTAAGTACCATCTTATCAGAGATTGTAATGAAAAGAAGCTAATTCAAGTTCAAAAAGTCCACACTGGTGATCAATATGCAGACCTTTTCACAAAAGCCTTTGATGTAGGCAGATTTATATTTTTGGTCACAAGTGTTGGAATGATGAACTCTGAATAATCCTTCTTCTTGTTACAATACTTCCTGTACTATCTCTGTATATCTTTCCTTTCTTTTTCTCTTGTATAAATGTTGATAAGTTCATTAATGTGGCAGATGGCAGTTCAGACAGCTCACAAGCAGTAAGATGGAGATCTCATTATCAATTTCAGTGCAGAAGTCCATGGAGTGAAATGCTTGTTTCTACTAAGCCATTAACACTGCTCTCACATTCGCCCATTAACACTGCTATCACATTCGCCCATTAACACTGCTGTCACATTCGCCCATTAACACTGCTCTCACATTCGCCCATTAATACTGCTAGTCATTCGCCTGTTAACACTGCTCGCACAATCGCACAATACCACTGCTAGCATTTTCACACACTACCACTGCTCTCACATTTGCATTTTACCACTGCTTATGCATATGTGCTTTACTCCTGCTCACACACATGCTTATTAACACTGCTAGTTATTCTGAGGAATGCCTAAGGTTTTACCACTGCTTTTAACTAAGCTGCTGTAATTACCACTGCTTTTGACTAGTCCATGTGTTTACCACTGCTTTTAAATACAATGTGTGTCATTACCACTGCGGGTATCTTTTACCACTGCTTTTATTTAGTTTGACGAATACCACTGCTAGTGTTCATTAACACTGCTTATTTGACCTAGCCCATGTGTTCGTTATCACTGCTAATGGTAGTTACCCCTGCTCTAAAGTGTAGTATATAAGCCCTAACTTGACCGCCTTTTCCATTAACGGCTACTCTACACTTTTGCTCTAAAAAACGCTTGCTATTCTTCGTTGATTCTCTCTCAGTATTCTTGCGTTCGAACTAATTTCATCATCTGTTTAGGTTTTTCTTCATCGATTGCAAATGGATTCATTGATATTCGTCAAAGATCATAACAAGATTGGATATCTTTCCAAAGGTGGGGATTCTGAAGGTTTTGAAGATATTGTAGATTTCTTGGCATCATCCCACATTGCGTATGCTGCGACAATCAATCCAACAGTTTACATTCAACATATGCAAGACTTCTGGATGAATGGCGTTGTACAAGAAGAAGAAGGGATCAAAAGCATTCAAACCACTATCTGCGGTCTGTCACTCACTCTTACCCCTGCCAAAATCAGACATCATCTTCAACTCAATGATGAAGGAGGTATCTCTATGCTCTCTACTCGAACTATCATGGAAAATCTTTTAAAAATGGGGTATACTGGCTCACAAACTTCCTTGAAATATCTTAAAAGTCAGTTTTGCCCTCAGTGGAGATTCCTTGTGCATACTCTGTTGCACTGTTTTTCAAAGAAATCCACTAGTTTTGGTGAGTTTAGCAGCACTATGGCTTCTGCCTTGGTCTGTCTAGCCACAAAACAAGTGTTTAATTTTTCACAGATGATTTTTGATGGTCTTGTGTACAATCTTGAGAACATTCCAAACTCTAAAGTTAAAACATTTTTCATGTTCCCAAGATTTGTCCAAGAAGTTATCACCAAGGAATTGACGGATGTACCAACTCATGGAAACATCTATAAGAGCTCTGCTCTTGGTCATAAGTTGTTTTCCAATATGAAGAGACCTGCAGAAGGCTCTAATGACCAATTCACTCCATTGTTCTCAACAATGATGAGAGTGAACCACCCCCAAGGTGAGGCATCAGGCTTGCAGCCTACACAACCAAGCATTCCCTCTGATGACCTACCCACACCTATCACAGATACAATCCCACAGTCCCTTGACAAAACCCCCACCCCCACACTTCAAAAATATCAAAGAAAGAACAGAGGAGCTCCTTCCTCCTCTGGTTCTAAACCCCAAAAGCCTATAAGCCAACAGTTGGAGCACTCTCCTTCTGATTCTACCCAAAGGGATACCCCTGGAGTGCAGCCCCACTCAAGTATAAAGAAGGTGCCCTCTAAGGAGAAGGATGGGCATGTGGTTGGTGAGGCTCAAACTACTGATGTTGCACAAGGTGTGCATCAGGACAGTTTGAACATAAGTAAGACCCCCACCACGGCAACTCCTAGTGAGAAATCACAGGGAGGACCCAGGTGCCAAGAAACCAAGGGGGCTTCTAGTGCTTCAGCAAGGCTGAAGACTAAAGTCAAAAAGCTCAAAGATCCAGTAATGGAGGTTCACACTTCTAAACCTGGTGAGAGCAGATTTTCACATGAGGAATTGATGGAAAATTTTTGTACCATTACTAAAGATTTGAAGGCGTTTGAGAAAAACTTCTTTGTCCATGATGAGAAACATGGCTCTCATGCAGCCAGACTTGATATTTTGGAGGAATTGGCAACTGCACAGCATGATATGCTCAAGCTGCATGAAGCACAGTTGGTGAAGCAAGCCAAGGTCATTCAAGCTCAAGGTGCTACAATTGCTTCAATGAAGGGCACAGTTAGAGCTCTTAGGAGGAGATACAATACCTTGGTTGCATTCACAAAGGGGGAGAGAAGATCTGGATTTAAGGGGGAGTCTGTGCATGAAACAGAAGTTGTGAATGAACTAGCAGTTGAGATGGAAACTGAAGCCAAGGGGGAGGAACAGAAAGAGACTGGTACAGGGGTTGAGACTTTTTTGGAAGAAGAAACTCAGGTTGCAGATGAACCTGTAGTTGATATTGTTGAACCAGAACTGCAAAAAGCTGATACAGGGATCAATGAAGATGATCTAACCATTGCTGAGTTGCTAGTGAAGATGCCTGAAGTAGTCAAACGTACCAAGGGTATAGTCTTTAAAGAACCAGAGGTTATGAAACAGATTGATCTTTCTGTTGAATCTAAAAGCAAAGGAAAAGAGAAGGTAATTGAAGAAGCAGAGTCTGATTCTGATTCTGAAATTGATGAGGCAAAGAGGAAGATTAGGGAATATGAAGCTTTAGAGGCTCTGGCTAGAAAGTTAAGCCTGGAGGAACAAGAAAGAGTTAACAAGGAGGTGGAAGATAGAAAAAGGAAAGCTGATAAGAAGAAGCCTGTGAAAAAGACTCAGAAGAAGTCAATTTCAAAAGAAGAGACTGAAAGGAGGAGGATCATGGTGAGGTATTTGTCCAGTGCTCTTGGAAAGCCATTCCAATTCTTTTCCAGATGGACTCTTGAAGAAATTGAGAACAAGTACAATGTCACCAGAGAGGCAATGCATTTGGAAGAAATGGAGGAACAACAGGTTGAAACTGAAGAGGTGGCATTGGTTCAAAGGAAGAGGAAGAGAGATCAGATTAAAGATCAGGTTACTACTGAAGGTAATCCTGAGAAGAATGAAGAAATTGTGGCTGATTCTGTACAGCAAAGTGTTCAAGTTATTGAGAAGAAGGATGAACCTATAAGGAAAGATGAGGGTGATGAGAAAACTATTGAGAAGGAGGTTGAAGTGCCTAAGCAGAAAGAGGCACAATCATCAAAAGCAATAAGGAAGAAGTCTGTTGCTAAAAAGCCAAAGATGAGTAAAGCGGTAGAGGAACCTTCAAACATCTCTATGTGGATATTCTTTGATAATAATCAGATAGATTATTTCAAAATATTCAGAAGTGATGGAACAAATGAAGTGTTTGCAAATGAGATTGGATTTTTCAGAAAGTTGTCCAAAAGTGATCTGAAGAAGATGTATGAGATAGCCTGCACTAAAGAGATTGAAGATTTTGAGGAAGCAAGGCTGCTTGTAGAAGACTTAAAGATTATGTTTGCTTTCTCACAGACAAAAGCAGAGCTCAAGAAGAAAGGAAAAAGAGATCAGACTGACAGCATTGGTGAAGGAAAGGTTATTTCCTGGAACACCTATGAAAATAGGGTGTTTTCAGTAACTTTTGAGAAATGAAGAATGAGTTTCTTTCTAATGGATAAAAGATATGATTTTGAGCCAATCATGATGGGAAGTATGCTGGAAGTGAAGAAGAAATCAGAGAATCTGTCTGAGTTTGATAAGGAGTTGATTGGAAGATTAAGAGAACAGCTGCTAGAGTTGAATGCTCATTATTTTGATGAAGAAGTGATTGAGCTAAAGCAGAAGAAAGTTGTTGGTTGGGGAGTTGATCAGAATCTGAGATATGTTGTACAGTTTGATGATGGATCAGATGTGTGTGATGCTGAATGGGAAAATATCTTGGATGAATGCACAAGGGAGAATTTAAAGGAGTTGTATGAACAAAGATGCACTGTGATCAAAGTAGCTGTGAATGACAGAGATAATCCTGATCAAGCCAAGAAGAGGAAATTTGCACTAGAATGTTTGTTTTGGTTATTTGAACCCTTCAGACTTCTAGGTGTAAAGAATTCGAACTGTGAGGAGGTAAAGGAATGGAGATGGTTTGAAAAGTGTAGGGTGTACAGCTTGAATGTCAATGATAAAGAAATGGAGTACTATTTTGAAGAGTGTGAAACAGATGCACTAGACATTCAAAGGTTGCAAGGTATGATGAAGGTAAGTCTGAGTACAAAAGGTGAACCTACAAGAGCTGCAAGGTTGCTGGTGTCAAAGATGCATACTTATTTGAAGATCAGACTCACAAACTTAGCTCCTCATGCTGAGAAGTTAAGTTTAGGGGGAGATTGTTGAGTCTGATACTTTACCACTGCTACATATAAAGGTTAATACTGCTGATTAATACTGCTGGCTTTGGAGTGTTACTACTGCTGATGAAGATTGAAGGTTACCACTGCCAGTATGTGAGGAATTAATGAAGATCAAGGTTACCACTGCTGTATTAGATTACTACTGCTCTTGAAGATTACCATTGCTAGTTTTGAAGTTAACACTGCTAGTGTGAAGTTAGCACTGCTTATGTTTTTACCACTGCTATCAGAAGACGATAAGGAAAGGATTGCGATGACTTGAAGATATAGACAAGATACGATATGCTTGGAGATATTTTAGAGATTATCTTGTAAATCTAGTTTCCTTATTGTAATCTGTTAAGTCGTATATATAGCTGATAGGTTTTCATTGTTAGATACGAGTTTTGATAGCTTTTGTGTTAGAATTAAAAAAAGCCTCAAGATTGTTCTTGAAATCCCTGCAGTAGAGAAGTATTGTACGTCTGTTTTGAGTCTGTTCAAACAGATTGGGGCTTGTAGTTGTAATCATCAAGCTGTTGAGTTCAATATACACAGTTTATTCAAATTCATTGTTCTGTTCTATAATCAAAGTGTTATTCCGCAAACTTCTTTGATTAAGTATTCTGTTCTTGATATTGATATATAGATCCTGTCACAATTCTATTTTGGTAAAGATGTCATTAAGTAGATGTAGATGATTGTATGTGTTTCAATATTTAAGAAGGACAAGTGATGTTTTATACATAAGCTTCTACGTTTGGTTAAGTCTATGGTTCAACTAGAGAACATCTATCTCGATCGATTTTCCCTTGAAAAATTTGTTGCAGGATTAGGGCTTGTTGTATCAAGATTACTAGATGGCAACACTATTTTACCTACTTAATAAACGTTGTAAAGTTTGATGTTCATTTTTCCTGCAACTAATTGTAATGTTTCAACTACGATTTCGTCAATTGTTTGGCAAATCTCTCACCATTCAAAGGTCAATATTTATTGTGGTTTGCAATCCAAGAGCTCGTAGATTGCAATTTCTTTTAAAAATATTCGTGTTGACAAGTTGTGTTGTGAGTGGGTCGGTTCATTCAAACATCTTTATGGAAGGTTGTGGTCAATTGCATCTCTCAAGTGGGATGACATCTTGCCTTCATCTTATATTTTACACGACATCTGACTCGTTAATTATTGATTTTCGGCAAAATCATTAAATCAATACAAATCAAAATTTTCCAAAAACACTAAAAAGCAATAAAAGTTGTTTTTCCTTTAAAAGTTATGTTTTTTTTTCTTATCTTTTCTAAAAGTTAGAATGTTAAGTTTGGAAAGAAAATTGACGTTCACATAAAAATTACTATTACTTGACATCTCCATCACATTTGTTAATATCAATATAAAATCCGTTGACTTTCTCAGTTTCTTAAATAAAGATCGAATGAATCATTTTGTTAAGGTATTTAATATATAATTAGAATATTAAACGTAGAATTGAATCATTAATACAATTTTTTTTGGGTTTATAAGATATTTCTAGAATTCATTTGTGAAGAAACACAAATTTTGATGGATTTGAAATTGAATTGAATTTGATTTGACTATATATTTACACTTGAATTCATTCAAACTTCATATTTTGTTAATGTAATAAAGTTTTGGAATTAGTATATATAACATTGATAAAATGATAAAATCATTCTTTATTAATTATGTTTGTGTCAACAATTGGATTTATGAAAATGCAAATACCAGCCAATACTTGAAACATATTTTCATCATTTGCCTTAAAAGATAGAGCATATTCAATGAATAACATCCATGAGATCTAACTCAAACAATCTATCAATCGAATCCTTGGTACAGAAAGAGTATATGTTACTTCTATTTGACCTATTGATAATTTACGTAGAAATCAGATAAAGAGTATATGTTACTCTTTCATATCGGATTCATAGTTCATCATCAAAAGATTCTAAATTATTATACACTTGATAGATATATTTTATAATTTAAAATAGATATAGATATACTATCAAATAGTTGATAGTTTATATTTTAAAATAGATATAGATATGATTTTTACTTGTAAAGTCTTGTAAGTTGTAACTATCTGTAATGATCCAAAGGGCTAAATCTTTTAGCAAAATTGAAGACTAGTTGAAGTAAGATAAAGATAGTTACCAAAATGGATTGGTTTAATTTGTCCTTTAGCCAAAAGAAGATCGATACAAGATAAAGTCAACTAGTAGTCTAAACAAATACTACTACTAGCAAGTTGCTTTTTGGGATACAAACTTGGACAGCAAAATTTGGTTCAACTGTCCCAAACTCTCATCTTAGTATGGAAACATGCAAAAACCATGTCAGCCAAATTAAGTTGTAACACACTATTCTATTAGTGTTAGCCAATGCGCAGCGATATGAACGGGTATGGCGGGTTGAGCCCGCCGGTGTAGCTCCCACTGGCCTCGGCATCTTTGACGGAACTTTAGGAAGAAAATCTATCCTAAGGGTCATTTTACATATTACCGGGGTTGTAAGTGGCACGCAGGCCTCCCCAAATAGATCAAGGGTCTATATTGGCAATCTCTATAAACACTGAATATACAGTAAGCAGATATATATATAAAATATTCAACCACACAATTTTTATATAAAGCAATACATAAGCATATAAACAATTTCTAGATCCGTTAAAATTATTTTATTACAAACCATGATTTTAACTGATTTATAAAATCAAACTGTTTTATAAATCGAAACTGATATTTTAAAATCGAATTGCTTTTCATAAAATTTCTAGATTTATAAACTATAAATCAATTTTATAAGCCACTATCAATTTCACCAAAAATATCCGCTTTTAATTAACTTAATTAAACTGACTGTTCCGAACGAACTAGTCGGAACATCAGCCCGTGATCTGTGTCTTGATTCGATCAACTGGTCGAAAAAGATATCGGGCCAATTTGACCAAGAAACGGGTCAAATATCTTAGTTTAATCATTTTACTAGGAAAATAAAATTCCTTAATTTAAATTAGATAAAAAAAACTATTTAAATAATTATCTAATTTGGGTTAAAAGCTTAAACACCCAATAAGTCTTATTGGGCCAAGAACGTGGCCCAAAAATTACATGGTTTGGGCCCGTTATCAGACTGATAACTTTGGGCTCGAAAAAGTGATTGAGTTGGATTCTATCGGAAACTGTTGCAATCATCGAATCATGCCATCGATCACCTCCAAACTGGTGGCGATTCACGAGTGGTCGACGATCCGCGATCGATCAACAACAACACCATCGTTCGGCCACCACCACGCTGGTGGATCAGCCACGGCTTAGGCGGATTCGACCACCGCCGTCGATCACTGCCGCTCGCGTCGTAATAAAACAACAAACCACCGTTGCTACCGACGTGACGACAGCAGTAGCATAAACGCGCCACCACCATCGCCTCCGCCTGTCGACGTCAGCAGCAGCAATACGCCACCGCCACGCCGTCGTTGCCGGCGATTAAAACAAACAAACACCGCCGCCACCAAGGGTTTGCCCCAAGGCGGATGGCGGTTGCCGGGAACAACCACCCCCTTCGACTGCCGGGAACAACCACCGCCGTCGACCACCGCCGCGATAGCGGCTACTGGTGGTCCCACTACACCCGGCCAACCACTGATCTGGTGGTTGTGCCATGGTTCGGTGCTGATTGAGCCACGGTGCTGTGGTGAATCAAGCCTTGGCCTGGTGGTTGTCATGCCATGGTTCGGTGCTGATTGAGCCACGGTGCTGTGCTGAATCAAGCATTGGCCTGGTGGTTGTCATGCCATGGCTCAATGGCTGATCAAGCCACGGCCTGATGGTTGTCGTGCCATGGCTCAGTGGTTTGAACAAGCCACGGCCTGATGGCTGTCGTGCCATGGCCTGATGGCTTATCTTGCCATGGCCTGATGGTTGATCAAGCCACGGCTCAGTGGCTGATCGTGCCACGGCCTGATGGCTGATCGTGCCACGGCTCAGTGGCTGATCAAGTCATGGCCTCAGTGGCGATCAAGCCACGGTTCGGCCATCGGCCCATTGGCGGTTCGATTGCGGTTTTCGCTGGTGATAAAAATCCGATGATCGGAATAACCAACTAATAAAAAACTTTTATTCTAAATAAGTTTTTGATAAAATTTACACAAATCTGATATAAATTTTTTTATACGAAACTGATAAAGATCGAATTTTTATCTAAACTGATAAAAAAACAATCTTTATACAAAACTCATAAAGATCGAATTTTTATCTAGACTGATAAAAATCTAATCTTTATACCAACTGATAAAAATCGGATCTTTACACCAACTGATAAAAATCCAATTTTATACATCCTGATAAAAATCGAATTTTTATACCAACCGATAAAAAATCCAATTTTTATATAACTAAAATAATTTTATGACGGATCTTTAAACAAAATTAGATAAACGATAAGTAAACCTGTGGCTCTGATCCCCGAATCAAACTGATACGAAGAACACTAAGCATGCGGAAGCGATTTTGGATAAAAACCCGAAAACCACGATCGTTCGTTCTAATCTATTTAAACATTTAAAAGTGTAAGACTTTTACCTGGATTGCTTGAGTAATAATCCACCGGTGATCAACCATACGAGCGTTCCTCTAGTAGAACTCAAAAACCCGAGCAACCGGAAAAACCGAACTGGTTTTGGAAGTGGGCGGCGCCAAAAGAGAGAGAGGAGAGGAGGGAATTTTTTGGTGGAAACTATTTAACTGGTAATTGATTGAGACAATAAACCATGGACCCTAAGGCCTTTATTTATAGCTAATCAGATGGAGAATCCTTATCTGATTCAGTTTCCTTAATAATTATCTTTTCTTTTCTTTTTCTTTAAGAAAAGACTTTCTAGATAATTACCTTAATTAATTAGATTATCTATTATATATTTATTTTACTAATAAATATATAATTATCTTAATTAATTTAACAACCCTCTAACTTTGGGATTTCTGACTGAAATTACCCAACTGATTTATAATTGACTATTATAAATCCAAACTCTCCATTTCTAGGTTTTATTCAACTTACTCGATTTATAGGTTCTCACATGTGTGACCCTCAAGTATCTTGTAACATTGGATGTGTGATTACTGGTTTGTCAACTTCTGCACATAATTCCTAACAATGACAAATTAACTAACTACAAAGGTTGAAGTGAAAAGTACAAGCATGCATGAATCAACAAATCTTAAAACAAATGTTCGATAAATGCATTTAAGGCAATGGAGGTTATAAAATGGACTTCATTTTTATTAGTTGCAGATCATTCATTTTAAAAAAGGATTTTTCTGTGAAAGTTTGTTAGACCATGAGTACCGCCAAACAAATTACCATGCTTACTCTGATGTCACCTCAGTGTCACGTCAACATTCCTAAATTGAAGTACCACCACCCTAAACTAACCTCTTTCCTACCCAATTTATAATTAGCCATCGATTAAACAACTTTTAAGCCAAAAGGTTTAATATACATCCTTACAACCCAAAATCTAGTGAAAATACATGCTTCTCCTTTGATGTCTAGCTCTGTTCTTTCCAAATAACTCACTCCAGCTAAATGCACAAAGAACTCACTCCAGCAAAATGCACCTTGAGGTGCTGCCGAGGAACTGAGGAAGTGGAAGTCTATTTATAATATAGTTCAAGGATTTTCGTTCGTGCTCCTTTATGGAGAAGCACTCTATGCTTTAAGCTAGCTATTGTATATTGCTTTCTACGGTCATTGATGAGTCGGTGACATCTTCTCCACTTGTTTGACTAATATAAAATGAGTCATCGTAAACTCTAAAATGTATTCCAAGAGTTTAATAAATCTCATGACCTAAAATAACCCAAAACACAACAAAATCAAATCACATGTAATTTCTCATGATTCATAAAATATATCAATAATGCATTAACATCAAATAATCCACACATTTTTTAATTTGATATTAAAATGTTAAATCCTCAAATGTAAGCATTTTCTCAATAGTTTATAAAAGTCAATGTACCAAGAACGAAATTTCCTCAAACAATAAAACATTTAATAAATATTAAAGAGAACACTTAAAAATTCAAAATTGACATATATGTCATGTATAAAGTTTTCACAAAATAACTTGACCTTATTTTGCTAGATTTATATTAAATCTTGGTTTTACCTAAATCTCTAGCTTCCTTTGGTGAAGACTTGAGATCTCCTAAAGAGCCTTCCAAATCCTAGTTCCAAAGTTTCCACAAGGTTCTTGTATACACCTAAAATTACACCAAAATTGGAAGAAATGGGAAACGGGCACTTTTCTACAAACTAAATTAGTAGCTTGTTAACCATAAGATCGATTGTTTTTTTCTGTCAGTTGGCATGAAACTATCCTTTAGATGATTGACATTTGTGGTTACTTTATGTTTATATCGTTGTTTTTTGCATGTTGTTATTTCTATATTCTTAGGGGGTGTTAAATGGAGGGAGTTTACCGATAACAGAAGTCGCATGTGGGGATGATTGTCATGGGAGTGGGGAAATGGAGAACAAGCAAGGATGTTTCGAGGGTGTGTTTTGTTGTGGAAAAATTTCCTGTTTTCTAGAAAATTTTTCCATGAAAAATGAAAATTTAGAAAACTTGTTTAGTTTATTCAATTCAGAAATTTTTTTCCATGAAAACAAAATTTTCATTTTCCAAATTTACACTTGAATTAGAAAACTACTTTTTATAGTTTTTCAATTCTCATTTTCATTTTCCATTTTCATTTTCAGTTACCGTCCCTTCTCGTCGCCAACCACCGCCACCAACGTCGCCACCGCCGCCGCGCCTGGCGCCGCTGCCGGCCACCGCCACCACCGTCGCTACCCGCCGCCACCGTCGCGCCTGCCGGCCATCGCCATCACCGTTGCTACCGCCCGCCAACACCGTCGTCGCACTATCGTCGTCCGCTTCTCGTCGCCGCGACCATCGCCATCGCCACGACCACCCTCCCACCACCGCCACCACCGCCGCCACAATCGTCGCCACCGCCGAGGCCGCCGCCACAACCGCCATCGCCGCTGAGGCCTCCAAGGCCATCGCCACTGAGGCCTCCAAGGCCACCGCCATCGCCGCCGAGGCCACCACCACCACCGTCGTCGCCGCCGAGGCCACCGCCAAGGCCACCGAGGCCACCGCCATCGCAGCCGAGGCCATCGCCAACACCGCCATCGTCGCCGAGGCCATCGTAAAGGCCACCGCCATCGTAGCCGAGGCCACCGCCAACACCGCCATCGTCGTCGAGGCCACCGATGTCGCCGTCGAGGCCATCGCCAACACCGCCGTCGTCGCCGAGGCCACCGTCGTCGTCGCCTAGTCCCCCATCACTACCGTCGTCGCCGCGAGAGGCCACCGCCTCCGATGTCGCCGACGCTGTGACCACCGTCACTGCCACCCGTTGCAATATTTGAAAAAACGGAAAATGGAATTTGAAAAGTAAACGGAAAATGCACAACTAAACGAGTTTTATAGTTTTCTAAAAATGAAAAATAAAAACTCTATGATTTCAAGTAAACAAGTTTTCTAAAATTTTCCTAAAAAACTGAAAATGAAAAATCAACTCCAAGAAAATGAAAACAGTTTTCCACTACTAAACACAAAGTTTCTTAAAATTTTGAAAAAAAAAACAGTAATAAGAAAGTTTGCAAGATTTTTTTGCAAGTATAAAAAGCTTTCCTAAATTAAGAAGATTTTTTTTAAACATAAGTAAGTTAGTTAATTAGACGGGCCGACACCAAAATACTTTTGCATACTTACAAGAGATTGTTTGCAAGATTTTGTTTTTCTTAACATTAAATATAGCATAAGAGAATCAAGGAACCCGTGGAACCAACCAAAGGTTATTTAAAGGTTTTAAAGAAGCGTTTACTTTCGTATACAACCTTCCTTATATAACGATATGAAAAGGTTTTATGGAGGGTTTTAGGTAAGAAAAACTTATATTTTGTTACACTTCTCACATTTGTCATATAATTCCACCTGTAAAAGTCATTTTTAGATACGCTTCCATATCCTTCTCTACAACTTTTTTCTCTAAAACTCCTTTTTCTTGTAGTGAATGAAAACTCATTTTTCATTGTGAACGTGGGAGGACTACTAAAACTGCACCACGTGTCAATATTCACTCTGAATATATAATGCATGATATTCAGAGTGAATATTGTCACATGGCGTGATTTTAGTAGTCCACACATTCACAACCAAAATTGAGTTCACATTTCAACCTAAGTTCTCACGTTCACAACCAAAAAGTGGTTCACATTTGAACTTTCCTCTATATATATATATATATATCATAAGTATCAAATACATATTCTTATTTGAAAACGATTGTTTGATTTCTTTAATCACAACTAAGATTTATACACTTTATTTATTTTGTTTTATTCTTGGCTATGCTCCAATTATGTTACTTTCATAATTGGGAAAAATGGGTTAGATTATTTTTTCCTCTAACTTCATGTTTTTAGTTATGGGTTCTGCTTTTTTTAATCCAAAATATATTTCCATACTATGAAGTGTTAAACCACCTAAAAAATTGTCCATTCAGTGATTGTTTACATATTAGGTTATGATGTGTACCTTATCTTTCATATTGCTATCAATAATTGGTTAAAGTTTGTTATCACGTCAATTTATTTTAGATGACATTGATACGTAATCGAAGTATTTTGTGACGCACGTCATTAGAAGAACTACGAAAAGACAAATATTACAAGACTGATCAACTTACATAACTTGTATCAAACTTTTAAAATACAAATCAACTGATATCCAATTGTTTCCGGATTCAAAAACATTTTAGGCCATTACAATAAGGAAAAACATTTTTTCCCTGGAAATAGTTGGTCTTTTGTTTAGATTAGTTTCAAGGTAAATTCTAATTGTGAGCTTAACTCGCATTCCTAAGGTAAATCTCTCGGTGGGAAAGAAGACAATTTGACGGAAGTGCATTTTTGAAAAAGATCGAAGACCATTTGATGGGCGCATTAGTTTGAAAAAGGATCAAATTTCACTAGCTTTGATGTATCTATACAATATTTTTTGACAAAGACTTTGTTGTATAGTAAACTAAGAGGAGAGCCTATATTCCAAAAACCACTTTGACAACAACAAATCTTTATCATTATAAAATTGGATATATATTTAGCAACTTCTTCAAATTTACTACTTTAAAGTAATACCCTGAAATCTTGTGCACGCAAATGCTTTTAGTTAAGCCTACAAACACCTAAAATGGGGTTTAGAACTTTAGATGAATTCACAAATGAGAATTACCTATAAAGAAATGGGAAATTTCCAATATATCCAAATTCATGCCTAACACTTATAATTAGACACTATGAATTTGTATATTTCCCAAAAACTCTGAGATGTATAATTGAACTTTGTATATTTTATTTAATATGTCAATTTTAGCTTTAAAGAAAAGGCTACTATCCACTTTAATATAGCTTTTGAATATATAATTTCAAAGTACCGACAAGTTTAGCATCACACTTCCGTATGGTTTTCTTTAGATAACGACCTTCCAACTTAATTCTTGTTTATAAGCTTAATTAACGTATAATTCCACAATTATCTTTTCATCTAATTTAAAGAAAGATACATAAGGAATTCTTATTTGGAGTGACATAAAATCCAAGAAAAGTTTCATCAGATTTGAAAATTCAAATCTAACATCAAAAATTCAAAATGAGAAGTTGTGTCAAAAGTTACAATCATGTCTGATTATAGCAATTTTAAAAGTAACTTTAATTTAATAAAACTCATTTTAAATGTTTTTATGAAAATATTTACTCAAAAAGTGTTGTAACGGGTTTAGAAGTAACAACTTTTGGAATGAAAAAAAATAAAGTTTCTTTAATGTTTTGAAGATTAAAGTTTTTTTGCAACATGATAGCCATTTTGTTTAACGATCGAGACATATGCACCTTTGTTTACAAATCTAACTAGAAACCGTAGCAACCTTTGCTAATAAATCATGATCCCAATTCCCAAGTACAACATAACTCGACACAGTTTTACATATCATTCAATAAACTTGGAAAGAACACCTAAAACACTATTTAAACAATACATCATATATACCTCCAAAATCATATAAAATGTTCTATATGTTAAATACTCTGTATATTTAGATAAAAAGTTGATTATCAACAACTCCAACAGATTCAGACGGAATCTATAAATCAATATAAGATACATATCATCAAAGCATTAGTAGCCTAGCGGTCGGTAACATCCTTGGAAGGGACATTTAATGACATCCCTGTCAACCCGGGATCGTTTCATGGGAAGAGCATGTGGTGATACCCTAACCATGGGTTGGCTTTCGAGTCGGTGCATGGTCGTTGAGGATTAGTCGGGTGCCCGTATGGATCCCAGATACCTCGTCGACTTTGTGTCAGGACGTGTGCGTAAGTTATTTGCCGTTCAAAAAAATTATACGATACATATAGCTTTCATAATTATCTAGTGTTCTAAAAGGCCCCACAAAAATTGTCCTGTGTCTCATGCTATGTTAACTATGTAGAACGCCATGTCTTAATGAACGGTTTTTGTAACATGATATTTAATTTATCTTACATGTTCAATTTCTTATTTGTTTGTTTTTAATATATCACCAAATTTAAATTGTTTAATCACATTGTTTCTTTGAGTGATAATAGAAAACATATGATATTATAAATGATACAAAAATTTGTTACTATTAGCACAACTTGAAAAACGTCATGGCACCGCAATGACTCCTAAAGTTTGATGATTGGTCTCACCAACATTCCACACATCATGCCATTTAGTAGGGATGAGCAATCGATGACCACTTTCCCAAACTAAATTGGTACCGTACCGATCAAGGGCGGATACAATTGCAAAAACATGGGGGCACAAGCCCCCAAACAAAATACCATTTTTTTAGTTTAGAAATATATGTTTTTTCATTTTTTCTATCTTAATTCCCCCCATTAATTTTTCGTTAGGGCCCCCACAAACCAAAAAAACATCTTCAAATCAACTAAAAATCGAAAAAGAAACTCTCGGAATCAATCAAAATAATCTTAAGCATCCCTCAAAATCGATAAAAAAAAACTAAAATCCCTTAAAATCGACCAAAATAATTTAAAAATTAAATCAAAATGGTGGAATTATGTAAAAAACACATCGAACGACTTTACATGTCTTTAATTTACCTTAAAGGTGCCCCCACCAGAAAAAATTTCTAGATCTGCCACGGGTACCGATACCATGTATCTGGTTCGGTTTTCTATTCCAAATAATCATCAAAATCGGTATTCGGTATTTAGTACCGGGATCTTCCCAAAAATACCAAAAAAGGGTTGCATAAAAAAACAATGTCTTTTAAAGTTATTTGAGTATTCATATCATCTCCTAATTAAAAGTTTATCTTTTTCCTAATCAAATATATAATCTTTTAAACTACCAAAACTTTCTCCCTAAGTATCTATATTTGTCTAAATTGTTTTTATCACGATCAAAAAATCGATGGATTGGAGGTTCGGGATTGATTTTGAACAAGTGTGAAACATTATGAAGGTATTTTGGTTTACAAATGGTTCTGAATTCTGATACAAATTTGATACATTTTAAGCTTTAATTTCGGCCCTAAGTAGTCCTGGTATCTATTTTTCCTGTCTCGAGACCAAACTGGTAAATACGGGTCGATTTTCGGTACTGATCCGGTTCCGATCTCATCCCTACCATTTAGAACCTTAAATATCTTCTCAAAACTTTCCTAAAAACTCGCTTATGTTTTGGTTTTTTAAAACAACAAAATTGTTGTTTTACCAACGAAACAATTAGTGTTGATGTGTCTTTTTTCTGATTGTTGTTTCATATGAGGTTGATTTGTTTTGACAACAAAGTTTTTGTTTCATCAATAAAAGAACACATGAATCTATTTTAAGTATAATATTGTTTACCGATGAGACATTACATCGATCATGTGATTTATGATGAGAAATTGAGTTCTTTTAGAAAGCAATTGATAACATAATTAATAAAATAATTAGGAAAATTAAACATGTGTGGTGTATATTTGTTCAGCGATTTTTTTATATAGACAATTTCTATCTGATTTGCTCTTTATGTGTTAGACATGGTTTCATGTGAAAAGGTAAGTAGTATTTTTAGTTGTTGATTATTTTTAATAAAATACCCTTTCTTTGAATTTCGGCTTAAAATGGAATTGGCCAGGTACATTTCGATGCATCTCATCCCGCATTTCATCTCAATGTTCGTTCAGTTTTAAACCAACGGTTAATAACCACTTCTTATTGGAACCCAGCTTTTAGGTGTTAATCATATCATTAAAGAACATTTAGAACCACTGCGTTCGTGTATTATTTGACATGATTCTTTTCTTCATTAATTAACTAAGATTTACATTATTGATTAACATATTTTATGTTTGTGAATAGAAAGTTAAACTCTTTTTACGTGTTTGTGTATTATTTCATATGTACTTTTGTTTCAAAAAGTTAAACTTTTTTTACGTGTTTGTGAATAGAAGAATACATATAAAAAGTTTCATGTTGTGAACCAAATACATATAAAACAAACACATTATGAAACAAATTTATATGTGTTAATCAACATCTTAATTAAATTCTACCTTTTAATAAAAGAATAAGTGACATACTACACACACACATATATATAACATGTTTCAAATACAACCAATGTTTTAGAAGAAAATTAATCTTGTACATCTTATCTTGGTATATCTAATCGTAATAAACATCCATATTTGATAACTAATTTTTATGATAACCTCAACTTATTACACCAGAGGAGTGTTAGCCTAGTGGTAAGGCTTGGCCACTACATAGTGGTGAACCGAGTTCGAGCCCTGTGGGACGCATTCTGGAGGTACGGGGGCTTCGACCCCGGCTGCATGCTTTAGCAGTCGGGCTTCGGCCCAAAATTACCTAGGATTAATCTGGACCCAATATGATCTGGGATACCTCTTCCAAAAAAAAAACTTATTACCGGAACCAACTATAGAAATGATGGTTAGAGTAACACACATCATAAATAAATTTGGCTTCAAAAAATCAATTGAATAGAATAATTAGCCACAAATAATCAGAAATTTACTCGAGCAATACAAAATCCACCGTAACTTACTTTTAAGAAAAAAAATCCATCGTAGCTTTACCATACAAATTTACTTGATTTGATTGATATATATAGTTACTTCCCACATAACAATTGACAAGTTTGTCGACGTTGATTCATAATCAAGGGTAACAATCATTGGTCTAATCATCAATTGAAGAGAGAATATCGATATACATTGATCATCTATACCGTCAAATTTTTACTATTTTCTTTTACTCGAATTTTAATTAATAATTACAACTATTTTTTCCATCTTATCAAATGATAACGATAGATAAACTAACGGATGGTTAACATAAGGTTGCAACTTGCAACAATCGTATAAATGGAATATGCTATAAAATAAGTCACCTCTGTCGTTGCAACCTTATATGAGAGAGAGAGAGAGAGAGAGAGAGAGAGAGAGAGAGAGAGAGATTTAGAGAAAGAGAGAGTGGTGGTTTCATTTACAAAGCTTTATATATTTAGATTTAGAGAAGCAAAGAGGCGTCACATGACATATTCAGTTTGAATAATATAATATTATTCAAACTGAATAATATAATATTATTCAAACTTAATAATATGTATTATTCAAGGTGAATAATACTGAATAATTCTATTATTCAGTTTGAATATTGTATTATTCAACTTGAATAATACATAATATTCAGTTTGAAAAAATCATGTGTTATTCAGACTAAATATGAGCTGAAAAGAACACGTGCCACGCTCTCAGCTATCCTCACGTTTGCAATTAAATTTGAGTTTCCATTTAAACCTGACCGGTTGACCCTATATATAAGTTGGGTTCCAGTGAGTTGGGATGTTCAAGTGAGAAGTGTAAAAAATCACCTGGACCCTTTGATCAATCGTAATTGAAAATCAAAAGAGTTAAGATGAGATTAAAAGTAATCAAGGATCCAAATCCATTCTTACTCTTCTCATGTTATTTTTTTTTCCCTCACACAATGGTCGGTCTATCTATCCATCTATCTATAAATTTTATTTACATGTTTAATTGCTCAAAGAAAACGTGAGTTGATTTTTAATCTCATCTATCTATAAAGGCATAGTGGTATCGAGATTGTCATTCCACTCGTGGCTTGTTTTCCATCATAAAAGTTTGATTGTCCTCTCATAGAGGTGCTCATCTTGTTCCTATGGCTATATTCAATTTACTATACAAAAAGTAGCCATAATTTGAGGATTAGGGTTCTACCTTTATGCTATATAGCTTACACAAAAAAAAATATTAGTTAAATGCTTGATATATCCCGAGTTATTGATGTTTGTGTTTTCACTAGTACAAATTTGTTTTTTTGCCACGGTTTTGAAATTCATGTTAGTCACGCTCAGGTATAGAACCGTGACTAAAAGTCATAAATAAAATTGGAGTATTCTTTTAGCCACGATGTAACTCAATAACCATGACCATTAGAAAACATGTTTAAACATAATGTCATGGTTTAAACAAAACCGTGACTAAATTGTCCGTATAGCCACAATTTTTTTGTCGTGGCAAGTAACAATTAAAAACCGTGGCCATAGATGTATATATAGTCACGGTTTTTCTGTGACAATTATTATTTGTGACCATAGACCGCATATGGCCTCATGAAGTCATTTTTCCGTGACCAAAAGATTATACATATTTAGCCACGAAAATTTGTAAAACGTAGCCAAAAGTCATGGGTATTTGTAGTCATAGTTTTATTATTTTGTGTGACAAGAAGATAACCAATAGCCACGGTTTATTGTATGAAGCGTGACAATATGTGATGATTTCGTCACTGTTAATATGAAATGTGTGTAGCTATTAATATAGTTAAAACCATGATTAAAATAATTTTATTTTCACTAAAAGATAACCAATAGCTACGCTTATACATAATCAATTGTGTGACTAATAAATAGTTAACGTCATGATTTTTAATATTTCGCATGACCAAAAGGCATTTAATACTCACGCTTCTAAAATACAAGTGTAACTATAGGTCTTGAATTAGCCACGGTTTATTCTGTGTGTGACAAAAAGATACCTATAGCCACGTTTTTAAAAATTAAGTGTAACTATATGTCATGAAGTTGGCCATGGTTTTTAATATTTAATGAGATACTTTTAACAAAATCAGTATTGTCCTGGTGGTTGGTCCATTCCTTATCAATGATGAGGTCTCAAGTTCGAGTCTTGGCCACGTCAAAAAAATATACATGATTATAGAGCAATTATCGGCTACATTAAAACAAATTATGTGGCTATAGGTAGTTTACTGCCATGCTATTTTTTTATATTGTATGGCCAAAAGATAACTAAATGCTATGTTTAATGTGAGTTTGTGTGGCAAAAGGTATTTTATGGCCACGGTTTTAGGTAAAATGCTCTAATACCACAAAATTTGGATATGCCTATAGCTACGGTTTTTAAACTATGGCTATGCTTTTCTATTTGATTTGGTGACACATTTTAAGCGTGACCAAAAGGGTATCAATGGTCACGGGAGAATAGGCTACGATTTGATAAAAATGAAAAACCGTGACTAAAGGCTTATGGCCACGGTTTTTGACCGTGGCAAATGTGAGTTTTTGTACTAGTGTTTGCCTTAATTATTTTTACAACACAAACAATTGAGATGTATGTTCCATGTTTCGTAACAATATCATTTTTTCGTCTATTTTTTTTTTAAACGGCATGTTAGTGCAACGGAGCATTATTGTATCACCAAGCATGGCACCAAGTGATCACGATGACCAGAGTTTAAAACCTTTCTAAAAATAATAATCATCTCCAGCCTAACCATTCACTTTTCATTTAAAGGATTTCAAAGCTATTTAATTATACTTTTTAATTCCTTTTTGAAAGAATAGGGTTTCTTGGGATCTTACTAGGAATATTAGAAAATTAAAATCCAAGAATTAAGTTGTTGGGATAAGGAATCCAAGGGTCAAGCATGAAGATAATGAAACCAAAATAACACACCCTTTTAGAGTTTATATTTGACAAGAACGAAACCGACATACCAAAGTTCAATACAAAATATTTGCATTACCAATTACTTCATATCAATACCTTTTTAGGAGAACTAAAATCAAATATGATGGGATAATGAAATTTTGACGATTTATTTATTGATTTTAACTAAACATTTTTCAACTAAGTTCCTAAGAAAGAGATGTTGGCTCGAAGGCGCATGACAATGCATCCTAAATATCGTTGGATGTTCGTTTGCCATAGAAGACGCCATGGACATGTTTAGAAATTGATGAGAGTAGCACACATAGGCATTATTTTCTTTCCAATTCGCATATGCAGGGTTTCCCATGTCTTGTAATCGACCGTTGTAAGAAAGGATGGAGACATATGCTTTGAGGTTTTCGATTTGTTTGTTTGCCGAAACGATGGTTTCTACCATGTTTTTCCAGAATTGATAGTTTTCATGATTTAGAAGAAAGTCCCCTACGTGAACGGATTGAGTTGACTTTTCTTCGAGTGTGAACTTTGTGAACGATGACGCCATGATTTCGAACTGAGTAGATATGATGGTGGTTGTAGGAGGGACTTGGTTGCTTGAATTACAACTGGCTATAGGGTGAGCAGGAAAAACCGAAACCAAACCAAAAACCGAAAAAATCAAACCGAAAAAACCGAACCAATACTAAAAACAATGGTTTTGGTTTATAAAATTTTAAAAACCGATTTTTTCTGTTTGGTTTGGTTTTATGTTTCTGTGGTCAGGCTTAGTTTCAGACGGACAATTCTTAATTCTAAAATTGCCAAGAATGTTGTCTACGCAATGCCTAGATGAACCTCCAAAAGATTAAAATAACAAAACCGAACTCAAATTGGATCATTCATATATATTACAAACCATAATACATGGCATAAACATGTATATATATATATATATATATAATTATATATGTATAAACATAAACAAACAAAAATTCATATGATTAAAATGTTTAGAGATGGCTAGAGAGCATGTGAAGGGAGAGAAAGAGGACAAAGAGGAAGGTTTTTGTTCCTTGGCATGAACTAGAATAATGTATCAAGAAGAATGTGACCATAGATAATTAAAATGTTAATATGTGTTTCATCAATTTTATCGGATTTTCTTTTTTTATAAATATGAAGATTTAATTTAAATACTATTAAATAATTATTAATAATATTTCAATAAACAAAGTACAACTTCTTTCATCGTAGACGTAAATTTTTTTTTTCTTTCTCTTTTAGAAAAGCCAAAACTCGAGAAGACAATATAAGAATAGAATTTGGAAAACAAGAACCAAGAAGAATATGAAAATACACAAGTTAAATAAATAACAATATAATATAATAAAAAGAGAATAAAACAGGGAGTGGCATACGTAAAAGACAAGCAGCCTCCGACAAAGATTTTAGCAGTACGGACCAGACATCCCATATTCCTTACTCTCTCTCTCTAGAATAATCATGTTATTCTCTCTCTAGATTTAAGGGTTCATTTGTTTCCTAGCTCAATTATAATATATATAATACTATAAATGCTTACAAAAGAATGTATGCCAATTAAATATTATGCTAGGGAATAGTTTGAATACTATAATATTTAACCACTTGGATTTTATACGATTTCATAATGGTTTGAGAGATCTGTAGGTCAATTTGTTTAATGACTATAATAGCCTTCTCAATGAAAGGAGACCTTCGTTGTTTTTTGACATTTTGCTTGATGATATTCCTTTTTCAATGGTTGTAGTGTTATATATTTTTGAAGTAAACCGTTACATAGAGAAAAGTTCAAATGTGAACTCAATTTTAGTTGTGAACGTGAGGACGAATCTCAGTCATTCATCCGGTCAATAAATATGACTTTGACCGGGTCCCCTTCTTTAATAATATCCACCTTCCATGAATTGCGTCAATCCTCCGTGATCGCGTCCACCGTAACCAAAGATGTGTGGTTGAGATTCGTCCTTATGTTCACAACCAAAATTGAAATCACATTTGAAGCTAACCATCGTTACATAAACTCATATGTAATATCCTATCTATGAAAGAGTTAAGGCTACAATAAAGTTGGATAACAGAAAAGAAAATACTTAAAGAAGTTATATTTCATAACATGTAATCTAGTGATTATGGACGGCAAAAGATAACTCTCGAGAGACTTAAATAATATAATATATGGGCAATATTTAAAAAGGGTTGTGTTTAGTCCATAAAAAATGAAAATTTAAAAATTTTATTTAGTTGATTCAATTTAGAAATTCTTTTACAAAAAATCAAAATTTTCATTTTCAAAATTTACGCTTAAATTAGAAAACTAGTTTTTATAGTTTTCCAATTCTCATTTTCATTTTCCATTTCCATTTTCAATTGCCGTCAACTTATCGTCTCCGGCCACCGCCACCACCGCGCCTGCCGCCGCCGCCGACCACCGCCACTACGCCAACACCATCGCCGCTCGCCGCCACCGCCGTCGTCACGCTACCGTCGTCCCCTTCTCGTCGCCGCCATCGCCGCCTCAACCACCGCCGCTGCCGCGACCACTCTCTCACCACCGCCCCATCGCCGCCGCCACCGCCACCACCATAGCCACCATCGCCGCCGCCACCCCACCGCCGCCGCCACCATCGCCATCGCTGCTGAGGCCTCCAAGGCCACCGCCATCGCCGCCAAGGCCACCACCGTCGCCACTGAGGCCACCGCTACCACCGCCGAGGCCCCCGAGGCCACCGCCATCGCCACCGAGGCCACCGAAGCCACCGCCGTCGCTGCCGAGGCCACCGCCGAGGCCCCCGAGGCCACCGCCGTCGCCGTTGAGGCCATCGAAGCCACCACCGTCACCGTCGAGGCCACTGCCACCATCGCCATCGCTGCCAAGGCCTCCAAGGCCACCGCCATCGCCGCCGAGGCCTCCAAGGCCACCGCCATCGCCGCCAAGGCCACCGCCGTCGGCGCCGAGGCTACTGCCATCGCCGTCGAGGCCCCCAAGGTCACCGCCATCGCCACCGTAGCCACCGCCACCATCGCCGCCGAGGCCTCCAAGGCCACCGCCATTACCGCCAAGGCCACCGTCGTCGCCGCCGAGGCCACCGCCACCGCAGCCGAGGCCACCGCCACCACCGTCGTCGCTGCCGAGGCCACCGCCACCACCGCGGCGGCTAGCGCCACCACTGCCGAGGCCACCGCCGCCTCTGGCTTGGCCATCGCCGCCACGCCTCCGCTGCCGCCGCCGCTATGACCACCGTCACCGCCGCTGTTGCAATATTTAGAAAAATGGAAAATGGAAAATGAAAAGTGACGAAAAATGCACAACTAAACGAGTTTTCTAACTTTCTAAAAATGAAAAATGAAAACTCTATTATTTCAAGTAAACAAGTTTTCTAAAATTTTCCTAGAAAACTGAAAATGAAAAATCAACTCCATTTTCTGTTTTCATTTTCTTGGAAAATAAAAACAGTTTTCCACAACTAAACATAACTTAAATAATTTATTTTCAATAGAGAAGAAAAACTTTATAATCCGAACATAAAAGATATTAGTTTTAAGGTGAATCAACAAGATAAGACTTATTGCTAACTTCTCGTACGTTTTATTTTAAACGTGACTAATGACTCGTAATATTGATCGATGCGAAAGCTAAAATGTGATACATATTTATTTGGTATCATGTTATTGTTTATATTTAAAAACAGGAAATTAATTATGACTTCATTATTTGTTAATCTCTTTTCAAATTATTATTAAAATTTATTTTAGTCCACAAAGTTTTTTGAACTTATGTTATCATATTATTAAAAAATAAACAAATGATGGATACTAATTATATATTGATGGTGAAAATTTTAAATAACAAGATACAATATTTAATATATATATATATATACATATAGGAAGGTTCATGCAAGAAGCATATCAATTTAAGAGAACGTGAGAAGCAATCTCAACCACTCATTTTCGGTTACGGTGGACGTGATCACGGAGGATTGACGCGATTCACGGGAGGGTAGAGATTATTAAAGGAAGGGACCGGTCAAAGTCGCATTTATTGACCGGATGAGTGACTGAGATTTCTTCTCACGTTTTCTTAAATTGATATGTTTCTCATTTGAACCTTTCTCTCTCTCTCTCTCTCTCTCTCTCTCTATATATATATATATTATATATATATAGAGGAAGGTTCATACGAAAAATATAACTTTTTAAGAAAACGCGAGGAGCAATCTCAACCACTCATCTCGGTCAACAAAGACGACTTTGACCGGTCCCCCTTTAATAATCTCTACCCTCCCATGAATTGCGTCAATCCTCCATGATCACGTCCACCGTAACCGCGAAATGAGTGACTGAGATTGCTTCTCATGTTTTCTTAAATTGACATGCTTCTCGTTTGAACCTTCCCTTATATATGTATATCATCATGTTTATTGAATGCTTTGTCAATAGTATATAAATAGAGAAATGATAAATATATGTGTATATATGATGTAAAAGCTTATTACAAACTTAATTTGATGACACTACTCAAATTTGGACTGCTGTAGATGTAAATCCATTTATACCCCCAAGAAGGAAAAATACAAATTTCTTTGGTAATTGAAACATTCCCTGGCTACCTGGTTAGGGTTGGAGATCTCCAAACCCTAGAATTTGACCTAATTTTGGAATGAGTGTTGTATTCATTCTCTGTACATTGGATAGTTTAATTGTTTCTGTTTATGAGATAAAATTAATCTTGATCACATGCCCATGAGGAATGTAATCAGACTAACGGTTACAAGAAACAACAAGAAGATAGGTTAAAATTACAGTCATCAAACACGCCCCTATCGACAAACTTTTCATTAACCACATGCTTCATGCATAAGTTGGTTAAATATATTTAGAAAGACTCCAAGAAAATAATATTTAAGATAAAAAAATTTGTCCATTGTTTAGTGAAATATAATAATGTTATTGAGTATATCACATATATATACATGATGAGTAGTATTTTAGTTTATGGCTTGTAGGTAACTTTGCTTAGATCTCAAATTATTGGACAAGACTAACTAACAAACCTTGTATAAGCAGAGGAATTTGATTCTTCTTGGTGAGTATGTATATGGTCTTCTTACTTTATTAATAATGCATTTAGTGTTAACCGTATTAATTATTAATTGTTATAGACCGATTAAATCAATAGCTTAGATTAATTGTCTAATTTAATCGGATTTAATTACTTCCTGAATTATGAAATGATAGTACATATGTAAACGAGGGTTCTTAGTCAAAAAAATATAAAATCAAAATGATAATGTTTCTATAAATGTCGGGGCGATAATTATCGAAATATTCAAGCTAACTCAATTTTAGTTATTCCTTAAATAAAAGTTTCATGAAAACTTTAAAAATAATTCAAGTTCAATTATATTTTTTTTATTGTTTTACGATTTTTGCACACATAGGCGCGCGCGCGCACACACACACACACGGATATAGAGAGAGAGAGAGATCAAAATGAGAAGTGGTAAAAAGTATTAAATAGAGAAGTGATCTCAACCGTTTATACGATTGAAATCAAAGTTGAAAAGTCAAATATTGAGGCTTTGACTTTGACTAGTCAAAATTCGCATGTACACGCAAGATCGAGGAGCATTTTCGTAAATTTTACAATTCAACAAGTAGTTCAATGTGGGTTTTTAGATATAAATGCAATTAAAATTAGATGAAATATTTCAAGCAATGATCATAAGTGAAATGATATTGTTAGGATTAGAGGGTTCAACCACTAGAACAAAACCAATCCCTTGTATCGAAGGTCCTAACCTTAATCTTTATTGACCAAGTCCTCGACCTCAACCTCGATTATGATGCCGATCATCTTCTTATACCTCGATTCTGGTGTGGTAGTGGAGGTAGTGGTGGTGATGGTGGAAGTGTTGTGGGTGGTGGTGGTGGTGCTGTTGATTGTGGCAGAGGCGGTGATGGCAGCGGTGGCGTTGGTGGTGGCGCGGTGGCGGCGGCAGCGGAGGTAGTGGTGGAGGTAGGGGAAGTGGTAGCCATAAAAGTGGTGTGGGTAATGTATTTGAATTACAAAAATTGGTGGCTATGAATCATTCTCGTATTCACTTAAAAAGATGTTATTCTCGCATGAACATTTCTCTATATATATAATACTCAATTTTATATTTTTCAATTAATATGTTATATTATTTAATTTCTTTACTATCGTATTTGTATTAATTAACATATTACATTACTAGAAATTATTTTAATTACATCACTGAAGAATTGTCTTATTTATATTATTAAATACTTGTAATTGATTATTTTATTTAAGATGTCTATTTTATTCATTTTTTTACGTAAATCATATGCGATTTTATACATAAATCATAGATGATTTTATATATAGATGAAAGTTCTTGCGTTATCCTAAATAGCAAGGGTTCTCATTTAAATCATTCCCACCTAACTTAACTTCGTTTATATACAAGTCTTCATGCATGGTAAAAGGGAAAAGTATATTATCACCTATATTTTTCATCCATGATTAAAAAAATATACTA